>CP139504.1:70524383-70860373 GCA_021014915.2 Artemisia tridentata subsp. tridentata | reverse complement strand
TTCTAAAAGTTCTTGTTGAAGACTCTGGATTTGGTTTTAGCTGTACATCAATCCTAACAGTTGTGCCTGGATTTTGATTAACCAACTCTTGGGCATACTCTCTAAGCAGTGCATAATGCTCCATAAAAATAGGTATACTTGAATGATGTTTACAGTCTTTACTGCATAGCATATTATACTTACTTACGGGAACATCTTCAAGTATATGCTCATCATCATCATCAAACACTTCATCATTATTTGGATTATAATCCAAATCCTCTAAACCACTCTCGCCACTCTCTTCTTCTGTTTCAGTATCCACCTCTACTTCTTTCACATTTCCCATAGGACCACCTACAATTATAAATCCATAACATTAACAACAAATGTACCTTCTTTAAAAACCAAGAACAATATTTAAGTAAACAGGAAAATGCACTGTGTTCTTACCATATTGTGCAAAGGCAAGGACGATCGATGTAATATAACCGGAACTATACGTCAATGAGGATTGTATCTGAATAGGTGGTCGGGTTAGTGTGGTAACGAGTTAGGGCGGCGGAGCCAATGAGGATTGTATCTGAAGATGAACGGGTATATTAGTCATTTCATATGTATTTACCCTTGACTAACGAGATAACTAACGGGCGTTAGCAAAAAGTAGCTCTCAGTGGTTGTTTTGCAAAAAAATGAAACATTAATGTTGTTTTTGCAAAAACTTTTGTCTCGGTGTATTCCTTGCGCATTTGGGCTACTTTAGGGACCATTTTTACAATTTACCCGTCTTTTAAATTTGAATTGACAAAATAATACGTTTTTTATGTTGTGACCCAAATTTTAAATGTTTTAGTCTATCTTAGTGAATTTCATGTTGGAATCAACTAACCGGTGAGGCCGCAACAGGGCCACTTAGCGTGTCTTTTTAAACCAATTATACTATGATGTTCTTATCAATAACTTACAATAATCGAGCAAAGCTTAAACTTTGATTGTATCCGATTAGTATTACCAATAAGACAAGACGTAATAGGTCATCCAAGACTCGGTCATGGTCCTAGCTGGCACATGCAAGACGCGTCCAATCCCGCTACACTCACCCCATAGAATGCGTGTTCGAAGGAAAAAATAGAGGACTCGGTCGATGCAAGACCGAGTCATGCGGAAAGGTTTGTGGGCCCAAATTAAATTGTGTGAGTTTTTATTTTGTTTAAGTAGGGCATATGTGTATAAGTGAAGTATATTTGAGTTATGAAGTTAGTTGTCTTATTACAATAAATTGATGATAAAGTTAGTTGTAAAAAGAGAAAGCTGGGTTACCGCTGAAATAACGATGATGATAGTGCTCTTAGGGCTTTCTTATTACACTTAGTCGAAGGTTCTCGATAGCAACTCAAATTGTATATGTGTTGAGTATCACACGTAGCAGGGGTGCACTAAACCAAATTGAACATAAAGTACATTGGTAAGAATCTTTGTATACTAATTAAGCTATATAAAACTAAAGTAATACTTTAATCGTACATTAAAAACTTTCATTTGTATAGATAGAGGGGACAATGGTCTAGATAATGTTGGAAATTTAGTTCAATTGAGGGATATGATCATACTTGGAAATGGGTTTGGAGGTACGGAGTGTACACCCATTAAGTCCCTGATTACCCTGACTCTAATAGTGGTTTTAAGTTTCTACTGCTAGTACTAATGTTACTACTGCTAGTACTAATGTTACTACTGCTAGGCAGAGTTACTACTGCTAGTACTAATGTTACTATTGTTAGCAGAGTTACTGCTGCTAGTACTAATGTTACTACTGTTAGCAGAGTTACTACTGCTGGTACTGCTGGAATTAGTTTGTAATTGTAACACCCCCAAATTGGATCAGCGGAAGCATACAATTCTTGGGGTGCTACTCGATTGTTATCACAACACAAGGTACAAAGAACGGTTTTACTTAGGCCGTTTTAGAAGAAATTTCATAATTGAAAACATTCAATTTACATCATTCAAAAATAGTGCGGAAAATATATGTCCATAAAAGGATTTAAAGCAGTCCCAAATAGTTTTCAGAGTCATCTATGACCATGCCATGCCCTTCGCCAGGCTCTTCCAAAAGTAAGTTATGCAGCAGAAAAGATCTAACACCTGAGATAAAACATGCTAAAAGTCAACACAAAGGTTGAGTGAATTCATAGGTTTAAAGTAAAGTAGTTGATCACAATATTTCAAGTTTAAGAGAAAGGGGGCTACGTTGTTATACGCCCGAAAGTTCAGATGTTACCACTGCACTAAGCTCATGACACGCAAAATGTTAACCGACACCAATAACATTGGCGTAAGTCGACAGTAACCGCGGAATTTCATAATATAATAGTTGCCAAGGTACTTTGCCAGATACCTTGATAAAATCGAATATAGTACATCACATGCGGACCGGACCTAGTCAACATGGCGGGATGGTCAATTCCTATAGGCCTATATCCCTATATTCGCGCTCACTCACAAGTGATTAATGGTTCATGATCGAGGGACTTGCTTTTGGCAAGGACGGTACTTAGTGCTTATCAGATGTTCAACAAAGTTTTTAGATCAAAGAACAGTTTTCAAACAATTGTGATCATAGTAAAAATAGTAGCATGTATCTCACCCCAAGTAGTTTACAAAATAGTTAAGATAAATAAGAGTGGGGCTATGAACTCACCTCAGTATGCAGCAATGCAAGATGTCACAACTAGCATCAAGTAATGAAACACAACGGTATCAATAGTATAGGCACAACGGTACTGGATTGGCACAACCTAATAAGTATATAGTTATCTCAGAATATGATTCGTAAAGTAAATGAGTCTCAAAAGATAATGTGTCTTAGTTGTCGTGGAATATGCGTATCAAGGTTCGTAAAAAGTTTAGTTTCAACGTCGAGGAAAAGAAGTATTCATTTGTATCTCGTGTGGTTTTTGGAAAAATATAGTTTCAAGATTAAATCACGTTAATACGATGAAAGTCGGCGAAACACAATCAAACACATAGAAAAGGAATCAAGAAATGAAAAGGAAATAATAACGAAATGAGAATAAGAGAAGAAAGAAGATAAGAAATAAAAGAGAAATAAGAAGTAAAAACGCAACATGTTGTTTCGGTGTTTTACCCCGTAACCCAAATAGTTGAGAAAACGTTATGGTTTAAGAAAAGAATTGTCTAAAAAGGTTTATAATGTCAATAACTTGTTAATTAGAAATGTTTATAATATTTGCAAATCGTAATTGTTTACATTATAAAACGGTTTTTATAAGATTTGGACATGACGCGTCCGTTTATAAAACATTTTTCCAAGTCGTTACGACTTTTTGAATAACAAGTTTTAGTTATTACAAATTACTAAATTGATATAAGTTTACACAAATTAAATACAATTTACAAGTTTTACAAATGAATTTATGAATATTACAAATTTTACAAGTTTTAATTTAATTATTCGTCGTTATCATTCGCGAATATATTAGTGTCGGGTTTATCAACTATTTTGTGTCCAAAATTGTCCATAAGTCCTTCGGCTAATACCGTAAATCCAATAACGATCAATCCAATATCGTCCAAGCATAGGTATTGTTAAAATGTCCATATCCAAAACCACATCACATCCCATGTTAACCCGAATAGTATCCGAAACACCATTGACGAAACAAAACAATAATAAGTTAGTAAGCGAAAAAGAAATAAACCGTTAAAGCAATAAAGGGAAACATATGAAATAAAGACGAAGTGCATTGGGCTTTGGCCCAATGCTAACTCACACACAACCATCGACTCACCTTGGGCTTACGGGCCCAAGGTTACCGACACTAGACCATACATGAGCCTAGTAGCCCAAACGGCTATACTAAAACAATCCAAATCCAAAATCAACGTGACCCACGCACATCGAGGTTTTCTAACCTCGTTAACAACTCGACACAAAATAATACGACGAGGTTTTCTAACCTCGTTATCCATCCAAATGACAACCAAGTCAATCCATCTCGACTTACACCACACGACTCAACAATAACTCGAGTCTGTGCTCCCTTGAGCCACGAGTCGTACCAAATAACACCAAGGTAATAACCGTGTCTCGTACATCAAAACAACAGCATGGCCGTGACTCCCACGAGTCACGGCTCAACTTAATCGACAACCAAATCCATCCACGAATCAAACAAACCAATGCTATTTACCAAATCAAGTCCCCATGACATTACTTGTGTCGTGGTACACATCACGTGCACACCCCATGGTGTGTCGTGTTCCAATCGAACCATAAACAAACATACTCGACCCTAGTGGTCGTTAAGTCTAAATGTTACCACAAACAACCTCCCACGAGGTGTTATCTGTAACCACCGGTAAATTTCCACTTGTACTAAACAAATACACATTCTAAATATAGAATACTTATCCATTTCCTACGTCTAATTTTTTTTAAAAGATTAAACGTTATCAGTTTATCTGATCACAACAACAAACTAATATGACGTAACTCACATTTCTAATAAACGTGCTCACCAACACCAACATGTCTTAAGTTCATTTCAAATAAACATTCTTTATATGTCAAGTATAAAAGTTTTCAACTTCTATTTACCACTTTACGTTAATTCGTTAATGTACGATTATTAAACATTCAAACTAAACGTTTGTCATCTATTTGAGTTTTCATGAAACCCTAATTTATTATATATATGACTTTATATATTTAAATCATAAACGATAAAGTACAATACCTTAGAGCATGAGTACAAGCTTTTAAAGCGCGGAAACCTAATTCTACTTTATTTCCCGTTACAAAACCCTAATTTACAAATCTATGATTTTATGTAAATAAAATCACAAACATTAATTAATATATACATGATTTTTATAAAATATTAATGTGCACGTCTTTCATGCACATGTACAAGTCCTTAATTCATAGAAACTTAACATTAATATAAACTATATTATAAACCTTAGTTTACCTACTTTAAAGCACATAATACAAGACTTTAGTGCATATGCCTTAAATTGGATTTTTCTTATACTTTATAAACTTAAAAGTAAAATTCCCTAATGCTTGTGGTACAAGTGCTTAATGCATGGAACCTAAAACTATACTTTTAATACATTAAACCTAACTAAAGGCTACTAAACCTAACCAAAAGACTTCAACTAAGTTACTACAAGTCTTACACCTCAAGTACAACATCAACTAGCCCTAAGTACAAGTACCTTAAGCCTAAAACGCCACCCTTGTTACTATCTAGTTCGAATTGAACCAAAACTAAACCAAATCAAACCCTAACCTAGTTACTAACTAACTAAAATCTATCTTTAGCATGTGTGATCACAAACTGAGCCACATCTAAGCCTCTTACACCTTGTCTTCTTGATCTCCAACTATGTGGTCAACAATCTCAAGCTTTCCATGTGTTTTTTTAAACCTTTCGAACCAACAACCTAAAGCATGGACATCTTGCAAACACCTCACCATGTCCCTTCTAATCCTAACATACTTCTACAAGTGGCAACATGCATTAATTGAAACCCTAATCCTCCCTTCTATATAAGTCAACCTAAACCTTCACCATTTCACTCATCTCTCGCTTACAAACTCACAACACTCATACACACACCTACATTCTGATCTTAAGTCTCAAAAGAAAGTAGAAGGAAGTTGCATTAGTGTAACACCCCAACCTGATAAGGGTAGAAATATTAGGTAATGGTGACATATCAAAGCAAACACAAGCATATGTGTAACCACTGTGAAAAATCCCTCATTTAAATAAACTATCTCTCAGAGTATTTATCCTTTTCTACGTGTGAATTTTTTTTTATCTGATTGTAAACTATTATCTTATGTGACGAAGATCACATCCCGAATAACCGTGCTTGCAACCCAACCTTAACTGATTTAGTATTCAACTGTATAAACATCTTTGACCTAAAACGTTATGAGGTCCCACTTATCACTTTACGTTATTTCGCTAACGTACGTTTAAAACTGAACGTTTCTAAAACGAATAAGAGTTTTTATTAAACTCTAAACTACCATAACAATATGTGAAAATAAAAAAACCTTAGAACATAAAAGTACAACTTATCCGAGCTAATGTACAAGTTACCAAAGCACCAAAAACCCTAATTCTATTTTAGTTCCCGATAAAACCCTAATTTTATAAAACCATGATTTTATGCATTAATTTCACAAACCCTAAATTATTTATATAATATTTTCACAAAATATTAAATGTATAAGTTATTTAAGCTAAAGTATAGGTCCTTTATGCATGAAATCATTTAATTACAAAAACCTTATTAAAACCCTATTTATATTTATTTTAAAGCATAATTTACAAACCATTCATGCATAATTCTTAAAAGTTAATTTTTTTAAACTCACTAAATATTTTTACAAGTCTTTAAACTCAAAGTACAAGTGCCTAATGCACAAAAATCGAAAATCTCATTTAACTACTTTTCAACTTAATAAAAATTAACATATAATTTTTATAACTTTATAAAACATTAAAACTATATTTTTCTCATAATCTAAATTATTGTACAAACCTATTAAGCATATGTTACAATCCTCTTAAGCCCAAATCATTTTCATTTCAATTTCTTTAAAAATCCGGTTTATATAAAATATTTTTCCTAAATAACTAAACACATGAACTAGCCTAACTAATTTCCTTAAAACCTAAAGTACTACTTCCTAAACCCTAAGTACTACAACACAAAGCCTATTCGGCTCCATACAAAATCCCTAGTCGATCCATGACTTAAAACCCTAAACAAAATTACTTCTAAATATTACCTACACCAAATAATCCTTCCTTAAAACCCCCCTCCTCCACCTCATCCATGACATCATTTGTAAAACACATGTATGGTCCCTAAATAAAACACATCACTTTCCTTCTACAAACCTCACGTACAACCTCCCATTTCCATTCATTTATCCACCAATCAACTAAGAACACATCACCTTGATCCCATTCTTACCCCATAAGAAACCCTAGAAAACCCTAACTTCCCTTCTTATAAATAGCACACCACTCTCACCTTTGTTCTCACACATCATTCGACCAAACACTAAAACAGTTCCACCCTCATTCCCATTCTGGTCACAGTCTAAAATAAAAGCTAACCACACAAAGCCAGGAAGCCTAGGAGGAGGAAATCATCTTAGCACTCACTCACAAAGTCATTTGAACTCCCAAAACCCTACTCGAACCAGGAAATCTTAGTAAGTTAACTTAACTCTTTTTCATTCAGTTTTTATACTTTGAGTATCTTTAAAAACATCACTTAATAACATCTAAAATAAAACATGATCAAAAACTATAGAATATCTTTCTTTCTTTTCTTTTTCTGTTCGCATCAGTAAACAAACGCACCCTAGTTAAAACAAATCAAGAATGATAAAATATGTTAGAAATGAGATTAATATACTTAATGTTATTCTATTATGCATTAAAAGATGGTTAAAAACCCTAAAAATCGAAAACCCCATCAGTTGTTATTTTCTGTTTTTCTGTCGCAAAACATGCCCAGCACCCCAACTTCTCACCCTTGTTTCGACCCTCAAAAATCCTCTAAAATTTTTAAATCTTGGTTTATAACTAGACCACCTAGCTGTCAACACGTAGGAAAAAGAATCATGAGAATTGGTTAAGTATTCATTAAGTTATCAAACTCCAAAGTTTGTTCTAAATCGCTAAAATAGAAAACCAAGATTACCAGTTATTGTTTTTCAGTTCTGTCGCCCCACTTTTGACCTATCAATCAACCACCTAGAGACCTTGATAAAATCTAATTTTTGGTACAACTAAAGTTCACCCTTCTAACTTGTGTTAGAAGAAAGAATTTCGTAAAAAGGTCAACTGAGTTAAAAGTTATCGAGTCATAAACCTTTGCCCATATCGCTAAGAATAGAAATAGATTTCCAGTTATTGTTTTCAGTTTTGTCAAACTACTTTTGACCCATAAACCGCCTACCAAGAGACCACCCCAAAACCTAATTTTTGGTATGTTTAAATACCACTTAGCTGTCTAGTTGTAGGAAAAAGAATCTCGTAAAAAGCTCATGTCGTTGTAAAGTTATCAAGCCTTAAAATCCCCCTATCGCTAGACCCAACAACCTATTTTCAGTTTTTACTAAAACCATGTCTCACTCACTCGACTTTAGCACTATTTTTCTAGTATCAAACGATCTTCAAAAATTACAAAACTTGGCCCTTTTAAATTTCTTATAGCATAGATCATATAGGAACAATGACGTCTCGGAAATATGGCCTCGCCCTATTTTTATTTGATCTCCTTATGGGCTTGTCGCCCACTGAAATTACTCTTTTTGTTAAAACACCCCAACCCCTCCACTTTGGTGAACTGTTCGATCATTGACTTTTGAAATATTTTTCGAACATCAAATGATTTTCACAAAATACGAACTTTGGCTTAATTTTAAGACGACCTAGCTACCATTTTTTTATAGAAACCAAGAACACGAAAAATCATCTAGTATTCGTTAAGATTTTCGAGTCCAAAACTCTAGCCAAGTCCTTAAAATTCATATATATTAATTTTTAATTTCTAAGAAATTACTTGGGCTGATTTTGCAAACTATTTTATATTAAGGGTCATTTTTGCAAATAACAAATAAACAGGGTAGAAAGTGTTATTTTTGAAACTTAAGGGTAAAAACTGTCATTTTCCAAAGTCCAGGGTATAAACTGTCATTTGACCAAACCTTAGGGATTAAACTGTGACTTTTCATGACTATTATTTTTATTCTATTTTCGATCTATTAGAAAGTATATCAACGTATTACGTTTATATCTTTAACAAATAAACAAACGAACGAAGGATGTATTTAACGAACAAGCATACGAACGAGAGATATATATATAACTAAACGAAACGAACATTGGAACCTTATATATTCTGAAAACGATTACTGAAACTTGACATAACCAACCCAGGTTGCAAGCCGGAGACGTTTATCAACTCTACGTTTATCAACTCTATTTAACTTTGTTTTCCATCCAAACTGCTCAGGTGAGTTCATAGTCCCACTTTTCTTATATGTTTTCCAAACTTGTGGGGAGATACATGCTACCAAACCGAACACAAGTATTTTCCTGATTTTTATTGCAATAAGTTAACCGTTGCCTATTTATTTTAAAAGTCCCTTTTATCATGCACCATTAATCACCTGCGGGTGAGCGCGAATCTAGTGAATAGATCTATTGGCAGTTGACGTCCCATTTGTGTTGCTGGTTAAGTAACCAAATGCATTATATTTGAGTTTAATAAAGAGTTTCAGGCAGACTCCTACCCGTGGGCAAGGTTACCTACATTTAATTATGGGGTAATTTTTAACATGTTAACGCTTTGTGTGTCATGAGGCTTAGTGCAATATTCCGAACTGTGATATAACTGATTTCTCTTATTTGGCTTGTGTTCAAACTGATTATAACTTTAAACGCTATGGATTCACTCAACCTTTGTGTTGACTTTTTAAGCATGTTTATCTCAGGTAACCGGAAGTATGATTTGGCACGGAGTGGCAAGGACTTTCTTCTTAAAAGAGTGTCTGTTTTGTTATCATTCAAATGAATAATGTAACATTTATAACATATTTCAAAACCTCCCGCTGGGACCTCTATATGTAAACTCTGATTTAATAAATGAATGATAACAATTTATTTAAAATGTCTCTTTTCGAGTCGTTTTCTATACTCATGACTGTGAACCATGAAGTAGCACCCCAAGCTTATATTCCGCTGCGTATCTCAAAAATGGGGGTGTTACAGATTGGTATCAGAGCTTGTGGTTATAGAGAACCAAATGTTTTCAAACATTGGACTATAACCGATTTTCACAAACTTAACTAAAAAGTCCTCCGTGCCACAACGCCACTGAAACGTTACTTGTATATGTTTATTTGTAATTATTAGTTACATAGTAAAATGTTTATCATTCCCGAGTGGTTACAGAACCCTGACTTCCCTTACCCATTTCATTTCTCTTATGTTGGACTCGGGTATTGAAAAAATATCACGATAGTACCGGACATCATGATAATACCTACATCCTCGTCACCACTACCATATCCACTTTCCTACATATATACCATCAGTTCCTACATCTTTACCATCTCCACTATCATCTAAAAGTTTCTATCCCCCATCTGTCCCATTTAAACTTAGTGAAGAAGCTAGGACCATTATCGCCCGATATCAAACTTTACCCCGATTACCTATTCCCGACTTCCCTACTCCACCACAAGTCTTTGAGGTGAGTGAAAGCTCGCAGACGGCACATGAACGACAGCCGACTACTTTCGCCCTGCTAACACAATTAGAACGACAAGAAGAACAGATCGAGACTGCTTAGGTCATCTCGACAAGCTACCTCTAGAATGCATCGAGGGTATAAAATATAGAGTTGAAGATTCAAGAGACCATGAAGCAGAAGATGGACGAGAATCGTGAGAAGACAGAAAACCGTCATGAGCAGCTGAGACGAGAAATACCTATGACGAATTGAAGATGCTAGAAGAGAAGAGAAGAAATGAAGAAGAAAAATGAAGAACTGACGACAGCTCAGACGAAGATCACTATTTTGGAGAAAATAGTGGGAGATATGCAAGATAGATATTAAGAGTAAATATATATCCTCGTCAGCATGATCGTCAAACTGAAAAGTTAACTCGAAAGAGTTTCTGGTAGCCACTAAAATCAGATTTATATCTACCAGCTTTTGTACAATATCTTGGCCATGAGATATATAGCATAAATATGACGCTTGTACTAATTTTGTTATATATATAACAAGTTAGCAAGTTATTTATGACTATATGTGGTTTTGATTTTTGCTGTGTACGGTATCGGTTAATGTGGGCCAGTGATGATCATCATACATACGCGTATGATAGTGTTTGGACATGTTGTGATTTTATGGTTAACATGGATTTTACCTTGTTAATTTAACATGGTCAAATTTTAAACGTGTGTTTTCTCATCGTATTACTAGAAATATGCCTCGCACTTCCCCCGAACCACCCATGTCCCAAGCTGCTATCCGAAAGCTTGTTGCAAATAGTGTTGCTGCAGCACTAGAGAGTCAAGCAGAAGAATTTGCTCGTACTGGAAGCACTAGCCAACCCAATGGAGAAATCGAGCCAGCAAATGTTCGCAAGTGTACTGTTGGGAATAAAATGATCAAAGTCAAAGAGCCTGCCAATGATGAGAAGAGCCTGCTAGTTGATTTTGTAGTGTACGAAGATGTTCTACCAGTACCTTCTGGGTAGAAGGTACTGCTAGCTAATGAAGAGCCTGCCAAGCTTCTGTCAAGTCGATTAGATATTTTGTAATAGATATTTAGTTGAATTATTAGTCTTTGTACATTGTTATACGTTATGTAGAAGTAGAATAGTCTTCTGTGGTGACAGAAGAATATATCAGAGTGTACATGGGTAGTTGTATTTAATTGTAGGCGCCATAATAGTCAAAGTATAGTATTATATTCATCTACTTGACAACATGTAATAAGATATCCTTATCTTATAAAAGGATATCTTAGTCACTTCTTCATGCATGCATCTTCACAAACCAAATAACCAAAAACAAACTATCTCTCAAGTAACTTAGTTACTTCGAATCACAAATCCTTTTACAATCTTTGATTCAAGATTACTTTGTAATCCCGGTGATATTTAGATCATCCGTATTATTTCATCAATAATATTGAATCGTTTTGTGTTAACCAAAGTTGTGATTATTTGTTCATTGCATTCTCTCATTTACTCAAACTCACCATCTTGTGTTCTTTTAAAGTGTGTTGTAGTAGATTCCGCATGCTAAACACATTCAATACATAAATATCTCAATCAAGAACAAACAAAACGTTCCACAAGTGGTATCAGAGCTAGGCTTGATATTTACTAATTTAAAAGAAAAATGGATGTTGAACATATTCAGACAAATGTTGCAGCTAAACTTCCATTACTGAAACAAAATGAGTTTGAAATGTGGCGACTCAGAGTTGAACAATACTTTCAAGTGCAGGATTATGCACTTTGGGAGATTATTGAACAAGGCAATTCATTTAAACCCCAAACCACCACAACAACAGTAAATGATGCTCTTGTAACAACAATACAAACCCAACCATCGAATGCAGATGAAAGAATTCAGAAGAAAAATGATCTCAAGGCAAGGAGTATGTTACTGATGACTATTCCAAATGATCAACTTCTGATTTTTAACAAATACAAAGATGCCAAAACCCTCTTTGAAGCTATTGTGGCTAGGTTTGGTGGTAATGATGCTACCAAGAAAACACAAAAGACACTTCTCAAACAACAATTTGAGAACTTCACAGCCACAACCAATGAGTCTTTGGACAGTATGTTCAATAGACTTCAGAAGCTTGCAAGTCAGTTAGCCATCCATGAAGTGATGATAACTCAAGAAGATCTAAACTCTAAATTTCTTAGGAGTTTACCTTCAGAATGGTCTATGCATGTCATTGTATGGAAGAACAAGTCAGATATTGACCAGATGAGTCTCAATGATCTCTACAACAATTTCAAGATTGTAGAACATGAAGTTAAGAAGACTACTGGGTCAAGCTCAGGAAATATGGCATTTGTTTCATCCCCAAACATCTCAAAGGTTGATCATGAAGACAAAGGAGGCAGAGAAGAAGGTACTGCTAACACAACCTTTGGTACTGCTAATACTTCTAGTAGCACCAAGTCCATTTTGGATGAAACAATTGGGTGTGCTTTTCTTACATCTCAACACAATGGGTCTGTATTAACATTTGAAGACCTTCAAGAGATTCATCCTGATGATCTTGAAGTAATGGACCTAAAGTGGCAACTTTCACTTTTAAGCATTAGAGCTAAGCAGTTGATGATGAGGACTGGCAAGAAGATACTGATAGATGGAAGTGAGCCTGCTGGCTATGATAAGTCAAAGGTGGAGTGTTACAACTGCCACATGAAAGGTCACTACTCTAGAGAGTGTAGAAGACCTAAGAGGCAAGATGACAGAGGTAGAGGGTTTGACAACAGAAACCAAGGAAGCTTTGAGAAGCAAGGAAGCTTTGAAAGCAAGAGTAAGGTTGTTGAAGTTGCTGAGCCAAAAGCAATGGTTGCTATAGATGGCATGGGTTTTGACTGGAGTTTCATGGGTGAAGATGAATCAACTTCTGATGAATTGGCTTTGATGGCATTCTCCACCCCTGAGGTACAAATTATCAAATGTCCTAATGATTGTGAATCTTTTAAAGAATTAAAAATCATAAGTAAAGCTTATGATACAGAAGTATTAGAACATAGAAAAACCATTCAAACCTTATTTGACCATAAGTGTGGTATGTCCAAGCTAGAAAAACAAATCACTCACTATAGAGAAAATGAACTTACCTTTACTGATGCTAAAAATGCTCTTCAAAGACAAATATTTTTGAAAGATAGAGAAATAGAAATGGTAAGGACAGAGTGCACTAAAGTGACATTAGCTAGAGACAATATTCAACTGACTGTTACTAAATTGGAAAATGCTTCTGAGTGTACTAAGAGCATAGTTGAGACTCAGTTGAATAAGAGAATAAAATCAGGGATAGGATATAATAATTGTCCTCCACCTTATAGAGGAATTCCTTGTCCACAAGGTAGTGATCTTGCTGCATCAGGTTTACATGAATTTGTTGCAAAACCATTAGCTAAACCTGTAGTGATAGGTGAACCTTCTGAGAGTGCTAAGAATGTCTCACTCTCCAAGGTGCTCACTGAGAAGAGACCAGATGTCCTAATTATTGAGGATTGGGTATCTGATGATGATGAAGATGAGACTATTCCTATTAAAGGAATCAAAGTAGGACCATCCAGTCCTAAGAAAGTAGAAGTTAAAGCTAAAGCCAAAACTGTTTTGAAGACAGTTGAAAGTTGTAAAAAATGTAATAACAAACCTAGGGGAAGCCAAAGAAATTGGAACAACCTTAAATCACAACAATTAGGTGATGACTTTGTTATGTTTAATAAAGCTTGTTATTATTGTGGTAGCTTTAATCATCTTCATGCTTATTGTAATAAATGGGTTTCTGGGAGTAAATCAAAAGCTAAAACAAATGTTACTCAACCCAGAAAAAGTTTTGTTAAGTCTAACACTACAAAAGATAATCATACTGTTAGACAACATAAGCCTGTTATTACAAAATCAACTGAAAAGGGTACAAGAAACACTTTCAAAAGTGTACCAAAAGTTGAGAAGAATCCTATTCAAAAGATAAATGTGGTCAAAACAAAAGTTTGGAGTCCAAAAACCAAAGGTCCTGCTAGACCAAAAGGTCCTGCTAGACTAAATGGTACTGCCAAAATTGGTATTGCCAAAATTGGTACTAATAGACCAAAGACCACACAATGGATTAGAAGGGAAAGTGCTGTTAAGGCCTCAGCATGTTGGATTTGGAAACCAATCCAATCAAAAGGTGCATCAACAATCCTGAAAAGGTTTGACTTCATTGATGCAAGAGGCAAACCCAAGTCTGTCATGGCTTGGGTACCCCAAGGAAACTAATGTGTTTATTCATGTGCAGGAACATTCAACTGATAGTGAAGATCAAGGGTATGTTGATAGTGGGTGTTCCAGGCACATGACAGGCAACATGTCATTCCTCTCAGATTTCAAAACATTTGATGGAGGATATGTTACCTTTGGGGGAGGAATTAAAGGAAAGATTACTGGTAAAGGTACTATTAAAACCAGTAAAATAGATTTTGAAAATGTGTATTTTGTGAAAGAACTTCAGTTTAATCTTCTTAGTGTCTCACAAATGTGTGACAAAAAGAACAATGTTCTATTTACTGACAATGGATGTATGGTTCTTTCTTCTGATTTTAAGATGCCTGATGAAAGTCAGATCCTTCTTAAAATTCCAAAAAGGAACAATATGTATAGTGTCAATTTAAAGAACATTGATCCCAAAGAAGGTTTAACTTGTTTGATAGCAAAGGCCTCATTGGATGAATCTATGCTTTGGCATAGAAGGCTTGGTCATGTAAACTTTAAAACAATCAACACTATTGCAAAATATGATTTAGTAAGAGGTTTACCCAAAAAGATTTTCCAAAACGACCAAACTTGTGTTGACTGTCTAAAAGGCAAACAACATAGAGCTTCTTGTAAGCCCAAGACCCAAAACTCTATTACTCAGGCTTTACATATGCTTCATATGGATCTCTTTGGTCCTACTAATGTGTGCAGCTTGAATGGAAAGAAATATTGTCTGGTTGTTACTGATGACTATAGTAGATTTTCATGGGTTTTCTTCTTAAGATCCAAACATGAAACTAGTGAGACACTTAAAACCTATATCACTGAGGTAGAAAACCAATCTGATAAGAAGGTTAAGGTCATCAGATGTGACAATGGGACAGAGTTCAAGAATAGAGTTATGGATGACTTTTGCAAGGAAAAAGGCATAAAAAGAGAGTTTAGTGTAGCTAGAACACCTCAGCAAAATGGAGTAGCAGAAAGAAAGAATAGAACACTTATAGAGGCTGCTAGAACTATGTTAGTAGACTCTAAGTTGCCTATTTCATTTTGGGCTGAAGCAGTTGGTACTGCTTGTTATGTACAAAACAGGGTTCTTGTGACAAAACCACATAGAAAAACACCTTATGAACTTTTCTTTGGTAGAAAACCATCTTTAAGTTTTATGAGACCTTTTGGTTGTCAGGTTACTATTCTCAATACCAAAGATCATTTAGGCAAATTTGATGGAAAAGCAGATGTTGGCTTTTTGATAGGGTATTCCTTGCAAAGTAAGGCCTATAGAGTGTTTAACACATGCACTAGGCTAGTTGAAGAGAATCTTCACATAGAGTTTCAAGAGAAACTTACAAATGTGAAAGGAGTTGGACCAGATTGGATGTTTGATGTTGATAGGCTTTCAGAATCTATGAATTATGTGCCTGTTACAGGTACAAATGCTAATGAAAATGCAGGTTCTGAAGATAATGTTGAAATTCCTAAAAATCAAGATTTCATCTGGATGCCAATTTGGAAAAGTATGGATCTATCTTCAAATGAAGAAGGACCTTCAAACACAACAAAAGAAGGCAATGAAGAAGATCAAGGAACTCAGAATCAAGAGAATCAAGAGAGTGGTGCTAATGACAATGGTACTGCCAGTTCTTCAGATGGTCCTGCTAGTACAAGTATTGGTACTGCTGAGCCATTGAATGTTCAAATAAATGATTCTTTTCAAGAAGAAGTTGGGATTAGCAATCTTCCAACTACATATGAAGTTCCTAAAACACCAAACACTAGAATTCTCAAAGATCACTCAACTGATGATGTGATTGGAAGCATAACTTCTGGTGTTAGAACAAGATCTCAAGTTGGTTTATCTCAAGTCTTATCCTCAAATGAAGAAGGGTTAATCTCCTCTCTTTATGAAGAAAAGAATAATGATAATTCCAATATATGCCTGTTTTCATGTTTTCTATCTCAGGCTGAACCCAAAAACATAAAAAAAGCTTTAGATGATGCAAGTTGGGTGGAAGCTATGCAAGAAGAGCTTCTCCAATTCAAGATTCAGAAGGTTTGGATATTGGTTGATTTACCCAGAGGTCATAGGGCAATTGGAACCAAATGGGTGTTCAGAAACAAGAAGGATGAAAGGGGTATAGTAATCAGGAACAAGGCTAGATTGGTAGCACAAGGATATACTCAAGAGGAAGGGGTAGATTATGAAGAAGTGTTTGCTCCAGTTGCAAGACTTGAAGCAATTAGGCTTTTCTTAGCCTATGCTTCATTCATAGGCTTCACTGTCTATCAAATGGATGTTAAGAGTGCATTTTTGTATGGTGAAATTGAAGAACCAGTATATGTATCTCAACCTCCAGGCTTCATTGATGCTGAGTATCCAGATAAAGTTTACAAAGTTACCAAGGCTTTGTATGGCCTACATCAAGCTCCAAGGGCATGGTATGAAACATTGGCTTGTTTTCTACTAGAAAGTGGATTCCAAAGAGGCAGGATTGATCCAACTTTGTTCATCAAAAGGACAAAGAAAGACATCTTGTTAGTGCAGATTTATGTTGATGACATAATCTTTGGATCAACAAACCAAGGCTTGTGTGTAGAATTTGAAAAACTTATGCACAGTAAGTTTGAGATGAGTTCCATGGGGGAACTTACTTTCTTTTTAGGTCTCCAAGTGAAACAATCCAAAGAAGGCATATTTATCAGCCAAGATAAGTATGTAGCAGAGATCCTAAGAAAATTCAATTTTGCTGATTCTAAGGTTGCAAGTACACCAATGGATCCAGACAAAGGGCTAATCAAAGATGCTGATGGAGAAGATATGGATTTGCACAATTATAGATCAATGATTGGGTCGTTGATGTATCTTACATCATCAAGACCAGATATCATGTTCTCAGTATGTGTATGTGCAAGGTTTCAAATACATCCCAAGATCTCTCATCTCACAGCAGTCAAAAGAATCTTTAGATATCTTAAGGGTCAACCTAGGTTGGGTCTTTGGTATCCAAGGGAATCATCTTTTGAATTGGTGGCTTATTCGGATAGTGACTATGCTGGTGCAACACTAGACAGAAAATCCACAACTGGTGGATGTCAATTTCTTGGTTGCAGACTAATCTCCTGGCAATGCAAGAAACAAACAATGGTGGCCAACTCTACAACTGAAGCAGAATATGTTGCTGGTGCAAGTTGTTGTGGGCAAGTTCTTTGGATCCAAAATCAAATGCTTGACTATGGGTACAATTTTCTTAACACCATTATTTATATTGACAATAGCAGTACTATTTGTATCATTAAAAACCCAGTTCAACACTCAAAAACAAAACATATTGAAATCAGACACCATTTCATAAGGGATTGCAATGAGAAAAGGTTAATTCAAGTTGTTAAAATTGATTCTGAAAAGAATTATGCAGACCTTCTCACCAAAGCTTTTGATTTAGGTAGATTCAAATATCTTGTAGGAGGTATTGGAATGATAAATCTTTGAAAATCATATGTTTTTGTTCATAATATTAACTGGTATTGGATTTTAAACATGGTACTGCTAGTTAGTCAAAAGGTCCTGTTAGTTCATAATTGGTCCTGCTGATACAAAATTGCTATGTTTTGTTCATTTAAAGGCTTGAATACTTAAAATGTTATAGATCAAGTGTTCTACACTTTGTTCTTTTGGTTTGCAACTAACACATTTCAGGTTGATAACAAAACAAGAGTTCTTTCAAACAAAAGGGGCAACAAAAGTTTTATTCATTTCAGGAGAAATAACAATCTCAGGGGAGGAATTAATAGCCCAGAATGGAAGAAAGACCAATTTATGAAAAGACAAGAGCATACAAGATGATGCAGAGTTGAAAAAGAGATAGTTAGATCACATATCTAGAAGGGATGAAGCATTTCTCAAGGAGAAAGTTCTATCTAGATCAAACTAAGAAATGTTTTCAACTCAAAGGCATGCTATTAGATGATTTCACTTGTTGAGCCAATCATCCAAGATACACAGCATCAATGCCTGATTCAAATTTCCTCCATCCAAGGAAATTGCACCATCTTTTGGGCCATCATGGCTTTTGGTATTCATCTCACCAAGTTTTCACAAACTTAAGAGTTGACTAGTCCTTAAGCAAACGGCTTTTGGTAAAGACAAATCAAATCCGTTAATGGTTGATAGTTTACCAAAAACTATATGGTTGTTAACTGACCATACTTAATTGTAAATAGTTAGCTAGTCCTTAAGCAAACGGCTTTTGGTAAAGACAACTCAAATCCGTTGATAGCTGGTAGTTTGCTAAAAACTATAAGGGATTTTTTTTTTAAACTTTCAAAGGTACTGCTAGTTCAAAATTGGTACTGCTAGTATAAAAAGGTACTGCTAGATAGCCGTTGAGCCTGTCAGAAAAAGTTTTAGCCTTTAGGCCTGGTAGTTAAAATTAGCCGTTGGGGTAGTTATGTAATTCACTGATGAATATATTATATTATATTTTACATATAAAAGATCTTTTTAACCGCCTTTTCACTTACTTATTTTAATCTTTATTATTGTCGGTTAAAAGTAATTCTCTCATATCTTCTTTCATCAGTCATTATCATAATTCACATACATCTTTCATCTTCTACCAGTACTACCAACAAATCCCACCATCATATTCAAAATTTTCATTATGGCTTCCACAATTGATCTAAACTTTGTTCAACGTCACAATCAGTTAGCATTTTTGGAGAAGTCAGAGGATAATGCCTCATTTCATCAAGTAGTGGACTTTTTAAACAACTCCTACATCAGGTTTGCTTTGCTAGTCAATCCCACTATTTATGAAAATCAAATTTTACAATTTTGGGAATCTGCTAAAATTAAAACTTCTGAAAATGGGGAACAAAGAATAAAAGCCAAAGTGGATGGTAAACATTTGACTCTTACTGAGTCATCCATAAGAAGACATCTTCATTTGGATGATTCTGATGGTATTAGTCAGTTACCAGATACTGAAATTTTTGAAAATTTAACAAGAATGGGGTATCATGCTGAGTTCAACAAACTCACTTTTCTGAAAAAGCATCTTACTCCACAATGGAGATTTTTGATTCACACAATCCTTCACTGTTTGAGCCAGAAGAAAACCTCTTGGGAGCAATTTAGTGGCAACATGGCTTCTGCTCTCATTTGCTTAGCTACAAACAGAAAATACAATTTTTCTAAATATATTTTTGAAGGATTGGTAAACAATGTGGATAGTAAAACAAAATTTTTGATGTATCCAAGATTCATTGGATGCATCATTGGAAAATTACAACATGTGTTGCTTCCCACAGACTCAGTTTATGAAACACCAAAACTTTCTCAAAAAGTATTTTCAAATATGAGAATTGGTTTTAGAGGGGAGGAAGTTCCACTTTTTGATGAAATGGTACCACAACACCCAGAAGAACCAACACCATCTGCTGATACACCATCATCTAGTTCTTCACATGGTTTCATTTCACAAACACATCAAAAATCACCAACACCATCTCCAGTACCATCAGCAACACCACCACCATCCCCACATCATATATCACAAACCCAATCACCTCAGACAATGCAAGAGTTGAAAGACAAGGTGAAGTTCTTAGAGAAAGCTCTTAAACGTCAAAATGAAAGGTTTTCTAAGATCAACATCAAATTGGTTAAGAGGGTTAAGAGATTGGAGGGTGAAGTGAAGAAGTTAAAAGGTAAAAAGTCTGCAAAGGTTGTTTTATCTAGTTCTTCACAGTCAGATGCTGATAGGATAGATCACTCTTCCAAAAAGGGGAGGAAGGATATGTCTGAAGATGAGGAAAAAGAGGAGGAACAGGCTCAATTTGAATTCCATGATGGAACTCAAGTTTATGATGAAGAGCCTGTTGGAGCAGGGCAAGAGCCTGCTAGGGCAGAAGAAGAGTCTGCCAGGAGAGAAAGGCTATTGGCTATGGGATATAAAGGATCTGCTGAGAGAGTGTACAAGAGAAAGAGGATTTTAGTTGCTGATGAGCAATCCTCTGCTCCAACACAAGATAAAACTCCAAAGGATAAGGGCAAAGGTATTCTAATTGAAGATGAGCCAAAGTCCAAGAAGTTGAAAAGAACTCAGCAAATTCAGATGGCTTTAGGAGAAGAAGAGGCCAAAAGAGTTCAAGAAGAAGAGCTAAAAGCTAGAGAAGCTTCAAGAATGCTTGAAGAAATGAAAGAGCAGAAAGAAGCTGAAGAAGCTGCTCAAGCTCTTCTTGATACTCAAATTGCTCAAGAGACCTTTGATGCACAGATGTTATGGATTATTAACAATGATCCAATTGTGAAAGGTCATGCAGCAAATATAGTAAATGACAAGACACTCAATTCTGATGAGAAGACTGAAGCACTTGAATCTTTCATCAACAAGAAATACAAAGAAGCAGCTTTGGCTGACATTTTTGAGAAGATGAAGGAAAGTCAGAAGAGAGGTTTTAAAGTGGGCAAAACTAACAAAGATCAAACAATCTTTATGAAGAAATTTTTGAAGAATCAGGCAAATTGGACTGATTATCAACTTAAGAAGAAATCTGCTGATGAAATCTTCTTTTTATATCTTCAAGCCTACAAGAATCTTTACTATAATGTTCCATCTGATGTACACCCCTCAAAGAAGAAGGAAGATGCTCAGAAGAAAGAAGTAGCAAAATTGGATCAAGGGCAAGTAAGTAAAATGTTGATTACTTTACCTACAATCATTCATGCTGATCCAATTAGGTCTAGACACCCTATAATTGATTGGGAAATACACCATGATAGATTTGGTAAGTCATGGAAAATATTAAGGGTTGGGGGACAGTCTGCTATCTTCAAGAATTTTGAAAATTTAGTTAGAGCATCTGATAGAGCAGATTTGGAAGAATTGTGGAATCTAGTGCAGATTAGGTTAGCTACAAATTCTAGTACAGATGCTAAGGAACAAGAGCTTTGGGTGGAATTCAATAGAATGTTTGATCCTGATCCCAAAGATGTTCATTGGAAATTTCCCTATTATGATCCTACAACAACTTGGGAATTTCTAAGTCATAGCCATACTCATCATCTTTTCACACAGAGTGGGATAGAACTTTTTATGTTAGCTGAGAAAGAGTATCCTCTTAGCTATGAAGTGCTTAAAGCTATGATCTCCAAGAGATTAAGGTGTGACAAGGATGAAGAAAACTCAGAGATTGTTCAGAGTTTGCTGAGGAGCATATCTGAGCAATATGAAAGAAAAAGGAAGGATAGAAAGTAAGGTTTTTGGAAGAGTTCTCAAATCCTCAAGGTATGTATTTTATTCATCAGAAACTTGTGTATTTTAATGGAAATAACAAGTTTAGGGGAGGATTGTTGGGAATAAAATGATCAAAGTCAAAGAGCCTGCCAATGATGAGAAGAGCCTGCTAGTTGATTTTGTAGTGTACGAAGATGTTCTACCAGTACCTTCTGGGTAGAAGGTACTGCTAGCTAATGAAGAGCCTGCCAAGCTTCTGTCAAGTCGATTAGATATTTTGTAATAGATATTTAGTTGAATTATTAGTCTTTGTACATTGTTATACGTTATGTAGAAGTAGAATAGTCTTCTGTGGTGACAGAAGAATATATCAGAGTGTACATGGGTAGTTGTATTTAATTGTAGGCGCCATAATAGTCAAAGTATAGTATTATATTCATCTACTTGACAACATGTAATAAGATATCCTTATCTTATAAAAGGATATCTTAGTCACTTCTTCATGCATGCATCTTCACAAACCAAATAACCAAAAACAAACTATCTCTCAAGTAACTTAGTTACTTCGAATCACAAATCCTTTTACAATCTTTGATTCAAGATTACTTTGTAATCCCGGTGATATTTAGATCATCCGTATTATTTCATCAATAATATTGAATCGTTTTGTGTTAACCAAAGTTGTGATTATTTGTTCATTGCATTCTCTCATTTACTCAAACTCACCATCTTGTGTTCTTTTAAAGTGTGTTGTAGTAGATTCCGCATGCTAAACACATTCAATACATAAATATCTCAATCAAGAACAAACAAAACGTTCCACATGTACCTACAAAGATTTCATGAATTGCAAACCAACTTTCTTCAAAGGAACAGAAGGAGCTACAGAATTAGCTCGTTGGTTTGAACGTATGGAAGTGGTCTTTGTAAGGAGCGGGTGTTCTGATGACTGCAAAGTTGCCTTCGCGACAGGGACTTTGTTAGATGATGCCTTGTCTTGGTGGTCTGCTACTTCCCGGACAATGGGAATAGAAGCAGCTCATCAACTCACGTGGGACGATCTCAAGAAGAAGATGCTAAATAAGTATTGTCCTCGTACCGAAATCAAGAAGTTGGAGGATGAATTCCACCCGTTAGAAGTAAAAGGAACAGATATCAAGGCTTACAATAGGAGGTTTCAGGAGCTTGCTCTTCTATGTCCAACTATTGTTCCTGATCTGGAAAAGTTGTTAGAGAAATATATTGAAGGTTTACCTCGAAGCATCGAGGGAAACGTTATTGTTTCAAATCCTCAATCGCTGGAGGAAGCAATGACCACAGCCCAGAAGCTGATGGATCGTGAAATCAAGAGAAATTCTATTCAAGGAAATGATGATCACTAGCGGAAGCTTGATGATAGAAGGATCTCCCATCACCACAACAACTATCAGCACGACCGTAACAATCACCACCACCAACAAAATCGTCGACAAGAGACAGCCAAAGCCTATACTGCCACACCTGCTGAGAGGAATGGTTATGTCGGAACAAAACCCTTTTGCAAACAATGCTCGTTGCACCACTACGGTCCATGCACCATTAGGTGCTCAAAGTGTCGGAAAGTTGGACATCAGACCAAAGACTGTAGAGCAACAGGAGCAAATCCACAGCCAGTAGCTATAACTTGCTACGGATGTGGTGAGAAGGGGCATTATAAGAGTCGGTGCCCAAAGCCGAATGCTGACCAGAACAACAATGCCCGCGGAAGAGCATATGTGCTAGGAGATGGGAACGCACAGACGAACCAAGACTAGTACAAGAGAATGAGAACTCGTTAAGATTCCGACCATGTCAAGGAATGGCGTCCCTATTTAGACAAAAAGAGAAATTCCTGTTATAACTAAATAAATCGTATTGTAAACTTCCTAAGCATGTTTCCTATTGTATTCAACTTTAGTTACGATGGACGTAACTTAAGTGTATTAACTATCCTTTCTACCGTATGAAATCTTTACCTTGTAATATTTCCGAAATAATCACAATTTACGTTTCTATTCCATTTGACCTGTTCATAGTCACTACACTGTCATCTCACTAGAAATTTGATTAATATTATTTTTGACTATCCCGTAAGAATTTATCTCGAACCCTAAGATTCATTTTAAGGATATCCTATTAGTACCCTAGAAATTCCTGACTTATCACCATAGTATGAACAATAATTTTCTTATTTTTGTGAAAGATAACTATCTTGTCATTTTACAAAAACAAAACGTTGAACACCATCTAAAAATATTTGAAAAATATAAAATACCACAACAACTGGACCAAATATCACATCATTCAGTCCTCATTTATGCATAGCCTGGCCAACTATGTCTAAACTAGGAAGAATCATGTCATAATTGGACAGTTATCTTTTCAGATTTTCTAATAACAATTTTCATTCCAAAACAAAATTTAAAGACAAAACAAATTGTTCATACTAACTTCATTTGACCAACCGCAATAGATACCCGTTACCTCTAGGATAAGAAAATCAAATACAGACAAGATACTTAAACCTTTTCCCTCACTCCTCGACCAACATAGACTGAATCTCGGGACGAGATTCCCTAAACGGGGGGTGACTGTAACCACTGTGAAAAATCCCTCATTTAAATAAACTATCTCTCAGAGTATTTATCATTTTCTACGTGTGAAATTTTTTTTATCTGATTGTAAACTATTATCTTATGTGACGAAGATCACATCCCGAATAACCGTGCTTGCAACCCAACCTTAACTGATTTAGTATTCAACTGTATAAACATCTTTGACCTAAAACGTTATGAGGTCCCACTTATCACTTTACGTTATTTCGCTAACGTATGTTTAAAACTGAACGTTTCTAAAACGAATAAGAGTTTTTATGAAACTCTAAACTACCATAACAATATGTGAAAATAACAAAACCTTAGAACATAAAAGTACAACTTATCCGAGCTAATGTACAAGTTACCAAAGCACCAAAAACCCTAATTCTATTTTAGTTCCCGATAAAACCCTAATTTTATAAAACCATGATTTTATGCATTAATTTCACAAACCCTAAATTATTTATATAATATTTTCACAAAATATTAAATGCATAAGTTATTTAAGCTAAAGTATAGGTCCTTTATGCATGAAATCATTTAATTACAAAAACCTTATTAAAACCCTATTTATATTTATTTTAAAGCATAATTTACAAACCATTCATGCATAATTCTTAAAAGTTAATTTTTTTAAACTCACTAAATATTTTTACAAGTCTTTAAACTCAAAGTACAAGTGCCTAATGCACAAAAATCGAAAATCTCATTTAACTACTTTTCAACTTAATAAAAATTAACATATAATTTTTATAACTTAATAAAACATTAAAACTATATTTTTCGCATAATCTAAATTATTGTAAAACCCTATTAAGCATGTGTTACAATCCTCTTAAGCCTAAATCATTTTCATTTCAATTTCTTTAAAAATCCGGTTTATATAAAATATTTTTCCTAAATAACTAAACACATGAACTAGCCTAACTAATTTCCTTAAAACCTAAAGTACTACTTCCTAAACCCTAAGTACTACAACACAAAGCCTATTCGGCTCCATACAAAATCCCTAGTCGATCCATGACTTAAAACCCTAACAAAATTACTTCTAAATATTACCTACACCAAATAATCCTTCCTTAAAACCCCCCTCTCACCTCATCCATGACATCATTTGTAAAACACATGTATGGTCCCTAAATAAAACACATCACTTTCCTTCTACAAAACCTCACGTACAACCTCCCATTTCCATTCATTTATCCACCAATCAACTAAGAACACATCACCTTGATCCCATTCTTACCCCATAAGAAACCCTAGAAAACCCTAACTTCCCTTCTTATAAATAGCACACCACTCTCACCTTTGTTCTCACACATCATTCGACCAAACACTAAAACAGTTCCACCCTCATTCCCATTCTGGTCACAGCCTAAATAAAAGCTAACCACACAAAGCCAGGAAGCCTAGGAGGAGGAAATCATCTTAGCACTCACTCACAAAGTCATTTGAACTCCCAAAACCCTACTCGAACCAGGAAATCTTAGTAAGTTAACTTAACTCTTTTTCATTCAGTTTTTATACTTTGAGTATCTTTAAAAACATCACTTAATAACATCTAAAATAAAACATGATCAAAAACTATAGAATATCTTTCTTTCTTTTCTTTTTCTGTTCGCATCAGTAAACAAACGCACCCTAGTTAAAACAAATCAAGAATGATAAAATATGTTAGAAATGAGATTAATATACTTAATGTTATTCTATTATGCATTAAAAGATGGTTAAAAACCCTAAAAATCGAAAACCCCATCAGTTGTTATTTTCTGTTTTTCTGTCGCAAAACATGCCCAGCACCCCAACTTCTCACCCTTGTTTCGACCCTCAAAAATCCTCTAAAAATTTTAAATCTTGGTTTATAACTAGACCACCTAGCTGTCAACACGTAGGAAAAAGAATCATGAGAATTGGTTAAGTATTCATTAAGTTATCAAACTCCAAAGTTTGTTCTAAATCGCTAAAATAGAAAACCAAGATTACCAGTTATTGTTTTTCAGTTCTGTCGCCCCACTTTTGACCTATCAATCGACCACCTAGAGACCTTGATAAAATCTAATTTTTGGTACAACTAAAGTTCACCCTTCTAACTTGTGTTAGAAGAAAGAATTTCGTAAAAAGGTCAACTGAGTTAAAAGTTATCGAGTCTTAAACCTTTGCCCATATCGCTAAAAATAGAAATAGATTTCCAGTTATTGTTTTCAGTTTTGTCGACCTACTTTTGACCCATAAACCGCCTACCAAGAGACCACCCCAAAACCTAATTTTTGGTATGTTTAAATACCACTTAGCTGTCTAGTTGTAGGAAAAAGAATCTCGTAAAAAGCTCATGTCGTTGTAAAGTTATCAAGCCTTAAAATCCCCCTATCGCTAGACCCAACAACCTATTTTCAGTTTTTACTAAAACCATGTCTCACTCACTCGACTTTAGCACTATTTTTCTAGTATCAAACGATCTTCAAAAATTACAAAACTTGGCCCTTTTAAATTTCTTATAGCATAGATCATATAGGAACAATGACGTCTCGGAAATTTGGCCTCGCCCCATTTTTATTTGATCTCCTTATGGGCTTGTCGCCCACTGAAATTACTCTTTTTGGTAAAACACCCCAACCCCTCCACTTTGGTGAACTGTTTGATCATTGACTTTTGAAATATTTTTCGAACACCAAATGATTTTCACAAAATACGAACTTTGGCTTAATTTTAAGACGACCTAGCTACCATTTTTTTATAGAAACCAAGAACACGAAAAATCATCTAGTATTCGTTAAGATTTTCGAGTCCAAAACTCTAGCCAAGTCCTTAAAATTCATATATATTAATTTTTAATTTCTAAGAAATTACTTGGGCTGATTTTGCAAACTATTTTATATTAAGGGTCATTTTTGCAAATAACAAATAAACAGGGTAGAAAGTGTTATTTTTGAAACTTAAGGGTAAAAACTGTCATTTTCCAAAGTCCAGGGTATAAACTGTCATTTGACCAAACCTTAGGGATTAAACTGTGACTTTTCATGACTATTATTTTTATTCTATTTTCGATCTATTAGAAAGTATATCAACGTATTACGTTTATATCTTTAACAAATAAACAAACGAACGAAGGATGTATTTAACGAACAAGCATACGAACGAGAGATATATATATAACTAAACGAAACGAACATTGGAACCTTATATATTCTGAAAACGATTACTGAAACTTGACATAACCAACCCAGGTTGCAAGCCGGAGACGTTTATCAACTCTACGTTTATCAACTCTAGTTAACTTTGTTTTCCATCCAGACTGCTCAGGTGAGTTCATAGTCCCACTTTTCTTATATGTTTTCCAAACTTGTGGGGAGATACATGCTACCAAACCGAACACAAGTATTTTCCTGATTGTTATTGCAATAAGTTAACCGTTGCCTATTTATTTTAAAAGTCCCTTTTATCATGCACCATTAATCACCTGCGGGTGAGCGCGAATATAGTGAATAGATCTATTGGCAGTTGACGTCCCATTTGTGTTGCTGGTTAAGTAACCAAATGCATTATATTTGAGTTTAATAAAGAGTTTCAGGCAGACTCCTACCCTTGGGCAAGGTTACCTACATTTAATTATGGGGTAATTTTTAACATGTTAACGCTTTGTGTGTCATGAGGCTTAGTGCAATATTCCGAACTATGATATAACTGATTTCTCTTATTTGGCTTGTGTTCAAACTGATTATAACTTTAAACGCTATGGATTCACTCAACCTTTGTGTTGACTTTTTAAGCATGTTTATCTCAGGTAACCGGAAGTACGATTTGGCACGGAGTAGCAAGGACTTTCTTCTTAAAAGAGTGTCTGTTTTGTTATTATTCAAATGAATAATGTAACATTTATAACATATTTCGAAACCTCCCGCTGGGACCTCTATATGTAAACTCTGATTTAATAAATGAATGATAACAATTTATTTAAAATGTCTCTTTTCGAGTCGTTTTCTATACTCATGACTGTGAACCATGAAGTAGCACCCCAAGCTTATATTTCGCTGCATATCTCGAAAATAGGGGTGTTACAATATGACTTAAATAATACAAATGAATTTCAAAGGTTACAAATTGATAATCTGAAATACAAGGTTACAAATGAGAACAACAACAAAATACTAAGTCTGAAATGTAAATCTCTTCTAGTCATCTCTAAATCCAGGATAGCAAATCTAAGTATAGTCTTCTAAGTCCAAGGATACTCTCCACTCATAACCCAGCTTCCAACTAAAACCTGCCGCAGGAAAAGAAGTGCGGCTGAGCTTAAAAAGCCCAGTGAACAGATATATATAAACGAAATCGAAAGCAAATGAACGAACATATATAGTATGGTGCATTGGGGAAAGCATAAGGTATAAACAAATGGAATCAAAGTAAGAAAGGGTCAGTAATCCACCACGAGCCCGAACACATCAAATATAGTAACCATGGAGTAGCTAGCTCCCGAACATGTGAAAGACGTGTATCGCACACAGCATCAGTCACCAAATTATAATAAAATCATATCATGATATATCCCTCGAATACAAAACAAATCTAGGATGCATCCATACGCCCCCGCGAACAAATCATAGTGGCCAAATATATATATTCTTGAGCTCATAATCAAATAATAAAAGGGGACGGTGTGGAACATCACTCGACCACACTAGAGTCATGCCATTGGTGCATCAATGACACGGCCATGGAACCCCCATGACTAGGAAACAAATTTTGGCTCGGGTATCAAACTGAAGGGTCAAATGTCAAATCATATCAAGGTCAAATGTCTAAGTCCTCAAATCATAGTCAAAGTCCAAATGTTGAAGGTTCATAATCAAAGGTTCAAAATCAAATGATTCATAGCAAGGTTCAATTCAAAGGTTTCTATCAAATATTCATTTAAGAAATCTTATAATAATGGTTTTCATAAAATAGTCTTTAAAAGTAGTTTTCATAAAAGATTGTAAAATTCCATATAAAAGTGGTATCACATCGTGCTCATAAAACATCATTTTAAAATAGTTTTTCTCAAAACATTTCCATGATATAATTAAGAAAGGTTTTCACGTCCAATTACAATATCAAATGAACCTTCAAAGTATCAAGTGATTCGAACACTCATGTCACAGGGTAACGAACGAAATATGTCAAGTATCAAATCATAAGGATCATGATGAACGAATGTCAAATGGATTATCATACCAACGAAGCATATCAACGAATGAATCAAAGTACAAGGGATCATAGCAATGGCTTAAGGGAATCTTATAACGAAACAGAGATCAAGATCAAGTCATGAGAATGAAAGCACCCTTACTGAAAAAGGGTAGAATATCTGTACCTTAGACCGCAAGTGAAAACACAATAGAAACATAAAGATCGGAAGCAAACTCCTTCTTCAGCGAATCTACACGAATTCATGATCATCTTATTAATAACTTACTTTAAATCAGATTACTCATTTTAGTCGGCTTTCCATTTTTTGTAACTTTCCATAATTAGTAACTTTTCATATATAGTAAGTTTCTATATTTAATGAGTTAGGCTAAAAGTGCCATTTATTCAAAGTGTAAGGTTATAATTATCCATATAGCATATACTAGGGTTGAGTGGCTCATACTACATAATATAGGATTTAATGAATCATTAATTAACCCCGATTTACATATACAGATTTGAGGTATGATTGACCCAACAATACTTCTTAACATGTTAATATTCCAGATCATGAACCATCTATATTCATACTCTTTCGTTCATTATTATATGCGCCATAAGTTATGTAATGTTCTGAATAAGGACCTGAATAAGGACCCATGGTATTCACAATTGTTTGTATGTTCATTATGACTTGCGCCATAATATTTCATGTTCATTATTATCCAACATGGTTCTAGTTTAACGCTTGTTTAAACTTTCTAATAAAGAGAATAAAAGCAATCCCTTGATCATCTAGCATGAGTCATGAAACCTTTTGTGAGACGAAACAAAACAGGTGGTGATCGATATGTATGAGTGAAGAACATCAAAACAGCCCACTCATACCACATTGAAACAGTTCATGAGATCGCGACATAAAATGGTTCATATGGCGAGGTATAAGCAACAAAGATCACACCACCGATTCCTTTTTGTGTTCTGATTCGAAGCCTTGTTGCCAATACTGATCGACACACACACCCACATGCGTACAATAACTCACCCACAATATCACACTCATACCACGCTCACACATATATAGGGTTCATAATCGTGGCGGTTTGACAAAGGATAAGAGCAGGTTCGACCAAGAGAAACCCACCAGTTCACCTAAAGTATCATACACACGACACACACATCCCCAACTCGTAACGAATACAGCCCTTTGTTCTTCTTGTTATAACACACACTAGGGTTTCTGTTTTTGTGTCTCAATTAATGGTCCTTTATGATAGATTTCTAGGGCTTGTTTAGAGTGTGATATAGGTCGACATAGGCTCGAAGTAAAGACACCAACAGACCACCAAAACTAACCGTGACACAAAACAGTTCACAAGAGACGTTCATGTTATGATTTCATGTATGATTTTACGAGGTATAATAACATGGTTTTTCACTTGATTAAATCTTGTATGTGTCGACTGAAAAGAGTATAAGGAAAAACAAAAAGGAACCTGGTATCGTCAAGGAACACAAACCGAATGGAACATAATGGCTCGGACTTCTACAAAAGAACTCCAATGTTGCATCCCCTTTTTTTTTGGTACTAAAACCTTCCTGGTTCTCCTCCTTTTTGGAAGCAAGCATGTGTGTTACTCTTCTTGTTGTGATAGGTGTGAATGAAATAAAGAGAGAGAGAGATATACGGTTTACAATAAAAGGAATAACGTGTTTTAATATAGGGAAACTGTTTTCTTTTCTTTTATTATTAGGCAAGTGGTAATTGCAATTCAATATGATATTAAGGGGCTGTTTGATAAAATAGAATGATTTAGTACTGAATAGCTCAAAAGCTGAATGATTCAACGACTCTGAGTGAGTTTGTTTCTGAGTGTTTGATAATTGCACTGAATGATCAATATATATTATATAAATTACTATTTTAACCTTTACTGCTTTATATGTTTTTATTGACTGTTTTAATAGTTATTGAAGGAGTATAATACATTGTTTTGCAAATTATTTGCTAACAAAATTCAATGATCAAAATATTTAATTTAACCACATCAAATATATGAATAGAACTTCTAACGTGGTTTTAGTGATTATAAGTTCAAGTTTCTCTTCAAATTATTATGGTGGCAATTGCATTAGTACCAAATAAATTGCATTTCAATTTAAAAAGTAGAGGTTTTATATAAAGGTGTGAAAGTACTTGACGCAATACCTAAATGATAAATATTATAAAAACCAAAACACAACATTTAGATATTAAAAAATAGAAAAGAGATATGTGAGATAGAATAAAATAATGAGTTTAATATTTGCCTAGAGATTTGATAGTACTAGAAAGATTGGGTGAATAGTATAAGGTACACACGTGGTGTCAGGGTCAAATTGCAAAACTGAATGATTTTGCATGCATTATGTCATGAATCGGTCAGTGTGTATTTTATCATTAAGTGATGTTATAAATTTCTATCAAACACACCTAGTGCTGACCGAATTAGCACTCAGCACTTAATCATGCCATACAGTGCCAATCAAACACACCCTAAGTATGTGAGTAATGGCTGAGATTTGTGAAGCGTGATTATAGGGGCCAAATTTGATGGAGTCGTGTCTCTATTTAATGCTTGAAATTGTGTGATACATAGGTCATATTGAATGTGGACAATTTGTGGAATTAAGAAAAGTTTTATTTTTGTAACCATTATTATTTAGGCATATTACTTAGTTTTTTTTTTAATTGAATTCATAACATAGGTGTTTAATCATAGTGTGTAATTTAAATATAAGTTAATGTCTTTAAATGAGATGTAGTTAAATTTTTATACTTAGGTTAAATGTATAAAGTCCTTGTATGCTCTTATAAATTCACAATTTTAGAGGGGCAAAAAGGGAATTTCACATGAATGGAAATTTTGGGTTTTACAATTAGAGTCTAGGAGCCTTGGAAGAGCCTTGGTTCACTTTGGAGTCACTCTAGTCGAATTCCATTTTAATCAAGTACCATCAGTTATGTAAGTCTCCCAACCCTTTTAATCTCTTTCATACATTTATTTAACACATATAAATGATAACAAACAAGTCTTAATTGGAAACCAAGGTCGAAAACCATTTTTCTTTTCTTTTCTGTTTAACCAAGAACAAACAAACACCTCTTAATATGTATATTTGTGATTTTTGAAACCTTAAGCCTTAAGCTACTAAACAAGACATCTAGATAAGCTATTATACAGGTTAATAAGCCACGAGAATAAGCCTATGAGTTTTAAAGAAAACTTGCTATTTCATTTTCTTTTTCTTTCTTTACCGAGACCAAGACAAACACCCTCTTTTTATCAAATTATAAAGGCCATAAGCTAAAAGCCACAAGATGAGAAATTAAACCATCTTAATAAAATCACGACTGAGTTTATAAAACCATAAAAACTTTGCCAAAAAATCTCAAGGTGTCATCTTCGTTTTGTCTCTTTTTCTTCTTGTTGCAAACTAACCCAAACACCCCTTTTTGAGCTACTTTTTAACCCATAAGCTAAAAACTATAAGCTGTGATATTAAGCTATTCTAATAAGCTCCTAAGTGTCTTTACAAAGCCACAAAAACCTGGTCAAAAGCTCTAAAGGCCTCGCTTGTTTTCTGTGTTTCTTTTTGTGTCACGACCTAGAATCCAAACGCACCCTTTAATGGGCTTTAAGGCCCATAAGCTGTTTCAAAAGCTAATAAGCCCTCAACAGCTTATTCATAAGCTTAAAATAACTTACTTTGATAAGCCATAACGAGCCACGCCTTTTTTCTAAATTAAAAACGCAATATTGCAAAATAAGGACTACGGATGTAACGGCCAAAATGCTTGAGGGGTAAAAACTGTCAAAACTCTAGGATTAGTAATAAATGGATAAAATGCTTTGAGGGCCTGATTTGCCAAAAATCTAAATCTTGATAGAAAAAGGACTAAAACTGTAATCGACCTGTAACTAGAGGTATAAAGTGTCACTTTTGAAATCGCAAGGTATAAATTGTCATTTTATGAAAGTTCAAGGGTATAAACTGTCAATGCTTGAAACTATAAGGGTATAAAGTGTAATATTTTTATATTATTTCAGAAATATACTTCTAACTCGTTTTAACTCGGTTTTTGTAAAAACTCACATACGAGATGTTTATATTTCACAATCGATCAATCGAACTTTAAGGATAAACTATGATAAATGTAATTCATCATCCGATAACTTTTGGAGGAACTTGTAAATTATAAATCTTATCATTTATATTTATCTCAACGATACACGCTATATTAAACTCACCCAAAGGTCTAACACATAAGTTATCGACAATACACATGTTGTACGAATACTAAACGTAATCACGCTTTATTATTTAAAGTCTCGAATATAAACAAATATACTGAGACTTGACATATCCATTTAGGTCACATACTGGAGCAGTTTGTTCTCAAAATCTAATTAGTATTCCAACTAGATTACTGTATCACCAAGGTGAGTCATAGCCCATCTTTTTCTTATTTTGAACTCTTTGGGGGAGATACATGCTCGTTTTACTTATGGATTTTACTCGTTTATCATAAATGTTAGGTCACCTTAATAGTAGAACACAAGTATACGAGTAATAGAGATGAGAGAAATAGAGAAAGATATGGTTCGTTATATCACACAAGAGAATGACAAAGTGTTGTTTGCATTAGTGAAATAACAAACAATAAGATAGTATGTTTACAAGTGTTTATATAGTACTCTACCTAGGGCAACGCCTAGGATTCTCTTAAGAGCTAAACATACACGGCCCATGGGCTTACTACTTGGGCCGTGAGCTCTTTCTAACATATAAGCCATAATAACTAAGCAACCTATTACATAGTTGAATGACCAAAACTTGATATGAATTAAACGTGTTCCCAACAATCTCCCCCTAAGGATTTGTAACACCCGGTAATTTTTCAAACTATTTTTACAAGCCAAATAATTATTTTTGCATCACCTTAGAAGTTGAACTTTTTCTGAATTTATTTGAACTTGAGAAATGTGAACCTTAGTCCCTTATTACGTCAGCACAACCTAGAAAACGCGAAACGAATCGAATTTGCCAAATAAATTGAATTTTGGAAAGTTAAGCATATTTATACTCGTTTTTATCAGAAAAATTATTTCGGAAATAATGGCGCAAGTTTCATAATTTTTCGAGTCCGTTTGGTACCTCGAATGGGCCCCACAATGATTAAAGCAAAAGTATTACTAAGTTGTCAGTTTATACCCTCCGCCCAAATATTTACCCGCGCCCCCTTAACTTTGCTTTTGCCCATGTTTAGCCCCTCACACTCTCACAGGGTATAAAAGATCAAATTTTTTATTTTATTTCATTTTAAACACACACACTCTCTCATACACCCTCTCGTCTCTCTCCCCCTTCCAGCAGCCACCACCTACCGCCGTCAACCACCATCGCCGAAAAATTTCCCGGCGAACCCAAACTCTTACACCAAACGATAGATCAGGTTCTTATCATCTTTTCGGGAGAATATCAACCCCATCCGAGGCGTCTAGCACCGCGAACCGCCACCACCGCCACCACGTTCAGGCGCAATATTCTGCCGAGGCTTTCCCCTTCTTCTTCTTTTTAATTATAATCGAAACCATAGTTTCGTATATTATTTTTATTCAATAAATCATAATAAAACCTTTCGAATATAACTAAAAATGTGTGGATCTGTTTTGTTTCGCCGTAAAAACCCTCGACTCAGTCCGAGTCTGGGTGACTCATCGAGTTAACTCGTGTTGACTCGGGGTGAGTCGTTATATTTTATTTATTACATTCGATATCTAATTTATTATTTATTTTGTAGCTGAGTTGTGGAGTTGTTGTATCGAGTTGTACCGAGTGGTCCTGGTGGTTGAAGCCGAAGAGCCCTCAACTCGTATGAAGCTTTGACCGTGACTCTTTGAGTCACGGCAGAACTGGGGTTAGGTTTAGGATTAGGATTTGGTTGTTTTTATTTCAGTTTTGATTTAGTTTTAATTTATTTTATTTATTCATTTTGATTCGGTTGTATTTATTATTATTTTCTTCGATTTGGCTGTAATATTTATTTATTATGGTTTTGGTGTTTGGATTTGGTTGATCTGGTTGTGTTGAGTTTGGATTAGTATAGAAAGAGGTGAGGCAGTGGTGATTGATGGATTAGATTAGAGTTTGTTGTTGTTGGATCGATATACTCTGACCAAACTAACTTGTAGCTTGTCTAAGGGTTTAGCAACCTTGGATAAATCCAAAACTACTAATATTGAAACGCTGATATACTTTGTTAAGTATGCGGAATCTACTTCAACAAAGCTAAGAAGAATTAACACAAAACTTTGATTATATTAAAACCTTGAACCTGCTTACTTTACACAGATTCACTAACAAACTCTAAACACTAATACTCTAATAATCGACTAATACTTTTCTCTAATACTTCGTATAAACTTGTATCTCTAATGCCAACCTAGGGATCCTTTTATAGGCACAAGGAAAACCCTAGTCGGTTTACAATACTTGAACGACAAGTAATTCTAATTATAATCTAATAATAACTCTAAGAACATTCTAGAATTACACATTAATCCTTAAACGTATTTGCATATCAGTCCTTTATCTTTAGTAGTACTTTGACTTCTTTAGAACATGAGCAGTACTTTGACTTCTTATCGAGCAGTACTTTGACTTTCTTCATATAGCAGTACTTTGTAGCCCAACAATCCTCCCCTAACTTGAATTCCACTTGCTTGATTTCAAGTTCCTTTGTATTTCTTTAACTTCAACATCTTTATCTTCAAGGAAAGACTGTATCATTAACTTCTGTCTCATGTTTGTTTTGTCATCATCAAAGTAATCATTAATAGCAATCTTTATCAGCAACAGATCTTTTCAGCAACTCAGCATCATATTGGCAATAGGTACATCAGATCTTAAAAGTTTCATACTATTCTCATCACTTCCAGGTGTGTTAACTCCTGTGAGAGGTGAATCATTGAAAACTTAATGGATTTTGATGTCTCTTTACCAAAGCCATTAACTCTGGAGTAGCCAATGTTTAGGTTTAAGAACCATGGTACATTGATAACCATATGATTTTTAGCAAATCATCAGCTATCAACGGATTTGATTAGTCTTTACCAATAGCCGTTTGCTTTTGGACTAGCTAGTTCTTTTAGTACAATCACTACCATGGTGAACTAATTACCATACAATGGTTTTCCACAGCCTTTACCACAAAGCCATTATCTTGTGGGCTAGCCAACTCTTCACTAACATAGATATGGTGAGTTGAAAACCATACAATTTTTAGTAAATTGTCAACTAAAAACGGATTTGATAATCACATCAGAGCCGTACCCTCATGATGAGTCAAACTCTTTCTTGTTTACTTAAACATGGTGAGTTGAATACCATTTGTTGCTGTTTAAATCTTTTGTGCTTCAAAATGTTTTTGCACTTTTCAAAAATCACTGATTTTATCAAAAAACTTTACTGGTTTCATGCTGCAAGCAGTACTTTTAAATAAAGTACTTATTTTTCAAAAGATTTATATTATAAATATCATACCAGTTGTTATGCATCAATCTTCAGCTAGCATTGTCCATTTGATGAACAATCCAATCACCATCAATGCAGTTTCACTTTCTTCTTCCACTTCCATGCCATAATCTAGCATTCTGATCATCAGATCCCTAGTAAGTGGATATCTTTGCTCTGCTAGCATGTGGATCATTGTTCCATCTTCTAGCTCCAAAACATGTATTCCCACTGATTCAAAGAACCTCCATCTGTTAATTTCCCAATCCTCTTGATTTTCCCAGAGAGCACTATCACTTGTCTCTTCTGTTTCCCAGATGGTTGTGAGATCTCCTACCAGAACCAGACCCACTCCTTGTGGTGGAATATGTTCAAAATAAGTCTGCACTTGTAGATATAGCTGAAGCATATCCTCTCTGTCTATCAGATGTAGTATATCCCATAACGAATTGAATACTCTAAAGCTTCCATCTTGTCTATGAAATATCAAGTAGTCCCCTTCTTGTGAATCTACAACTGAGAATGTAGAAATCTTGGACTTCTTATCTGCAACATCTTTTGATTTTGGATGCTCAAAGTCAACAACTCTCAAGTAATTTCTTAGCTCATCAGCTGTGTCTACTCTTAATTCAATAGAATCCTTGAGCTTCTTTGATGACTGTTCATCAGTTGTTGTTCTTTTCCTCTTTGAGCTCCTTGTAACAACTTTTTCTTTTCTGCTATCTTCAAGCTTCTTATCTTCAAAAGAAATAATGCTTGCAAGATCTTTTTCTACAGCATCTCTAACAGCATCATACAAATCCTTCATCTCTGTATGTGTCAATTTCACCAAACCTGTATATCCTCTTCCTTTGAGATAAGCCATCATAGAATTTCTTTCTTGAGCTTTACTTTGTGGCCTTCTAGGTTTGATTAGTTTCCTTGACTCTTCAGCATCTAATTTAGCCTGTAATTTCCTTGCAGCTTCCTCATTTTTAGCATCCTGAATAGCTCTTAGTTCTTTCAAGGTAAGCTTCTTCTTCTTAGTTTCTACCATGATCCCTTTACCTTTGTCTTTTGGATCTAACTCCTGGATAGGTTGAGAAGAAGTATGAGGTTGTTGTTCAACATCAAGAATACTTATACCTCTTGGTCTAGCCATATTCAACATGATGTCAGCAATGGTCTCATCATCACTTTCAGTATGTTTTCTAACTTCTTCTTCCCGTTGAACTGGATTGGAAGGGCCAACTTCCTCTTGAACTTGATTTGAGGGACCAACATCTTCCTCAAAATCCAAAGTCCTTGGTGTAATAGTTCCTTGATGAGCAGTACCTTGAAGAGCAGTACTTTCAACATCAGTACCTTCCAAATCCACTTCCTCAGTATCACCACTTTTTACTTCAACAGTAGCATCTTCAATGTTGATCTGCTATGTTTCATCACTTTTCCTCTCAACAGTATCTTCATGAGGAATATCTTCAAGTGGTGTATCATCATAAAGCCCAGTATCTTCATTGAACTCAGTATCTTCATTCAAATTCTCTAAATTCCTCCCCAATTGGAATGAAGAATGCTTGTTGATCTTTCTTTTCTTTGACTTAGACCTCTTTGAGTGTTGACCAGTCTTCTTCTGTGACTTTACCCACAACCTGTGTTGCTTTACTAATGGCCAAACAAACCTCTTTAATCGTCTGAACTTTCTTGTCAAATCCAATATCTGATCAGCTTGATCATCAGTAATCTTCTTGAGCCTCCTTAATTCCCTTGAAAGCTCATAGTTGGTTAAGACATCCTCAACAACTTCCTCATCTTCCTCAGATGTTGGATGCCTATCTGTGGAAGAATAATCATTGGGAGTTGGTGGTGGAGTCTCATCTTGAGGTGAATTCTCCCGAGTAGCACTGTGTGAAGATGAAACTTAGAACAGTATGTTGAGAAGCAGTATGTTGTGAAGAACTATCTTCTCTTGAAGCTGGTTGCTCATTAATTGCTGATGTAGAGTATTCCTCTTGCTCTTGTTCTTGGGCTTGCTCTTGCTCTGCATCCCTAATTTCTTGTGCAACTTCCAATATATGGGCTGTCAAAGGTGTATTTCTCCTAGAGAACTTGATACTCTTCTTAGCAATGAATGTAAACACCTTTGGTGGAAGTGTGACAGTAGATAGAAAACTATGAGGTTTAGAAATTCCCTCAAGTTGTTTGTTTAAGAATACCTGAATAAACCTTGGGTACATCAAGAATGGTGAACCATTAGTGATGTGTGAGAGCATTCCATCAAGAATCATCCTTGAAAAGTTGAAAGAACGATTTGTAGCTAAACCCACTAATGCAGATGCAATGTTCTGACCAAACTGCTCCCATGAAGTACTCTTCGGACTCAAGCAGTGAAGTAGAACATGTATGAGATATTTCCAATGAGGACTAAATAATGGCTTCTGAAAAGTAAGAATGGTGAGATCACCTTCATACCCAATATCCTTGAGTGTATCCCAAATCTCTTGTCTTTCAAAACGAATAGCACTCCCTGCATCATTAAACTGCAATTCTTCCCTAATTGAAGATTCAGTAACCCTAATTGCTCGACCAACAACCTTAGCACGAATAAAAGGAACACCATCTTGTTCATCAGACTTAGCAGTAGACCAAAACTGTTGAATCCATGGTCCAATTACATCAGGGTTTACTAAAATAGCATAATTGATTGATGACCCAGTCAAGAAATCAATTATCGCATGAAAATCAACATTCTTCGCCGTTTTATCCAAGTTCGCGACCATGTTATGCTTAGAACAGAAATCACGATTAGCCATTGATTGTGAAGAGTGTTAAGCGAAGGTAATTAGCGATTAGAATCGTGGATATCGAATGGATAAGAATAAAGTGAAGAGTGAAAATCGGTATAGTGGGATAGGGTAAATATGGGTAAGATTTAAAAAATCAAAGCCTAATTAATAGTGTTACCGTTGTATTTGGCTTTTACCCCCTCCGTAATGAATTAATTAACTGTAACCCCACATTTTTGACCGTTGGAACAGTACTTCCACGTAAGCAGTACTTCTACCTAACCAGTACTCTTCAAAGCAGTACGTTGAAGCAGTACTTTGCCAGACCAGTACTTTGTATAGAAAACCAGTACTTTCCATCTTCTTATCCATAACCTTATAACTAATAACTATGTTGCCTCCCCTCAAATACAACATAGGTTCTAACTAACAATTCAATACTTTCATTAAGAACTGAAAGAAAGTATACTAACTAATACTAAAGCCTCCCCTCAAATGTAGCCTAGTAGTTAATCATCCCAATGCTCACAACTAAGTGGTTGAATCTTGAAACATCAAATCCCTTAGTGAGTAGATCAGCTACATTGTCTTCTGTGTGAACTTTGACCACATTTATAAGCCTGTGCTCATAACAATCTCGAATGAAGTGATGCCTAATCTGAATATGCTTGGTCTTGGAGTGATAAACTGGATTCTTCACAATACAGATGGTACTTTCATTATCAATGTTGATAGGAGTATTCTTGAAGTTGTATCCATAATCCAAGAGTTGATTCTGCATCCACAAAACTTGTCCACAACAGCTTGCAGCAGCAACATATTCTGCTTTAGTAGAGGAGGTTGCTGCAATTGTTTGCTTCTTACATTGCCATGAGACTAATCTTCTTCCAAGATATTGACATCCACAAGAGGTTGATCTTCTATCATAATTATCTCCTGCATAATCACTATCTGAAAAAGCTTCCAAGTGAAAAGGTGACTCCTTAGGATACCATAATCCTAACTTTGGTTGATGCTTGAGATATCGAAAAATCCTCTTGACTGCATACATATGTGAAACCTTGGGTGTAACCTGATATCTTGCACACAAGCATACAGCAAACATGATGTCAGGTCTTGATGCAGTTAAGTACATAAGACAACCAATCATAGATCTGTAAAGCTTCACATCCACAGCTTGTCCATCTTCATCCTTGCCTAATGGTTTATTGTTGTCAATGGGTGTGGTGGCAGGCTTGACAGTTGGAAGGTCAAATCTTTTAAGTATGTCTTCAACATACTTTTCTTGATTAATGAAGATTCCATCTCTTGTTTGTCTAACTTGAAGCCCCAAAAAGAAAGTTAATTCTCCCATAGAACTCATTTGAAACTCCCGCTGCATAAGTTCTTCAAATTCTTTCACCATAGACTTCTTTGTGGCTCCAAAGATAATATCATCCACATAGACTTGGACTAACATAATGTCCTTCTTATCTCTTTTGATAAACAAAGTCTTATCAATGGCTCCTCTCCTGTAACCATGTTGTAATAGAAAAGTAGAGAGTCTCTCCTACCAAGCTCTGGGAGCTTGATGAAGGCCATACAGTGCCTTGATCACCTTGTAGACTTTGTTTGGATGTGCAGGATCTTCAAATCCAGGAGGTTGTTTAACATAAACTTCCTCAGCAATTGTGCCATAAAGGAAGGCACTTTTCACATCCATTTGGTAGACAGGAAATCCCATATATGATGCAAAGGCAAGAAATAACCTTATTGCCTCAATTCTTGCAACAGGAGCAAACACTTCATCATAGTCTACTCCTTCTTCTTGGCGATATCCTTGTGCAACCAATCTAGCTTTATTCTTGATAACATTCCCTCTTTCATCTCTTTTGATTCTGAAAACCCATCTTGTACCAATGACTCTCTTGCCATCTGGTAGATCACATAATACCCAGACCTCTTGAAGCTTGAATTGTAAAAGCTCCTCTTGCATAGCTTCAACCCAACTTTCATCAGTTAAAGCTTGAGCTACCTTCTTGGGTTCAGTTTGAGATAGAAAACAAGCAAACATGCATGTTTGTTGATCCTTGTGATTCATCCTGTTTTGTTTGTAAACAAAGCTAAGTAAAGCAGTATGTTGCTTAGAGAGACCTTTAACTTTGTTTCTTGTAACCACTCCTGAAGAGGGTGATCCAATAATATTGCTTTGAGGATGAGCTTTATGAACTCTCAATGTAGGAGTTGGTGGAACTGGAAGATCAGATTCCAAATTAGTAACATCAGGTTCTTCATTGGTAGGTGAGAAAATACCTTCATGATTGAGCTCATCATCAATTTCTTCTAACCCAGGAATGTTAGCATTATCCAAATCATCATCATCAACATTGGAATCATCATCATTGCTCCAATTTGATGGTTCTAACACACCAGAAGTACTGTCAAAAGGATCATCAGTACTTTGATCAAAAGTACTGTGAGCAGTATCTTTGAATTTACCCTGTTTCTTTGCAGCATCATAAGCTCTTCTTTGTTCATCTTCATAGGATTTTGCTATAGTTTCTTGAAAAAGCATCCTATTAAGTTCATCTTGTATGGCTTGATCTTCATCAGATACTGTATTAGTTGGTTGAGCAGTACTTTGTTCCTTATTAGTAACTTCAGGTTCTTTATCAGGAACATCTTCTGGTCTAACATTGACTCCATGAACAATGTACTGAGAATCATCTTCTTTGTGATTAGCTTGATTTTCTTCTCTAACAGGCACATAATTCATAGATGGAGTGAACTTGAGATCAAGATCAAACATCCAATCAGGACCTTTTCCTCTCTGAGTTTCTTTATCTTCCAAAAATTCAACATGAAGACAATCTTGAACCCTTTTGGTACTCCTGTTATATACTCTAAAACCTTTGCTATTTGTACAATAACCCAATAGATAACCTTCATCTGACTTACCATCAAATTTTCCCAGAGAATCAATGGTATTTAGAATAGTCAGAGGACAGCCAAAAGGTTTTAGAAAACGAATGTTTGGTTTCTTTCCCATGAGCAGCTCATATGGTGTCTTCATCTGAGGTTTAGTTACTGATACTCTATTTAAAACATAGCAAGCAGTACTTATAGCTTTAGCCCAAAAGAGAATAGGTAATTGTGAATCTGCAAGCATTGTTCTAGCTGCTTCAATCAATGTCCTGTTCTTTCTTTCTGCAACACCATTCTGCTGTGGAGTTCTAGCAATGCTAAACTCTCTCTTGATCCCTTTCTTGGCACAGAATTCATCCATATGCTTGTTCTTGAATTCTGTTCCATTATCACATCTAATACCTCTTACTTTGAGTCTCAATTGATTTTCAAGGGCTACTATCAGGTCATGGATAGCATCAAAGGTTTCATCTTTGAATCCCAAGAAAAAGACCCAACTAAATCTGCTACAATCATCTGTCACAACCAAGCAGTACTTCTTCTTGTTTAAACTTTCTACTGAAACTGGTCCAAACAGATCCATGTGTAGCAACTCCAAAGGTTCTCTAATAACTCTGTCCTCAAGCTTCTTACATGAAGCTTTATGTTATTTACCCTTCTTGCAAGCAAAACATGAATGATCAGTCTTGAATGTTTTGGAAGGTAAACCTCTAACTAAATTGCCTTTGACCAGCTTGTTGATGTTCTTGAAATTTACATGACCTAGTCTTCTATGCCATAGATGTGCTTCTTCCAAAGATGCCTTGGCTACTAAACATGTTGCTCTTCCAGCAGAATTGAGACTCTTTAAGTCTAAACTGTACACATCATTGGTTCTTGGTACTTTCAATGTTACCAAGTGATCATCAACAAACTTGAACTCAGGAGAGAGAATAAGACATTCTGTATCAGTGAACAGAATTGGGTACTTCTTGTCACAAATCTGAGAAACTGACAAAAGATTGAACTTGAGCTCCTTCACATATCTAACATTCTAAAAATCAATACATCCAGCCTTGATGGTTCCTTTGCCAGTGATTCTCCCTCCATCAGGATCATTACCAAATGCAACTCTTCCTCCATAATATGCCTTAAAATCTGACAGGATCTCCTTGTCCCCTGTCATGCTGCCAGAGCAACCACTATCAACAATAATATGATCTTTAAGCTCCTCCTCTGGGTTGCCCTCAGAGACATTGGATGAACTTGGTGAAGTAGCTACCATAGCAATCTGAACAGGTTCATCTTCATCCTCCATGCTCCAGTCAAAGCTTCCAAGACCATCTCTTGATTTCAAAGCAGCATATCCTGGTTCCTCATCAAAAGCTGTGCTCCAATCAAAGTCTTCCATTGCAACCATAGAATAGGTTACAGGTTCATCATCAAATTCACTACTCCAGTCAATCTCAGCTAGATTTTCTTGAGCCACCAAAGCTTTTGGTTGTGATTCAGTAATAGGAACCTCTTTTCTTTCAACCTTGGGTTGTTCAATCATTCTGTTTGCTTGATATTTTGCAAACTTGCATTCCCTTGCAAAGTGTCCCAGCTTTTGACAATTGAAACATTCAATCTTGGATTTGTCAAAAGTGATACCCTGTTTGGCTTTGAAATCAATTCCCCTTCCTGTCTTGTTCATGAACTTCTTGATCCTTGCAGTGATCATGGCAACTTGCCATCTGATGTCAATCTCCTCTAAAGCATCTTCTTCAATCTGCAACAAGTCTTCTTGATATGTAACAGGTAGAGTGGCTTGTTGAGCAAAGAAGGAACATACAACATCATCAGAGTTGGTGTTGTTTGTTGGTGATGGGTTGGGGATAGTAGTGGTTGTGCAAACATGCTGTGTATCACCAACAGTACTTTGAGAAGGATAAGCAGTACTTTTAGTGGAAGTACTGCTTCTGTTTTCAGAAGACACAAAAGCTATGTTGTGAGTTTTTTGAGAACTATGACCATTCATCTCTTGCTCGTACACCTTCAAATTGTTGTAGAGATCATCAAAGTCCATAGACTCCAATCCAGGTTGTCCTCTAATCATGGTAGCAACCACATGCCAGACAGATGGCAAACTCCTTAAGAACTTCAAATTTGCATCTTCAACGGTTACCTCTGCTCCATACAACTCTAGCATACTAAGTAAATTTTGGAATCTGTCATAGGCAGCATCAAGACCTTCTCTTTCTCCAACAGTGAAAGTTTCAAACTGCTGCTTCAATAAGTTTCTATGCATCTTCTTGGAAGCATCATTACCTCCAAATCTTGTCTTGATCGCAACCCACAATTGTTTTGCATCCTTAGCATCATGGAACTTTAGTAGGTGACCATCAGGAATAGCAGACAACAGTATGTTGAGAGCCTTATCTTGATTTCTCTTTGTAGCTGCTGGCAAGGTTGGTTGAGGTGGTTTAGGTTGTCTTTCAACTGCTACAGGTTCATCAAGAACAACATTACCATTGACAATTACATCCCATAGAGCATGGTCTGTAATAGCAAGGTACTGCCGCATCTTCATGCTCCAGAGATCATATTCTCCCTTCTTGATAATAGGAATTCTGAGTGAGGTGATGGATGGGATTGGTGCAGCTTCAGTCGTCATCGTTTAGGGTTTGTTGTTAAATCGGTTTTAAGGGTTTCTTCTTAATCAGAGTCTCCACACAAGCTCTGATACCACTTGTTGGATCGATATACTCTGACCAAACTAACTTGTAGCTTGTCTAAGGGTTTAGCAACCTTGGATAAATCCAAAACTACTAATATTGAAACGCTGATATACTTTGTTAAGTATGCGGAATCTACTTCAACAAAGCTAAGAAGAATTAACACAAAACTTTGATTATATTAAAACCTTGAACCTGCTTACTTTACACAGATTCACTAACAAACTCTAAACACTAATACTCTAATAATCGACTAATACTTTTCTCTAATACTTCGTATAAACTTGTATCTCTAATCGTATCTCTAATGCCAACCTAGGGATCCTTTTATAGGCACAAGGAAAACCCTAGTTAGTTTACAATACTTGAACGACAAGTAATTCTAATTATAATCTAATAATAACTCTAAGAACATTCTAGAATTACACATTAATCCTTAAACGTATTTGCATATCAGTCCTTTATCTTTAGCAGTACTTTGACTTCTTTAGAACATGAGCAGTACTTTGACTTCTTATCGAGCAGTACTTTGACTTTCTTCATATAGCAGTACTTTGTAGCCCAACAGTTGTTGTGAATTGAGGATTTACTGTGTTGGTTGTGTAACCAGGAGCCTTAGGCTCTAGTAGGGTTCGAACCGTGACTCAAAAGAGTCACGGCGAAGCCCCAGGGTTGTGCCAAGCTAAAACTTGGAATTGGTTCAAAGTTGTGTTTGTGTTTGTGTTGATTAATGATCCGAGAGCCTTTGGCTCGGAAATTAACTCAAGCCGTGACTCAAATGAGTCACGGCATAGCATAAAAATATATTGTGATTGAGATATTGGTTTTTGGTTTTGGAATTGGACTTGTGTTTGTGTTAATGACCATCCGAAGCCTATTGGCTTATATTGGCTCGAGCCGTGACTCAAATGAGTCACGGCATAGCATAAGATATATTGCATTGAGATATTGATTTTTGGATTTGATTGGTTGTGTTTTACATTGAATTCGGATTTGGTTTAGTGAATTGATTCGAAAGCCTTTGGCTCAGGTAAAACACGAGCCGTGACTCAAATGAGTCACGACATGGTAAAATATTGTGTTGTGTTAAATATTTGATTTGGTTTGGCTTATAGCCAAAAACCAAAACCTTTGGCTCGAACAGACTCGAGCCGTGTCACGGCCAATGTCTAATGGTTAATTGTTAATAAATTGGGCCCGAAAGCCCAATGAAAGCCCAATGTGTATAAGTTAAGTATTGGGCCGAAGCCCAATACACTTGATCCATTATATCTTTTATGTATTTGTTTTGTATTTATTTAATTATGTGTTATTAAATATGATGTTTCGGGTTATTAATTTGGAAAACATAATAAAAAATAGTCGATAAAACTTAATAACAAATATATATAAGAAAATAATAGTGTTCAATAGTATATTTTAAATTGTAAAATGAGATAATAAAACGTGTATTCAAAAGTCGTAATGAGTGGTCCTGGGGTTAGGTTTAGGGTTAGGATTTGGTTGTTTATATTTTAGTTTTGATTTAGTTTTAATTTATTTTATTTATTCATTTCGATTTGGTTGTATTTAATAATTTTTTCTTCGATTTGGCTGTAATATTTATTTATTATGGTTTTGGTGTTTGGATTTGGTTGATCTAGTTGTGTTGAGTTTGGATTAGTATAGAAAGAGGTGAGGCAGTGGTGATTGATGGATTTGATTAGGGTTTGTTGTTGTGAATTGAGGATTTGTTGTGTTGGTTGTGTAACCCAGAGCCTTAGGCTCTAGTCGGGTTCGAACCATGACTCAAAAGAGTCACGGCGAAGCCCCAGGGTTGTGCTGAGCTAAAAATTGGAATTGGTTCGAAGTTTTGTTTATGTTTGTGTTAATTAATGATCCGAGAGCCTTTGGCTCGGAAACTAACTCAAGCCGTGACTCAAATGAGTCACGGCATAGCATAAAAATATATTTTGATTGAGATATTGGTTTTGGAATTGGACTTGTGTTTCTGTTACTGACCATCCGAAGACTATTGGCTTATATTGGCTCGAGCCGTGACTCAAATGAGTCACGGAATAGCATAAGATATATTGCATTGAGATATTGATTTTTGGATTTGATTGGTTGTGTTTTACATTGAATTCGGATTTGGTTTAGTGAATCGATTCGAAAGCCTTTGGCTCGGGTAAAACACGAGCCGTGACTCAAATGAGTTACGACATGGTAAAATATTGTGTTGTGTTAAATATTTGATTTGGTTTGGCTTATAGCCAAAAACCAAAACCTTTGGCTCGAATAGACTCGAGCCGTGACTCAACGAGTCACGGCCAATGTCTAATGGTTAATTGTTAATAAATTGGGCCCGAAAGCCCAATGAAAGCCCAATGTGTATAAGTTAAGTATTAGGCCGAAGTCCAATACACTTGATCCATTATATCTTTTATGTATTTGTTTTGTATTTATTTAATTATTTGTTATTAAAAATGATGTTTCGGGTAATTAATTTAGAAAACATAATAAAAAATAGTCGATAAAACTTAATAACAAAATATGTATAAGAAAATAATAGTGTTCAATAGTATATTTTAAATTGCAAAATGAGATAATAAAACGTGTATTCAAAAGTCGTAATGACTTAATAAAACGTGTATTCAAAAGTCGTAATGACTTGGGAATGTTTTATAAATGGGCGCATCATGCCCAAATTTTGATAAAACCTTTTTTAATTTAATCAATTACAATTATTCAAATAACTTAAAAACCTTTTCAATATTTATATAATTTCTTCCAAAACTTCGATATTTCATCAACTATTTGGGGAAAAGGGTAAAACACCAAAACAATCTATTTATATATTCTGTTTTTCTTCCTTTCTTATTCTTTTCTTAATTTTAATTCCTCTTTTCTCTCTTCGTTATTCATTCTTCATATCCGTTCGTGTTTGCCGACTTTTATTATTTTAACGTCTCGTATCCACACAAGTCTTAAACTTTATTTAACTCAAAACGCCATTGAAATAAAACATTTTATTTTCAAATATGAGTATTGATTTTGAAATCACTTTAAGGTTATTGCTGAAACATATTATTCATATATTAGGTTGTGCTGAGGTTCACTTGCCGTGCTATTCCATCTGATCATACTGTGATATCTCATTTCTCTGCTACTAAGGTGTGATTCATAGCCCCACTTTTATATTTTTAAATGTTTATAAATCCCGTGGGGGAGATACATGCTACTTACTATTTTCTGAGCACAATTGTTTATTGGTATGCTATTCCTGACTGACGCGATAAATGCTAAGTACCTTCCTTGCCAAAAGCAAGTCCCTCGATCATGAACCATTAATCACCTGCGGGTGAGCGCGATTATAGTATATAGGCCTATAGGATTGACCATCCCATCCCTGTTGACCAGGTAGGCAACACGGGTGTGCTATATTTGAGTTACCTAGGTATTCGGCAAGATACCTAGCTTTGGGGGCAACTATTATGATTATGAAATTCCGCCGTTATTGTCGACTTACGCCAGGGTTACTGGTGCTGGTTAACGCTTTGTATGTCATGAGCTTAGCAAAACAATAGAAATATGTGACGCTTACCCGATATTTGTATTTGTTACTTATATCTTCCAGATTAAAATCTTATGCTCAACTATTATTTACTAAACCTACGGATTACACTCAACCTTTGTGTTGACTTTTTTGCATGTTTATCTTAGGTAATTGATGCATGACGTGAGCACCAGGAGTGGCTGAAGGTTGAGGATGGCTATCATTGGGCTATGCTTTAGACCTACTATTTAATCATTTGAATTATCTTTTAAAACTGTGTCTTTATTTCCGCTGCAAAACTATCTTTTATTCCGCTGCAAACTATCTTTATTTATGCTGCTACTTGTGATATGAGTCTTTTAGAATCTGAACATTAAATTTGGTATTCGAATGATATGTTTTATTTAAAACGTCTCGGTATGAGATCGTTTTCTGTGATTGTAACTGTCTTACCCCTCACGTAGCACCCCAAGCTCGGTTCCGTTGCCTTATCTCGAGTTGGGGGTGTTACAGGATTGGTCATCAAGGTTGCTTGATGTCTTCTTTGCTTCTTTGGCTTTGACTTCTATAGTATCTTTGTCCTTTGTTCTTGTTCTGTGTGATGTGATATTGTAGTGATCTGCCTTTCATCAACATCTTTAATTTCGGTGTCTTTACGTTTTTTCCACCATGCTCATACTTCTTTTGACTTTGATCCTTATACTTCAAGCGATTCTCATTCATTAGCTTTGATCTTTGACTTTTGAACATTTGCTTCGATCTTTGATGAGAGTTGTCTTTGAACTTTGAATGACTTTCTGATGTAGGTATGAGCATGTGGAGATGGAATATAGTTGATGATAATGGTGGTAGTGGAACCCCCGGTCTCCATAAGTACCTACACGAAAACAGTTAGCAATAAAGCATCCGGCACTTACAGGTTCGGACTTCGAGATCGTTAACAGCATAGTATGAAAACTTTTTCTAATCCTTGCCAAGGCCGTTCCTGAATCGGATGCCCCCAAGAGGGCTTACACAAATACATCGAAGTGTATCAACGATTCAAGATGAACTGCTGAAGTATACCGAAGTATCACTCCATGACTGTAGACCGTTTGAAACCACCGCGAACACTAGGCGTAACCCACAAGGGATTACCGAAGTGACCTGCTATCAGGGCTGTTTGATGTTGACCCTGGCAGGAATTTCCATTTAATCATTGAGAATCACAATTGTGAATTCCCTCATGAATGTTCTTGGCAGATTGCTAAGATCTGCGTAGGACTCTTGTTATTTACAACTGGTGTCCTTAATGTTGAACAACCAGTGTAGAAATATTAAGTGTTCCTAAGAGATCTTTTGATGTATCTCGCGGCTCTAACCTCGATTTGGTACATTTTGGTTTTAGTAGTTGGAGACATGGAGCAGAGTGCCTCCTTTTCAATATCAACACATCTCGGAGTGAGAGGTCGATAGATTATACGAGGTTCTCCGTGAGAAATGAAACAAGTATCTTTTGAGAGACACTTGAGTGTGTTAATACAAATATCATCCTAAAAATGTTATTTATATTTTACGATCTTTGCTTTATTTTGTTAATGACAATTATAAAGTTTATCTTTAGCAAAGCATAAGTATATGTCAAAGTCTTTTACATTTTAGTAACAAGCCTTTGAAAACACATTTACATATCACATGATCACTAGGAATTACACATGACATATATACATTTACATGTTTATTTTTGTTTCTTAAAAATGAAAATACACATGACATCATGGCATACCTCATTAGGAAATCTTAGTTGACTTTACAATATATTTTGGAAAGATCTTGAAGCTAAAGAGTTGACTTTGGAAGATCTTGACAAGACTTGACAATATATGGAAAGATTTGGAAATCCCTTAGCTGGCCTGTCCGCGCGGAACCAAACCAGTACAAGGGCGGAACCAATTTTTTGGATTTGCCAAATCCGCGGGTTGTCTGCTCAGTTTTGCCTATAAATAGCAAGCTGATCATTCAAGTACACTCATCACTTACATAGCATAAATTATACATTCATTCATTTATACATTACTAACCCATTTCATTCATTCACTTCATTCTTAGTGATCTTTCTTTTTGTAACAAAAGAGATCAAGCATACAAGCTTCAACACTGTGTTGCAAGTCTTGATTAGTTAGTTACTGTGTGATCTAGAAGTGTTCACACATCATTGTTTATACCATTCATTCAGTAGTGATCGGTTAGTGTTTTAGTCCTTAAAACACATAGAGAGTCGCGAGTAGTTGTACCCTTGTTAAAGAACCAACGGGAGTGGTTGTACCCTTGTAAAGAACCTGGTGTTTAGCTTAGTACCGGATAAAGTGTAAGCAACGTGTATAAAGGTTTTCTCAGCCGAGAAGGGAGTTTGTTTCTTAGTGAAGAAAAACTCTCGAGTTAGAGGCTCGAGGAGTGGAGTAGGGCAAGGAAGAGAGTCCTTGTTGCCGAACCACTATAAATCTCCGTGTTGTGGTTTGATTGTTCATTTCCTTACTTACTTAACTTATATTGTTTGTTTGTGTGTATTTACTTTGAAATCACGTTAAGTCACAAAGCGAATTAATTTTATAAAGGCAAAAACTATTCAACCCCCCTTCTAGTTTTCCACAATTGACATCAGAGCTACGTTACTCAAGATTTTAAAAATATATTGTATTTTAAATCTTGAAACGATTAATGGATTTTGAAAACTTTAAAGAAGGGCAATCTATGCAACAACCACTACTATTTGAACCGAATTGTTTCATATATTGGAAAAACCGCTTTGAGATGTATGTGAAGTCAAAGGACATAGATCTATGGTATATCATTGTAGAGGGTGATTACAAACCCATAATTAATGATATATCGAGTGGTCGGGATATGGGTACTTCTCTTACTCGTCACAGTGATGAGCAAAAGAAGTTGATTGCCAAAAATAATGAAGCCAAAATGATGCTTTATAATGCCTTACCTAAAAAAGAATATGAAAGAGTTTTTATGTGTAAAACGGCTAAAGATATTTGGCAATCATTGATTATCACTCATCAAGGGAACTCACAAGTCAAAGATAACAAAATTGATCTTCTTGTTCAACAATATGAATAATTTTTTATCTCTGAAGATGAGACCATTGATAGTGCTTTTTCTAGGTTAAATACTATTATTACATCTCTTAAAGCACTTGACGAATCTTTTTCTAGTAAGAATTTTGTCAGGAAATTTCTTAGAGCACTTCATCCGAAGTGGAGAGCAAAGGTGACAGCTATTGAAGAATCCAAGGATCTTTCAAGCATGACACTGGATGAGCTCATCGGAAATCTCAAAGTTCACGAGATGGCGATGGAAAAAGACTCAGAAATTGTTAAAGGCAAGAAGGAGAAGATGAAGTCCATTGCCTTAAAAGCTAGGGTAGAGTCAAGTGACGATGAAGAGTCTGGCTCAGATAGCGAAGACGAAGAGTATGCCATGGCCGTTAGAGATTTCAAGAAGTTCTTCAGGAGACGAGGAAAGTTCGTAAGACAACCAGTCTATATTCCACCGAGGTTTAATGAATTTTGGAATACTCAGCTTAGTTATACTAATACTATGTCCTTCACATGTAAAGGGTGGTTCAAATGACTAAGGCATGTGATCAGGCTTGAGGCCGAATGATAAACTACGTAAGGAAGAGGTGTAACGCTGTGACGTGTATGATATGTATGCACCCTTATATGTAAGACAATCACAGTAATCAACGAGAATAAGTGAGTATAATCCATCTGGCAATAAGATACAAATCTCATTAAATATGTCAGCAACAAACCACAAATGAGGCATCAGCTTGGCAGGCAGGCACGTGGCGGTCATAGGGTTAAGTTTTCGTAAAAGTAGCTATAGTTTAGGTTTTAAAATTACCCAATTCTCTATAGCCTAGGCTCTGATACCAATCTGTCACACCCCCAAAAATGGTTTGCAGCGGAAAGTAATGTCTTTGGGGTGCAACTCAATTGGTATCATAACACAAGTGTAAAGAACGGTTTTCACATCAATCATTTAGAATATATTTGATAAGTCAAAAGTGTTAAATTTACATTATGAAAAGTGGTGCGGAAGTTTGCCCATAAAATAAGTTAAGCGGTCCCAAATGTTTTATCAAAGTCTTCTATGACCATGCCATGCCCTGCCAAAAGCCTCCAGTAGCGTGCTATTGCTTGGTTCCTGAAAATACATGCTAAAGTGTCAACACGAGGTTGGTGAGTTCATCGAGTTTGTTATAAATAAGTTGAAAAGCGTTTAAAGAAAGTTTCCATAGCATAGGCATTGTAAATCCACTCAGTTCCAAGCCCTGCCCATTCAAGACTTGCAACCTGTGTGTTTACAACCCAATGCTAACATAGTATGTCTAGGATAGATGACTTGCATACCAATGCACAATGTAATAGATGTCTTGCATACCAATGCAAAACGTAATAGTTGACTTGCATACCAATGCAAAACGTAATAGATGTCTTGCATACCAATGCACAATAGAATAGATGACTTGCATACCAATGCAAACGTAACAGATGCCTTGCATACCAATGCACAATGTAATAGATGACTTGCATACCAATGCAAAACGTATTTGATAAACGAGAAAAGTAATTTAAGCATGTATCTCCCCCAAAAGTAATTCAAAACGTATAAAAGTAGGGGCTATGAAAACTCACCTGATGCGATAGCAACAATACTAGTAGTGAATATGCTGGAATGAGGCTCGGTCTCTAACCGCGACCTAATATGAATGATATGATCTAAGGTAAGCAAATGAAATGATTCTACTCATGCAATTACGTATGTTAACGATACCACTCGTTGGTTTTGAAAATAATGTTTATCGTCGAAAACTACATTTTTGACATCTCGGCAAGTCATATACTATATTTCGTGTAAAAATGTTGGAATAATACTCCACGATCCTCTTTTGGTGTTTTATTGTCAAATAAAATAGTTTCGTCGCAAAATATTACTTTTACAACTGGTGAAAATATGACCGAACGGCCTCGCAAAGCTAGTCGCAAAATATTGTACGTTGAGAGTTAGTAATAGAACTTGACGTTTTTGAAATCCTTGTGACATAATCTCTCAGCCGTCTCCTTTGACTTTTGATCATACGCGTCTCGATCATGTAGATAATCGGTCATCAACTTGGCGACTTGCTAGTTTTACACTTTTTATTTTTATATAATGGTTGTTTTTGGCGATACTAGGAAATTCATAACTTACTCACTATAAGTCCGATCAACAAGCGGCTGATTGATTTGGAAAATAGGCCGGGAATACTTCGTTTCACCTGAAGGAGTTTATGGCTCAAACCGTCTCGCTCAACGGGAAAATAGCTCGTAAGATGGTGCCTCGCAAAACTGTTTACACTTAGAAAATATTGGAATTATAGTGAGGCTGTCAAAATAAGTTTTGTTAGTCGGATTTTCAGAAATTCATATCTTGGTCGTTACAAGTCGGTTTTCAACGTTCTTTATATCCACGCGATCGTCATAACATGAAATAACATATTCTCAGTGGCTCGGCTCAGCTAGACTACGGCTAACGCCTCGTTCTGTCCCCTGAAGTTCGGCCAACAGCCCGCATTTTCTGAAAATAATAGTTTTGCGTTGCTAACTTTAAAACATCGTATCTCCTTCGTTATAACTCGGTTTTTAGTGATTCAAGCGACCACGTTTTCGTTTTTGAGTGCATTTTCTGAATATGAAGGCCAAAATAATGGCATGATTACTGATTTTTCCAGATTTACATTTTTGGGACAGCAGGTTTGTAAATATGTTATAAACTCGTTTTCTTGGTTCGCGGCTTGATCAAACAACTACAACACAACTCCAAAAGTACACACATCCTACCATACACCTTCTTAAGGTGTCATGGGTCCTAAACATCACTAAAAATAGTGGGCTTCGCGGGGATGTTAATGAAACGTACAGATCTAGGATTTGAGATAGTTTTAATGAAAAATAAAACAAGTGGTATACATAACATAAGTTTTGCATGGATAGCTCTCAAAATAAATAGGAAATACATCAATATAAGAACAAAGGGAGTATGTAAAGATCAAAAATAATGTTCTTGAGCTTACTTGATGATTGGTGAGCTAGGATGAAATTTGACCACAACCTTGGAGTTTTTATTGCAAAACTCTAACAAGGATGATATAAGGAACTAGTATAACACTTGATCTTGGAAAAAAAATGGTTCTTGCTTGTCTTTGATCTTTGGCCGTGAGGTATAGAGAGAAAGAGGGAGAGAATTGTGATTTTAGCTAGTGAAAATATAAGTGAAATGTGTTATGTAAATTTAATCAAAGTATAAGTAATGTGTAGCATTTATGGAAGTTAACTTATTAGGCAAGTGTAAGAAGGGAGGGGGGCGGCATGTGGAGTTTTGGAAGAAGAAAAATGGCATTTGTTAGCTTATAAGATATTTAGGATAAGCACTAGCTAGATTAGTGTGTAATTTCGGCGTTATCGGGTACCGAGTTAACTGAAAATAAAACGTGACGAATAAAAATAAAATACGACGAAGTCGTGAAAATTATGAAATCATGATACTGATAAGAATCGGGTGTAAAAATAATGATCGTGATGAAATATCTCAAATTGACGGAGTTATACGCGTTTTTCGGAAAATATAGCAAATGGTTTCAAAACACCGTGTAAGTTAATAATATAAATTTTATATCATTAAAATTAGCATGAAAATATATTAGGGTCATATTCGGGAGTATTTGGGTATAATATTAGTAGTAATGACTGAGTGGTATTGTTTAATGAACATACGTAAATTGAAATGATGAAATCCCGTGCATAGTAAAGACTCGAAAATGCGAATTGTGACAATGACGAAGTTGCTCTTATGGCTAATGACTCTAACGAGGTACTATCTGACTCATCCTACTCCTCTATTGATGATGACACAGTAGAAATAGAATATAACAAACTGTATGAAATTACTCTTAAAATCATAAACAAAAACAAGTTCTTAAAAACCAAAAAGGAGTTTTTGGAAAACGAAATATATTGGTTAAAAGAAAAAGCTTTAAGATTAGAAAATGGCAAAGATGTTAAGGAAAAATGTGTCTCATGTCAGGAACTTAAACTAGAAATAGAAACACTTAAATCCACACAGGAAAAACTTATCAAACTAAATTCTAAATTTAAAAGGTTTGATAAACACATTAGTTGTATGGATGATATAATGAAAGCTCAAAAGTTGGATCTTGATAAGGCCAAGCTAGATTTTATGAAACTAGATAACTTTGAAAAACAAACTGTACAAGAACCTGTTCCAACAAAGTCAGACACCCACGGATCTGGCGGACCCAAAAATTTGGTTCCGCCAGTAGTGACCAAAGGGTCCACAGGTACTGTTGCTGAACAGAAGGTTTGTGCTTCAGACCGTACTGAGTTCGTTAAAGGCACTAGAAAACCTAGCACTAGTACAACTGATAACAAACAAAAACCAGCAGTTACTATAGGAAAAGGTCAAGTTAAAAATGAGTTTAGGACTAAAACGGTTCAACAGAGGCCTAAAACTAGTTTTCCCAAACACCCCTTTCCTAAGAGTAACCTTAACTCACAGCATCATCATCAAAATAGTTGGAACCAAAACATGTCTAGGAACTTTCAAGGTCCCAACTACATGCCATGGAACACTTGTCCACCATTTGCATATATGAACCATGATAATGTAATGTTTAACCCAAATGGACCCATGAGATATTGGGGACCAAACGCTTGAGTTTTTCTTTAACTTAGGTGTGCTTGAAAGTCGGGTTAGAACCGGATGAGTGGATCAAAGATAGTGGGTGTTCAAGACACATGACGGGAAACAAAAGCCTTTTCTCAACCTACCAAGTGTACGACGGAGGTAATGTCACATTCGGTAGCAAGCTTAAAAGTAAAATCATCAGAAAAGGTACAATGATGTTGCTCATGTAGATAATTTACGATTTAACTTGCTTAGTATTAGTCAATTATGCCGCAAAAAGTATAACGTCCTTTTTAGTGAAAATGGAAGTAAAATACTTAAGGATGGCATAACTGTAGGAAAAGGTGTTTTAAAGAATAACGTTTACGTTATGAAGTTAGACAAAACACCTAAAGACAAACTTTGTCTCACCTCTCTGGACGAAAACTCAACTCTATGGCATAGACGCTTAGGTCACGCCAATATGAGGTTAATCCAATCCTTATCATCTAAGGAACTCGTTAGGAACCTACCCAAGTTGAAATACGACCAACACTTTTGTGATGCTTGCAAAATTGGGAAACAAGTTCATAATAGCCATAAGGCTAAAAACATGGTGTCTACATCTAGGTGTCTAGAATTGTTACATATGGATTTGTTTGGTCCATCCGCTATACAAAGTTACGGGGGAAACTTCTATACTTTGGTAATAGTAGATGATTACTCTATGTATACTTGGACTAAGTTTTTGAAAACTAAAAATGAGGCATTTGATAAATTTGAAATTCTAAGTAAGAAAATTCAAAATCAAATAGGAAATAACATTGTTTCTATTAGAACCGACCACGGTCGTGAATTTGATAACGAAGCCCAATTTGGAGCTTTTTGTGATGCTAATGGCATAACACATAATTTCTCGGCTCCTCGAACTCCTCAATCTAATGGTGTAGTAGAACGCAAAAATAGGACAATTCAAGAAATGAGTAGAACTATGTTAAATGAACAAAACATACCACAAAAGTTTTGGTGTCACGCCGTAGATACTTCCACATACATCTTAAATAGAGTATTAATTAGACCATTTTTGAAAAAGACTCCATATGAGTTATATAGAGGCAAAAAGCCTACTTTAGGATATTTTAGAGTTTTTGGAAGCAAGTGCTTCATTTTAAACACTAAGGACTATCTCACCAAGTTCGACCCAAAGTCGTATGAAGGTGTATTTCTTGGGTACTCGCAAGGTAGTAAAGCCTACATAGTTTTGAACAAAGAAACCTCAAGAGTCGAGGAATCGTTGAACGTAACATTCGACGAACGTCCACCTCCCTCTAAGACATTACCTTTGGTAGATGATGATTTAGTTGAAAGTCAAATGGTTGAAAACCAAGAAAACATAGAAAATGACAAAGAAGACGAACTGGTAAAAAGAGAAATAGTCAACATCAAAGAATCCAAAAGTCATCCATTAGACAACGTCATAGGAAAAATTAACGAAAGAACCTTAAGGTCAAAAGTCCAAAATGAAAGTAATTTCTTTTGTTTTGTTTCAACTATTGAACCTAAAAATGTTAATGAAGCCATAAAAGATGAATCTTGGGGTCATAGCGATGCAAGAAGAATTAAACCAATTTGTTAGAAATGACGTTTGGACATTAGTCCCTCAACCTCAAAATCAAACCATAATTGGAACTAAATGGGTATTTAAGAACAAAATGGATGAAAATGGAGTAGTGTCTAGAAACAAAGCTAGGCTAGTAGCTCAAGGCTACAATCAACAAGAAGGTATAGATTACGACAAGACATTTGCACCCGTCGCTAGGCTTGAGTCAATTAGAATATTACTTGCATATGCATGTGCATACGACTTTAAATTATTTCAAATGGATGTTAAAAGTGCTTTTCTAAATGGTTTTATTAATGAGGAAGTGTACGTTGTACAACCTCCCGGCTTTGCCCATTTTGAAAAATCTAATCATGTCTACAAACTTAAGAAAGCTTTATACGGACTTAAGCAAGCACCAAAAGCTTGGTATGATCGACTTAAGACTTTCCTAGTTGACCATAAGTATACCATGGGCCTAGTAGACAACACTCTTTTCACCAAGAAAAAGGGATCGCATATTATCATAGTCCAGATATATGTGGATGACATTATATTCGGTTCAACTTGTCAAGAGTTATGCGATGAATTTTCGAAAATCATGCATGATGAGTTTGAAATGAGTATGATGGGGGAACTAAACTTTTTCTTAGGTCTCCAAATAAAACAATTAGAAGATGGGATATTCTTCAACCAATCTAAGTATATCAAGGATATGCTTAAGAAATTTGGTCTTGAAGATTCCAAACCCATGAAAACACCAATGTCTTCCGAAACCAAACTCACCAAGGATGACGAAAGTGAATCCGTAGATAGCACTAAATATAGAGGAATGATTGGTAGTTTACTCTACCTCACGGCTAGTAGACCGGACATTATGTTTAGTGTTTGTCTATGTGCACGCTTTCAAGAAGATCCCAAAAAATCTCATCTTGAAGCTGTTAAACGGATCTTTAGGGGTAGAAACCATAGTGTATGCCGACTCAGACCATGCCGGTGATTATGTCGATAGGAAAAGTACAAGTGGTATTTGTACTTTTGTAGGACATTGTCTCACCTCATGGTTTGCTAAGAAACAAACAGCCCTCGCAATATCAACAACTGAAGCCGAGTACGTGTCAGCAGGAAAAGCTTGCCAACAAGCTCTGTGGATGAAACAAGCTCTCGTCGACTATGGAATTGAACTCAACGACATTCCCATTCTTTGCGACAACAAAGGAGCTATCGACCTCAACAAAAATCCAGTCCAACACGCTAGAACCAAACACATAGAAATACGTCAGCATTTCCTACGCGATAATGTTTAGAAGGGAAACATCTCAATTGAGAAAGTATCCTCAGAGGACAACATTGCCGACATTCTCACAAAACCTCTTAAAAGAGAACCTTTCAACTTTCTTAGACTAGGTTTAGGATTAATGGAACCTAGTGAGTAGATAAAACCTTAGCTTGAACCTTAGATTAACCAAACTCGGCAATAACCAAATTCTAAGTCTGATCCTGCGGAACCAAACGACAACAAGGGCGGATCCCTTGTTTGGGTTCCGCCGGATCCGCGGCCTGCTGAGCAAATTTTTTAGTATATTAAACAAACACCCTGTACAGTGTATCACATTCCCCCAAAACATACATCCTACTGGAACTCAACTCTTATCACATTTGTGCTTAAATCATATCTAATTTCTAATCTGAATCTAGGATTTCTATTTTTTGCACAAAAATCAAAACTTGGGGTTTATGCACATTTCTTGCAAAATCATGAAGCATATTTACTAAATTGCAAAACAAATCATGCTTTTCATAGTTAGGAATCGCATCTTATAAGACATTATCATAATTCGTCAAAAACCCCATGAGAATTATATAAAAAAAAATCTTCTCACGACTAGGAAAAAGGGTTTTTGGACATTGTTCATACAAATACAAAAACGTTATGTTTTAAACATCACTTGCATAATGTCTCTTGAATGCTAAAGAGAATACATAACCAATATGTATTTTCGGGTACATTCAATCGAAGCTACATTGAAGTAGGAGCGTTTGGGTTATCTCTCGTTTCATCATAAAACTTGCACAAACGAAATTTTCATGCATCAAAAGGAGTCGAGATAACCGCACCTCCACATTGTCCCCATATAGGCACACACTAGAAATATATATACGTATTTTCGATTGTCTTAACTAAACTATGCATTCTTCATGTCTAGGATAATCATGCCTCCCGCGACAAATTATGACCATAAGGACACCCTCAAATACCTACCTCAACACCACAAAACCAAAGGTCTCATCGAAGATCAAGTCAAAATCTTTAAGGCACTAGAAAAATGTTATGTTCACGAGGGTAGAACCGTAGACCCGTCATTTTTAGAAGAAACCAATATTCGTGAACAATTAGCCGCTATCCAATTTGATAGTCTTCTTGACATAGATGAACCCATTATTCCTAGGTTTATACTTGAATTCTATGCTACCGCGAGTCTTAGCTCAGATGACTTTGGACTCATGAACATCCATTTCAAAGTAAACCAAAACTAATTCACCTTTCCTTTAAACTAATTCGGGGAAGTTTTAGGTATTCCAAGTCAAGGAACTTGCTTTTATTCGGACAAATGGTCATTGTCCATCCTAGATTCCAACCTTGATCGTATCCATCCATACGACACACCCCTAACTTCCAAAGAAATCATCCGTGAACATCTCTTCAATCCGAGAAACAACCAACTAGGACAAGCCGAGGTAAACAAGTAGATCGAGATCCATTTGCCATGGAGCTTAATGAGCTTAAGCCTCAATTTAAAAAATTGGAAGAAGTTCTTAGAGCTAATGTCATTAGCACCATAGGAAATAGGGATCATGTCAATGCAAGCCTTTGCTACATGATCTATTGTGTGTCTACCCACCAACAATTCAACTTAGCCTACTATATAGCCAAAAGAATGGCCGATATTCCAGTCTTAGGTACCACCGCCATGCCGTACGGAATGCTTCTTACCCGTCTGTTCAAAGCTTCTGCACCTATTCCTCGAAATGCTAGTGGTTTCCTTCCTGACTACACCGATATTCCACACACCTTTGTTCCTCTTAGCGATCATCGAGTAGCCGTAGCAAGAGGACAACATGCTCATCCTCCAACCTCATCATCATCATCATCGACTAGTGAAGAAGATGGTCTGCCCAATTCTAGGATTCCTCCACCAGAATACATGAGTCAACTTCCTTCCATGTCAAACCAATCAGAGGAATTTCGACAAATAAAAGGAATGATGAAGAACTTAGGCCGGTGGATCATGAAACTCAACAAGAAGATGAACAAGAAGTAAGGGTTAGGGAGTGTTTGGTATAAGATATTTTCAAACAATGATGTGATAAACCTGTGTGTGTTTTAGGATATTACGTTGGTAATTGATTTTTATGTGAACTAACATAATGTTGTAGGATGATAACACTTGTTGTTATCAATTTTCCGTGATTAAGCCACCTTTTGGCTTAACCTCCTGTTATGGTAAGTTATTATCATCGGATTAATCTATGTGTAAACATGTGTTAGAACCTGTGTTTTTAGTATTTTTCTATCACATATTAGTAGTTACATATGTTTTAGGAGAATATTCAAGATTTGAACGAATAACGAAAAATATGACATGCTCTCTGTTAAGAATTAGCACTTTCATCTGGCGGATATGGCGGAACCAAGTTGTGGGTTCCATCTATTGCGTTCTTTGGCTCCGCCAAACTCAACTCTGCGGATTCTGCGGAACCAAAATCTGGGTTCCGCACTTGTTATCGATTGGATCCGCCCCTCCAACAGTAACATTTTCAAATTTTCCTGACTAATCCCGATCCTTAGATAATTGATTTTAGTTTTTAGGATAATTCTACTGACCATTAGGATCATTAGTATGATTTAGAAACACTTATAACCATAAGAAATCAATTTCCCACCAAAATTTGAATATTCAAATTTTCATCTAAGTTACCTTTCTCTAACACCCAAGGACCCCTTTAATTGGCTCCTTGGAATCCGTGAATCAATCACATTGCAAGCTTTTGAGTCATCTCCTGCACTCTCTGCACATCTTCATGTCAACTCCATTTCTATGAATTGACTTTGATAATATGACAAACAACTTTTTCTTGTTCCAAGTTATTGGAAATCAACTTTCCTTTATGAATCAAATCCAAACACCAATCTCCACAAACCTTAGAGATTATAAATTAGAAGCTTGAGATGATCTCAACTCACACCCTCACCATCACCTCTAACTATCTGTGCATCTCTAAACAACTTCACAATGAATAAATCAAACAACTCCTACATGTCCAGACCACACAAAAGGACAGCTAGAATAAGTGTCAGACCATACTGGTTAATAAATCCTACTCCTAATGTAAACTTCCCTACTATATCCACCACTACTACTACACCCACCATAACTCCAGTGGTTAACATATCATCACCCGCTCCATCTCAACCACCAAGATCACCTTCACCTACCATAATTCCAGTAGCTACCACACCACCTGTATCACCTCAAGTGACAAAAGCATCATCACCTCCACATTCACCCAACCTTCAACCCAATAATCTACTTGCCATACTCCAAGCCATTGATGAATCAATGTGGCTCAACCAACCAAATACTCAAGGCAATGAGGAACTTGATCCTCTCAACGCCTCTTCAAACATGATGGACTCTCACTTACGTGATACAAAGAATTTAGAATCTATTTGGCTTGCCTCCATCATATCTTCATCAAATCCAACCAACCCTCCGCAATAGGCACTTTTAGGTTCTTCCTAGTCTCCTTTTATAGGATTTCTTAGGATTGTTTTAGGACTTTTCTTTTATATTGTAACATCATGTTTTGTGACTTATGTCACAAACAATTCTCAAGTAATGGGTGTTATATTTATGCTTATAGGTGATCACTATTTGACATAATAATTTGGTTGATTTGCATTATTATATATATGGTTGGTCAAAAGTATCTTTGTTTGACACATTGTGCTTAGTTTGGACAATTTTACTTAGTTGATTTTTTTAAAGTCAAACGGGTTGAACTACATGTTTGGTTGACCTATACATATGCATTATGCTACTTGGTTGGAATTATTCACAACTAACCTTTGTTTTGTAGCTTTTCTCAACCTTGAATCATATACGTTGGTACCCTAGCAACGGGGAGTATAGATCGAGGGGGAGTATATCATGTACTAACTCATTATTTTATAGCATTTCTCATCCTTGAAATATATACGTTGGTACCCTAGCAATGGGGAGTATACATCGAGGGGGAACATATCATATTCTAACCATTTGTTTTGTAGGATCATCCACCATAACCTTGGCACTCCAAGTAGGGGGAGTATTATCCAAGGGGGAGCTTTTAAAGTTCTCAAAATCATTGAATCATTCTTGGTACTCCAAATTAGGGGGAGTAATAACCAAGAATTATTCACCACATTCCGCTACGCATATCTTCTTTTAGTTTCGACAAAAAAGGGGAGATAGAATTAAGTTCATACATCACTGTGAACATCACAGTACATATTTTTATGCTTAAAATAGTTTTTACAACTTGCATAAAACTAACTTAATCTATATTTTTAAAAGACTTTTACTTTACTTATTCCATTGCTTAAAAATAAACTTTATGTTTTGTCATCAACAAAAAGGGGGAGATTGTTAATACAAATATCGTCCTAAAAACGTTATTTATATTTTACGAACTTTGCTTTATTTTGTTAATGACAATTATAAGGTTTATCTTTAGCAAAGCATAAGTATATGTCAAAGTCTTTTACATTTTAGTAACAAGCCTTTGAAAACACATTTACATATCACATGATCACTAGGAATTACACATTACATATATACACTTACATGTTTATTTTTATTTTTTAAAAATGGAAATACACATGACATCATGGCATACCTCATTAGAAAATCTTAGTTGACTTTACAATATATTTTGGAAAGATCTTGAAGCTAAAGAGTTGACTTTGGAAGATCTTGACAAGACTTGACAATATATGGAAAGATTTGGAAATCCCTTAGCTGGCTTGTCCCCGCGGAACCAAACCAGTACAAGGGCGGAACCAATTTTTTGGATCCGCCAAATCCGCGGGTTGTCTGCTCAGTTTTGCCTATAAATAGCAAGCTGATCATTCAAGCACACTCATCACTTACATAGCATAAATTATACATTCATTCATTTATATATTACTAACCCATTTCATTCATTCATTTCATTCTTAGTGATCTTTCTTTTTGTAGCAAAAGAGATCAAGCTGTGTTGCAAGTCTTGATTAGTTAGTTACTGTGTGATCTAGTAGTGTTCACACATCATTGTTTATACCATTCATTCAGTAGTGATCGGTTAGTGTTTTAGTCCTCAAAACACATAGAGTGTCGGGAGTGGTTGTACCCTTGTTAAAGAACCAACGGGAGTGGTTGTACCCTTGTAAAGAACCCGGTGTTTAGCTTAGTACCGGATAAAGTGTAAGCGACGTGTATAAAGGTTTTCTTCACTGAGAAGGGAGTTTGTTTCTTAGTGAAGAAAAACTCTCGAGTTAGAGTCTCGAGGAGTGGAGTAGGGCAAGGAAGAGAGTCCTTGTAGCCGAACCACTATAAATCTCCGTGTTGTGGTTTGATTGTTCCTTTCCTTACTTACTTAACTTATATTGTTTGTTTGTGTGTATTTACTTTGAAATCATGTTAAGTCACAAAGCGAATTAATTTGTCGAAGAACGAAGAAAAGAAGAAAAATTCGAATCTGGTTATATTTTCGCAACTTACTGCAGAGCTGTTTTCAAAGGACGATAACTCATTCGTTAATCGTTGGATCGGGTTGAAATTTTTACTGGAGATTCTTCATATATCAAGGTACAATTTCACCTGAGGGATCTTTAATCTGAGCTTTGGATCGAAAGATATTGATCATCAAATTCTGCTTCTGAACAGTTTTTGTAAGTTGATTTTTTAGGTTTTTATTATATCAAACCCTTTGATTTCGTTTTCTATTGTGTTAATTCATCATGGAAGTCCAAGAAAAGTAGCTTTGGAATTGATGTAATCGATTTGTGATTAGGGTTAAGTTGGCGAAAACCCTAATTCTGATCATTTTAGCAGCTGCTGTTTGAATATCATGGTTTAAAGACGATTACATGATCAATTAGTGCTTAAATTCTTGGATTGATGCTGAACTGTAGTAACAACGGATGATAGTAGCAGCAAGGAGATTCAATAAACCCTAATCTAGGGTTAAAATTATTGTTAGCTACTGCTTTGATCACAGAGTGCACAAGAGGGTTTAGTACTGCCTGTTTAGAACGTTTGTACTGCTATTCTGAACATAGTACTGCTACCCATGGTTAGTATTAGTACTGCAATGAGAGTTTTTAGTACTGCTGATATATATAGGTTTGTACTGCTTGTTGAAGCGAAGGTTTCACGTTAGTACTATTCAAAGTTGCTTATCATGCTACTTCTTTGCATCTTCGTTAGTACTACTCGTCCATACTTACTATTTATTAGTTAGTAATTGGTTAAGTACTACTTTGTTCACGTGGTTCTGACCTCGTGAAGAAGATTAGATACTGCTCATTGCATCATTATTTAGTACTGCTCCTTTCACGCTGCTTGTTTGATGCTTGCACTTCATGATCATGGGATGATGACGTTATCTTTACACCTATTCGCTTTTGATCTCATATTTGGATTTTCTTCTACGTGTATGATCTCATATTTGTATTTGATAGTGGGTCGGTGGATTTTATTTGGGAATGCATGTGCGAAGTAACTGGGTGCAAGTCGAAGGGATTTTAATTGGACCATAGGAGTTAGTTTGTCATATATGGATTTAACACTGAATGAAAAGTTGTTGTTGGGAAATTAAGCTTAAGCAGTTAGTACTGTTGAAGATGGAAGTTAGGACTGCTGAAGTGTTTTGAAGACATAAGCAGTTAGGACTGCTGAGTGAAGAAGTTTGTACTGTTTATGATAAAATTGTATAAAGATATTTATGGAAAAGATTTAATGTATATCGTCTAGAATTAAGTTGATAGTTATCTTGTGAAGGAATCCTTGGTCTATAAAAGGATTGCCTAGGTTAAAGTTTAATAGATATACATAGAGACACACATATACGATAAGAGTTCATACGTTAAGATTCAAGGTTGTAAACACTAGTGATAAGAGATCACTCGTATTATTATTCTAATAATATTGAATCGTTGAAGTTGAAGTTCATTATTCTGTGTTCATTCATTGTTACATTCAAACCATACAAAACACAAACACATTAAGTCTTCTAAGTGCTAGCTAGTAAATTCCGCGTGCTAGACTACGTATAATTCTTAGTATCACATCTAACACAAGGAGTGTGTGTAGATCCGGTCAGTTGTTTTATTAATAAAATTCAGATTTATGTGACAAGTATAGAAGAAGTTGATTCATTTATCGCGACTTATCTATGGTTTATGTTCTAAAAAGCTGAGTATGTGAAGTTGGATGACACATACAAGAGAAAATGTTTGGTTCTGTATTGGATATTACACACACAGAAGGTTTTTGGATATTGGTTTATGTTCTTAAAGGTTTAATGGCTCGTTCTTATTTTGACGAAGAAGGTTATTTATTACTTATTTGATGATGCAGTGGAATATTTCGAGTTTGTGTTCTTATCATATATTAAAGTGAGATTTAAAGATAACATGTCCGTGCGTTCAAGTGGTGACTACGAATTGACAAATCTAGCAAGATGGTTTTGCTATCACTTTAAGGAGTTACATTATTGTGCTCAGTGTCTCATTGAAGATGAGGATTATTGTCAAGGGATTGCGGTCTCCCTATACATCAGGTATACGTTCGAAGTCACATATTTAGTACATGACATACGACATGAGTTTGAGTTATTCTACTTCAGCATCAAGTTGGTATTGTTTAGTTTTCTTCATCATTACATAAAGCTTACCGAATTGAAGATTCAACAAATGGTTAACATATGGGTTTCAGGGGAAGCTTAATGTTAAAATGTCTAACCATTTATATGCTACATTCGAGGGGAAGGTCTTCACAACTACTAGTTGTTATTCTTACTCATAGTTTAGGATTCTTTTGTCTTGAGTTCATTTACAAAAGTAAGTATTTTGGTGTTCTTAATGGTGGGTAATTCGAGACAATAGAAGACTGGATTGGAAGTATGATAGTGGTTCGTGGTTGTGAAGATCAAGGTTGCTTACTTTTGTCCCCTAATTGATGATGACGAAAAGGGGAAGAATATTTACATAGAAGATTGCGACTTGTAGAGCCTTGATGATATAGCATGGATTAAGGGGAAGTCTAAATCTTTCAACTTCAGGGGAAGTTCATGCTTATTTGGTTTTTTCATTATTAAATAGGGGAAGATTATTGGGAATTATAATTGAGTTGATAAGACAAAACATGTGAAGATGAAGGACTTAAGAAGACAAAGGATGAAACTCTACAAATACAGAAGATCTTTTATTTTCTTAGTAGATATCCTTTGTAACCCTAATCCTCTAGTATATAAAGAGGACATGTGGCATTTAATAAATAGGTGTGTCAAGATGTAAACACCAGGAAATAATGTGTGTGTGTGTGTAACTAGGCATCGAGTCCTCTAATGGACGCCTAGGTTAGAGTTTTGGTTAAGCCTCAAGTATCTTTGATCCCTGTTAGATTAGGTAACCGTACTCCACTTGATCATGTAGTATTATGGCTGTTTGTAAGTAGTTGTTAGAGATGATGACGAAGAACCTTGTTCAATAATAATGATGTTTTAGTTTATTCCGCTGCGTACCATGTTTATCATTGTTATTATTGTTATCCCTAGATAAGATCTAACCAATCTCGAGCTATAATCGATCTTCACAAAGTCCTTTCGATTAATGACAGTTAAGTCTCATCAATTCTTTGGGTAAAATCTGAGTCGAGCTCATGCGAGATTCCATACTTCACACACATATTTTAATCACATTTTTTTCTCCCCCTCAAAAATAGCATATTGATGTTGTTTTTGGAAAATGTTATATTAAAATATGTTTTTTGAGGTTTATGGGAAGAATTCAACAAGAACTTTTTGTTTTGAACAAAGATTTGTTTCAAGTACTCCCCCTCAACAAGTGAAATCACTTTTTGAGGTTTTAAACATGAGAGGGAATACTTGTTCTTTTGAGCAGAATTTTGAAAAAACTTATCAAAATTTTGATTAATTCTACTCAAAAGTAAGAAGCTTTCTCTCTTTATATTAGGATTGAGGCACTGAAGCGTACCTTAGGGTCCTTTCTTTGCAAGGTACGGGTTGTGCACGGTTATCTGTACACAAGCCATAATGTTTCACAAGCAAATATTATCATAAGAAAACCCAAATCTTACATCAATCAGTGTTTCTGAAAACAGTGAATACTGGATCTGGTCATTGAAAATTCCTGATTGGAAATGATGGTCTGCCTCCAACGTAGCTTTCAAGTCTCCTCATATGATCTCTGAGAACAAGCCTTTTTTCAATCTTCAGTATAAATTGACGAACTTCTCGTTGTTGAGGAGATGTCCACCTGCTAGTCTTGTACAACTCCCGATCTCTCACCCGAATCACTAACCCATCTCAAACTTTCTTGAGCATGTGGTCGCAGAACTTATGAACCTCTGATGAAGCGAAAAGTGTACCGCTTTTAAGGGGTCATTTAAGCCTTAAATCGTATTTATTTGATCAAATATTGCCCTAAATCGTTCCTTTTGTCATTTTAGGTACTTTTGAGGAGAAATCTGGAAAAGGAGGCATTTTGGACGTTTTTGGAGCATTAAAGTGAAGAAAACGGCAAAGTCTCAAAAATCGGCTAAAAGTTACTCTTGACGGCGTCAAGATTTACTCTAGACGGCGTCATGCCTTGGCAAGAAAAGTTGGACATGAAATTTACTCATGACGGGCCAGTGAAAATAGCATGTGAATTCTGACGGCGTCACGCTTTAACTTGATCAAGGGCGTCACGGCTTAAATCATAAGGGGACGGCGTCACGTTCATGGTTCGACGGCGTCAAGCCTTGATAAGCCAGAATGGATTTTTGAAGAGCTAAAGAGGGACGGCGTCAAGAAGGTCATCCGGGAACCCTAAAAGCGGCGAGGTGACGGCGTCACACTCCATAAGGTGACGCCGTCAGATCCAAAAATCTATTTATAGTTTTCTAATTTTTTGTCATTAAAGAGAGCTTAGTGTGTGGAATTTTGGGAGAAAACCCTAAGACGATTTTAGCTACTTTTTCAGGGCTTTTTGCCTTGAGATCGTCCATGTTTCATTGAAAGATAAGTTATCAATTAATCATTCAATATGTCTATGTGTTGTTTGATTCTATCTTATTCTTGTCTTTTGTTTAACATGTTAGGCTAAATTTATCTTGTGTTTGCTTAGATCTAATGAAACCTAGCTATTGATTATTGGTTGTTAGTGTGTTATTAGTTGTATTGGATGATTGTTTATCTATGTTAGGCTTAAGAAAACTGGCTAACTTCCTATTCGGTAACTTGCTTGAACGTCTTAAGAAACATGAACCAAATGCGTACTAAAGGTTTTTATGGTTGTATTTAATGCACAAGCGAATTCTAGTGATCCCATGTTAGGAGCTTCCTAGCCGGCTCGACATAGGAGTGAAGTAGGAGCTTGTAGAGTTAGGGAAGTAAGTACGCCACCCCACGAATGGTATTAAGGAATACACCCGTCATCCACGCAACTAATACACACTAATTAACCGGTAAAAGATAGTTAGGGAGTAAGGAAATCTAAGTAAACACATTTCTCTACACATAAGTTTCTCACCACATTTTATTTTTAGTTATTTATTTTATTTGCATTCGTAGTAATTTGGGTTAGTTGACTAGCAACTAATTCCGCCCACTCCTTCAAACCCGAGATTTTACTTGCTTTCATAAAATTATAAAAACATAAAAAGAATCTTCCTCAACCCTTAGACCTAATTAGAGTAGCCTTTCACACCTAACGAACACTATTCCCTGTGGAGAACGATCAATCCCCCGTACTTACCACTACACTATACTACATCGGTCAAGTACACTGCCTGGTGGGGTTGTAAGCCTCTTGAGATCCCTCGAGAGGTAAAACCTGTTGTAAGGTTACAAAACCACGCAATCAAGTTTTTGGCGCCGTTGCCGGGGAATAGTTATTGTTTAGGTTGAATTTTTATTTCTATTAGGTCTACTCACTAGATTCCTTTCTAGTGAGATTTTTATTTTATTTTTCTAGGATTTCTTTAGTCTATCTAATTTCTTCGTGTCTTTGTTCGTAACCATACCTTCCAACATCATGGAAGTTGGTAATATCCTTAACCCCCACAACCCACCACCACAACAACCACCACCACCTCCTAGAGCCCGTACTTTAGGAAAGTATTCCCGTCCTAGCCACCATGGCTATCGAAACACCATTGAGCTCACTCAAGGAGCCAATATCACACCCTTGCGATCCGACACCATCCGGTTGGTGCAAAGCGGATGCGCATTCCATGGACTTCGTTCTGAAGATCCTAATCAACATCTCAAGGACTTTCTTAAAATCGTTGATTCTATAGACCTTGATGTTGCCACTCGAGAGACGACCCGATTGCGTCTCTTCCAATTCTCTTTGCGGGACCAAGCTAGTCAGTGGCTAGAACGTCAACCCGCAGGATCCATCACCTCTTGGGATGATCTCACTACTCGTTTCCTTGCTCAGTTTTTCCCACCGGGAAGAACTACCAAGCTAAGGAATGATATCTTGATGTTCCAACAACGTCAAGGCGAAACTCTCTACGAGGCATGGACTCGATTCAAGGACTTACTCCGAAAAGTCCCTCACCATGGCATGGATCCTTGGCTACAAATCCAAATCTTCTATGATGGTGTCAATCATCAAACTAGAAGAGCCATAGATTACGCCGCCAATGGGAGATTGAGCAGGCTCAGTGTCGATAAGTGCTGGGAAGTCATTGAGGACTTAGCACAGTACGAAGAAGAAGAATGGGATGACTCAACATTCTCGGAAGAAGGGATTTTAAATTGCATGAGTGCAACCCAAGAACAGCTGTTCGCAAACATAAAAAGGCAGGTTGAGAGCTTAATGAAAGCTGAGATACCTACGGCTGATAAAAATCCCGATGAGTGCGTGAACACAATTGGTAAACATACGTTTCACCAATTCTCATGACAAGATGAATTTGAAGGAATAATGCTAACTTTCGTGAACAACCAAGAAAGGCGGATCCAGGAATTAGAGACTCACTTGAAAAACACCCAAGATATGTTCATGGAACTAGCAGAAAAGTTTATCGTGAGAATAAAGGAGAAAATTAGGGAAGAAGCCTCATACAAAAAGATCGAGAAGATCTTTGAACTCCCGGTCCCTAATGAACCATACAACGAATGGGATGATGAAACCCTCCTCCCCGAGCCTTCACTTTCAAAACCCTCTTATTTATTTGGATCCTCTCGCGAGAAAAACTCTCAAGATCGTAGCATTTTCGTGGGGAGCATGGTTGTCACGCTCCCTAACTTTCATGAAGCTAGGAAACGATCTTTTGGCTTTAAGCCAGGTGTGAGAAGAACTCAATTAAAGCACACCATCATTTTGAAAACCCCCTGGGAAAGTTCCTCTCACTCCCTGAATACTCGCCTTGATGGAAATTGGGACCCGAATAAGACGTCAACCGACCCTTTTCAACATTTTACTATACCCCGTGACAGTAACAAAACATTTGACCCAGGAGGAACTTGTTAACGAGACTAGCTATCAGGATTATTGACCCTGACTAGCTGCTCTCTTAAAGTACGAGGGGCTCATTTGTAAACTGGCACAAAGTAGCAAAATACGCTAATCTGACGGCGTCAGAATTTGAACTTGACGCCGTCACCCCGTCTGCACAGCAATAATAACTTTAATTCCATCACTTTCATCACAAACCCCACAAACCATATCCTCTCCAACCCCACCTTCGAATTTCCAGGATCAAATTCACCGACTTTCGTCATCAATTTCCACGTGGTAAGTAATTTTTATTCATTCTTTTCGCTTCAATTACTCATAGGATTTGTAAATTTCGAAAATCCCCAACTCGTGAAACCCTAGGATTGATTCATGCTTAGAACTCATAATGTGTTTTAATTAGTGTTATTTTAGCAATGATTAAAAGCATGTGATTGTTAGCAATCAAATGGGTTAATTCACTAATAGGGTGGCCACGAATTTGAACCATAACCTGTGATCCAATCACCCATTTTTCTGCAAAAAGTGGTGTGTGATTATTGAGCCTGAAGTTTGAATATTGATTTTTCCCTCGTAATTATGGATTTGAACACTGGTCGAATCTGACGGCGTCACCTATCAAAGCGTGACGGCGTCAGACCTGTCTGATGCGCCACCAAATCTTTAATTCACATATTAACACTTGTATTCCTCCTGCTTTGTTCCAGATAATGAGTAAGCGTCAAAGGCCCAGCCGAGGAAGTTCTTCCTGATCTCAACAAGAAAACTTTGGGGATACGGTCCTCAGTTGGGGTGTCTTTGACAACGATGCTGCTACAAGCAAATACGCACAATTGTTACTACACAAGGTCGAGAATGGAGCAGTGGTTGACTGGGGCTTTCTGAGGAGAGTAGGTCTTGAGCAGACTTTTCTCCAAAGTTTTCAGACGGATGGGTTTACCGGCCCACAGTGGGAAAGACTGTTTAAGATTCAGGAGCCGGTATATGAGGAGTTGGTACGGGAGTTCTTTGCCACCTTTCATTTTGACATGGCTGAGGCAAGGACCGATGTGGGCGGTACCACGATCTACTTCAGGCTGGGGGGTGAGCTAAGGACGTGTTCTGTTACTGAGTTTGGGTGGAGACTTGGGTTGTATGATCAGCATGATACCATTCAGGCAGGGTTCATGCAGAGGTTGTTGCATGGGGAGTCGATGAAGAATGATTTTAGATGCTCTATTTTCTGGCAGACTATTGGGGATGGGGTGTATACCTCGACCACTGTAGCATCCCAAATCAGGGATCCTAGGGTTCGGTTGACTCATCGTTGCCTCACCTACAGCTTGACAGGGCGTCACAGCTCTCACCACCGTGTCACAGCTTCTGATCTCTTCTACCTGTACACCATCTACTCTAATGATGTTTACTGCAACATCCCGTTTTGGGTTGCTAGCTTTATGCATGGTGGAGTTGGGGAGAGGGAAGGAGACAGGATCTATGGTGGGATGTTCATCACCCGACTGGCCCAGTCTTATGGAGTCCTCAGGCCCGAGGTCATGAGGTATTTGAGTGGTGATAAATGCAGGACGGTGAAGGAGAGGTCCCTGAAGCAGATGGAGGTGATTATGGAGATGCATGACGGGTCCTTTATGTGGTATCACCCAGTTGGAGCTGAGGATGATGATGATGAGGATGATGAGGAGGAGGAGGAGCCCCAGCAGCAGCAGCATGAGGGGTATGAGGCCGGTACAGCTGATTACTACCGGCATATGAGCAGGGGGGACTGGCAGGCTCACCAGGGGACCTGGATGGGCCAGGTTGATACGTGGAGGACCAGGGTGGACGACAGGTTCGACTGGATGTACGATCACACGGTTCGTCAGATGCAGCATCTTTCCACACGTGATCAGTTGGACCCGCATCTGCAGATTGACCCTTTCCCGGGTCGTGAGCAGGATTACCCACCCTATGGGTACCACGGGCATCTTCCTCCTGGCTATGACTATCGCCAAGGACCCCCTCACCAGTGATGTTGTGATTTGATGTTTTGATGTTTGAACAATTTGATATTTGGTTGTATGTGTTGAAACAATATGGTCTGTAATAATTTAGGGAAGGCATCTGTTTGCCTTAAAACATTTGTTACATTGATTTTTTTTATCGCATGCTAGCCTCATTTGATTGTTATTTTATTTGTTTTGTGTTTGTTTATTTATTTGTTTGTTTTTATTTATTGCCATATGTGTGTTTAATTTTTATTAGTATTGATTCATGTTCAAAACTAATTTGTGAAAATGCTTTATGTTGTTTTTAACTTCGTCTTAACTACATATAAAGGTATTTTGCAAAAGATAAGTGTAAGGGAAATCTAAATCGGTTTATTAGAACACAAATGAACATGAATCATAATAATAATAAATTAACATACATATTAGTGTGTGTTTGAGTCAAATGCTTGTATCGAGTCATAATGATGTTTTGCAGGATTTCCAGGAAGTAAGGTAAAGGTTTTTCCAGAAATTTTCCGGAAACTTAAAATGAAAATTTTTGTCAGGTCATTTCTGACGGCGTCAGGGGTTATAACCTGACGGCGTCAGATTTAATTTTCAGAAATTTTTGAAAGTTTTGTTTTCATAAAAAGTTTTTATTAAAATCTCCAACTTATAATCTCCAGGAATCTGCAAAATTATCATTCCACAAGCATTATATCCTTATATATAGATTTTTCCCGCCGATGTTATGCAGGTTTTCGTGTTTGTTTTCTCAGGTTTAACAGGTTATTTTGGACAAGGAAATGTTTTTGGATCAAGCTTATGGCGATGCATTAGTCATGGATCTTCAACATTCTCTTTGGAGGAAGATCTAACCGTGTAATTTCATTATCCACCGAGCGAATCAGGGGAGTATTTGATTTCATTCTTTTACTTTTTGCTTTTACATCTTATTTTTTTGAACATTGGGGACAATGTTCATCTTAAGTGTAAGGGGAGGGTAAAAGTACGATTTTAGAGAATACAATTGCGCTTGATTTTTGTTTGTTTGATGGTAGATGTGTAATAAAACTGAGAGAAATACTTGTTAAGGTAATTTTAGTGCCAAATTTAAAATTTTTTACAACATATAGGAGTGAAACTTTGATCTTAATGAGCGTCTCACGGATAGGAGTTATATAACTAGCACAAAAACCGTACCACTAAAAAATTTTCCACCCCCAAATATGTGAGGTTCGCCCCTAGAATTGGTAGGAAAAGCATTTATGCTATGATGTGTGTACCGGTAGCACTTAGATTCTAGAACTTGCGTTAGGACCATTCCGAGGCCACAAGTGAGACTACATTCGTGTAGTTAGATTTACTACATGATAAGAGGCATTAGGATTAACCCATTGTTTTACACCTGTGATTTTGTTATAATTACTTTGGCTACATTGGTCAAGTAATTCTCCCACACCCTTTGCGTTGTACTCATTTTTAGTACACGATACCCCTAGTACACCCCTCAGAGCCTATCTTTTCATTTCGACCTTTAAGCATTTTACTTAAAGGAAGAATTTGTTTACACCCCACTAAAATGTACACCCAAATCGCCTTAGCCTACCTTGTATGCACTCATCTTTAGTGCATTATTGTTACAACATTTGTTTAAACCCAAGTTAATTATCTAGTTGATTACATGGTTGCTAAGTCGAGTCATATCCTTGTACATATTGTTTTGGGACGATTGGGACTCATGGGTAAAGTACTAGTGTAATGGAGTAATGGGGAAGAACATCATTTATTACCCCCATATGTGCTAAATAGTTTAAAAAGTACTCCAAGTGTTTTGATTATCTTAATTCGAGTCATTAGAATAGTTAATTGTAAAGTTATGTAAAAGTTCAAGTGTAAGGGGAATGCAACGCCCCTATGATGTATTATTTTGGATGGTAGGGCAAAAGTGTATGCAAAAAAAAAAAAAAAAAAAAAAAAAAAAAAAATCAAGAAAAACACAAAAAAATGAGAAAATGAAAAATAGAAAAAACATACGGACTACCATCCCGTTTTATTTTATGTTTGTTTTATATTTTTGTTATTTTGTTATTTCGTTTCTAGCTTAAGATCGAGTCTAGTCTTGGCTTAGCAACATTGTATAGTACATGTAATTAATCAAGATTTTTAACTCGCCACCAGTAAAATATCCTTTATCCAACAAAACCGTGTTTTCCTTTTCCCTACACCTTACGTTATAACCCATTTAAAAGCCCTCTTTGATAGTTTATCTTAGGTGCTTACGCCTAGTGGAGGAGGTTTTCGATCCTTTCCCAAGCCTATGGTAATCTATTTGCTATGACAGGTAGTGAGAGATATTATCCGTTTTCATTTATGAGATTTATTTTGATGACACTTGAGAGATGTGAGTATCTAAACACTACTTGTGAGGTGCTAGTATGTAATCTCCGTGCTTATTATGATTGAAGTGGAACGATTATTTGTTGTAATTACTTTTATGTTAGCATTAAATGACCCCTAACTTGTATTTTAATTAGAATAAAAGCACATTTGCTTGAGGACAAGCAAATCTCAAGTGTAAGGGTATTTGATGAAGCGAAAAGTGTACCGCTTTTAAGGGGTCATTTAAGCCTTAAATCGTATTTATTTGATCAAATATTGCCCTAAATCGTTCCTTTTGTCATTTTAGGTACTTTTGAGGAGAAATCTGGAAAAGGAGGCATTTTGGACGTTTTTGGAGCATTAAAGTGAAGAAAACGGCAAAGTCTCAAAAATCGGCTAAAAGTTACTCTTGACGGCGTCAAGATTTACTCTAGACGGCGTCATGCCTTGGCAAGAAAAGTTGGACATGAAATTTACTCATGACGGGCCAGTGAAAATAGCATGTGAATTCTGACGGCGTCACGCTTTAACTTGATCAAGGGCGTCACGGCTTAAATCATAAGGGGACGGCGTCACGTTCATGGTTCGACGGCGTCAAGCCTTGATAAGCCAGAATGGATTTTTGAAGAGCTAAAGAGGGACGGCGTCAAGAAGGTCATCCGGGAACCCTAAAAGCGGCGAGGTGACGGCGTCACACTCCATAAGGTGACGCCGTCAGATCCAAAAATCTATATATAGTTTTCTAATTTTTTGTCATTAAAGAGAGCTTAGTGTGTGGAATTTTGGGAGAAAACCCTAAGACGATTTTAGCTACTTTTTCAGGGCTTTTTGCCTTGAGATCGTCCATGTTTCATTGAAAGATAAGTTATCAATTAATCATTCAATATGTCTATGTGTTGTTTGATTCTATCTTATTCTTGTCTTTTGTTTAACATGTTAGGCTAAATTTATCTTGTGTTTGCTTAGATCTAATGAAACCTAGCTATTGATTATTGGTTGTTAGTGTGTTATTAGTTGTATTGGATGATTGTTTATCTATGTTAGGCTTAAGAAAACTGGCTAACTTCCTATTCGGTAACTTGCTTGAACGTCTTAAGAAACATGAACCAAATGCGTACTAAAGGTTTTTATGGTTGTATTTAATGCACAAGCGAATTCTAGTGATCCCATGTTAGGAGCTTCCTAGCCGGCTCGACATAGGAGTGAAGTAGGAGCTTGTAGAGTTAGGGAAGTAAGTACGCCACCCCACGAATGGTATTAAGGAATACACCCGTCATCCACGCAACTAATACACACTAATTAACCGGTAAAAGATAGTTAGGGAGTAAGGAAATCTAAGTAAACACATTTCTCTACACATAAGTTTCTCACCACATTTTATTTTTAGTTATCTATTTTATTTGCATTCGTAGTAATTTGGGTTAGTTGACTAGCAACTAATTCCGCCCACTCCTTCAAACCCGAGATTTTACTTGCTTTCATAAAATTATAAAAACATAAAAAGAATCTTCCTCAACCCTTAGACCTAATTAGAGTAGCCTTTCACACCTAACGAACACTATTCCCTGTGGAGAACGATCAATCCCCCGTACTTACCACTACACTATACTACATCGGTCAGGTACACTGCCTGGTGGGGTTGTAAGCCTCTTGAGATCCCTCGAGAGGTAAAACCTGTTGTAAGGTTACAAAACCACGCAATCAACCTCCTTGTATCCCATGAAGCAGTAGATGGAGAGATCACTTTTGTACACAAACCCAAAGGTTGGGTCTTTCTTCATGGTGTACTGGGGTTCTTAGTTGATCTCAGGAAGGTGTAGAAGTGGTGCGGTTAAGTTAAGCTTCCTTTGATAGCTCTTGACCCCAAGTTGCAAGTCTTCAACGCGTTCTTGAATGATCTTTCTTCTGATGTAGAATAGCAATGAAGTGCTGAACGCGTATGTAAGATCAGTTAAGAAATGATGCATCTTCCCTTGAACTTTGATGAGATACATATCTTCAAGATCGTTGAGGTTCAAATCTGGGAAGTCTGCTTCTGAGAATGAGTAAATCTTCTGATCTTGTCTTCTAACCCTGATTTTATGTAGAAAGGTATAATCATATCTCTTTTCTGCTTCAATGCTAACCACACCAATTATTCTGAGATCGCTCATCACCGGAGTTGGAGACTTCTTCGTAAGTTTGCTTTTGTACCAGGTTCTCCTTTTCTCATTCCAGTGGTATATTCCCAGTTGCGCATCTTGATTGTACAACACTCTGTTTGTAACGAAGAGTCTTGTTGCTGTTTCTTCGATGGCAAGTTGTGGATAACTTACAGCAGGAATCAGGGTTATTGATGTTGCATACTTAGGTTGACACTTGTTGTCGTGTGCAAGAAGTTCCAGGTCGTTGTTGAAGAAGAAGCTGTATGGAATAGCAGGTTGATCAGAAGTTTCAATTACTGGCAGAGGCTTTGTCCAATCCGTAATGTATGGTTGTTTGTGTTGAGAAGTATTATCAATCACATACGTGTCCGGATTTGTCCAGCTGATATCATTTGACATTGCACGTGCAATGTTTTCTAAGTGATATTCGAGCTCAGCTGCACTAGAGGACTGATCTTTTAGCAGGTTGAACGCATCATTCTTTATGCGATGAAGTTCTCCTTTTGTAAGCTTCTTGATTCGTTGGTCACGTTTGAGTTTTTAGGTGAACTAAAATGTGCGTCCTTCAATCATGGAGTCATCGTCGACATATGGTTGAGCACTGACGGGTTTATCAAACCACTCGTTCCCTTCAGTCATGTCTTCGTCAAGCCATGAGACAACGGTTGTCTTTTTGCTTGTTGACTTCTTTCCTTGTTTAGATATTTTTGCTTTCGACTTTGGTGGAGAGTCTGGTTGATCTTGCTATTGTTGAAACTCATCATCTTTAGTTAACTCAAAATGATGTTCTATTGCTGTTGGCCCAGAGCCAGAAGCCTTTGGTGGTTGGTTGGCTATTGTTGTGGTTGCTGACGGTTTGACAACTTCTTGAAGTTGAGAAGAAGAGCCGCCGATATTCTTTGGTTTCTTGGCTTGTGAGTTCGGGTCAGGGTCTTCATCTTCTCTTGGTCGTTTTCCTTTGTCAGCATCAGCTTTTCATGACTCCTTCAAGATATTAGCCTTAATAGCCTCAAAAATGGCAATTTGTTCAGGAGTCGGTGATGTAAGACTTGTCAAACTTTCAAATAATTGAAGCTGAAGCTCTTTAAGTGTTGGTTCCTTTAGCTTCGTTGGTTGGGTTTGTAGGACAAGTGAAACTGTAGCAACAGTATTCTTGAGAAGACCTTCGATGTTTGGTTCAAGATATTCTTTGATTTTCTTTGACGTGATTATGGGCAAATACTTTTTCAAGTATTCTTCAGTGTTGCCCTTGATAGCAGTGAACATCTTGTTTTGAATGTCATCGAAAAGGAAATCATCAACTCGAGATTTTGTGTTTTGGAGCTCGTTCACTTGTCCAGCAAGGCCGGTGACCATATTTGTTAACGTTTCAATCTGGTCAGCAAGCTTGTCATTTTTCTTTACTCTTGCAAGCTTCATGGCCTGTTTCACCCTTTTTGATGCTTGGGAGACCAACGGATTGATGGGTTTCTTGATTGACTTGCTTGTTGATGTTATTTGTGTTGGTGGTGGTGAAGAATGTATTGATGATTCAGGATGTTGTTTGTCTTTTAGAGGAGATGCTTGCTGAGAGATTGGAGGTGTATCGCGGTTAATTGGAGGAGAGTGTGGAGGAGTAGTTGGAGCTGTTTGAATGTAATTGTCAGCTTTCTTCTCCTCTGTAGTTTTCCTAGCCAACTTTTCTTCCTCCTCCTTTGCCTTCTTTTCCAATTCCAATTCTTCAGCAGTTTTTCTAATTACTTCATCATCAATAAACACATTCTCCGTGTTATCATCATCATTCATATCAAAATCTTTAACTTGTACTTCTTCATCCTGTTCCTCATCATTACCGGGTTGATTAACCGGATCTGAGCGAGGTTGAATGACTCCTCCTGCACCTCTGGACCCACCGGGTTGATTAACCAGATTGATGGGGGTCTGATCTTCACCAAAATCGTTTTCAATTTCTTCATCTATTCTCATTTGTTCCTCAAGTATCTTCTTCTTTCTCCTCTCTTCATCAGCTTTGAGTGATACAAGACTTTCGTCCTGAGCAATCTTGGTAGCAATTTCCTCGTTGTAGATAATTAGTTCTTCACCGGTTTCCGTTTCAGAACCAGATTCAACTTTTTTTACAATTTTTCATCTTCAGGCTCAGGCTTAGCAATCTTGACAGGTGCTCTCCTCTTGGTGTATTTAGGAGGACCTGGTTTAATTTTCTTTGAAGTGATGGATGTGCTACCTGTGTTGCTATCTCCTTTTGCTCGAGTCTTTGCTGGAGCAGGCTCATCATCATACTTGTTGAATCCGACATATCCCTCATTGAAAGCTTTATCATACTTAATGTATGCTTGTGTTTTCTTGATCTTGTCTAACAGAAGAGAGTCAGGAAGTCTCATCCCTTGTTTGCGAGTGCTTCCTTTCGGGATGTCGACTTGATTAACTATTTTGTCCATAGCAAATAAATCCTTCTCTGGGTCTTCTAGACGTCGAGGAATGTCTTCATTATTATCAAGAAGATGGTAGATGAGTAACTTGGTATATCTTACAAAAGGGATTTTGGTGAATGGTTTTAAGTAGTGACTCTGAATCTGAAAGACTATGTCATCCCAGATGAGTTGAGCATAATCGATTTGTTTCTGATTCACTATTCCCCAAAAGATTTGTAAGTGAGAAAGACGAGGATTTTCATGACCACTGTCTCTTCCGGAGACTGATCTAGCCAAGATGTAGTAAATGGTTCTCCATGGTTGGGGAATGAACTTGGCTTCGACCTTGGAGAATGATTTCAGTGGCTTGTTTGGTTGTTCATCATACCCAATTTCTAAGAGGAAGTTAAGAACGTCTTCTTCTGAAGGAGTAGGATGAAACTTCTTGGTTGGTGCAGGAGCTTCTGGCAGAAGTAAGGTTTTACGAAGATAGTTGACATCGATAGTGACTTCTTTTCTATCCAGTGTGCAGGTGAATGAGTCTTCTCCTATATCCAACTTGATTGTGTGCCACATCTGGTGAATGTAGAACTCGAGAATGGAAGCAGACTTGTCCAACATGCTCCTACACTTGTGTAGTTTGAGAATTTCAATAGCTATTTGACATGATGGTTCTGCACACTTGATCTTGTGAAATTCTACACGTGCGTTGTTCTTTCCGATTTCCACATCATAGTCTTGTGGAAATGTGTTTTCTTTTGTAAGCATTGGAAGTGGTTGTTGAGCAGCCATTTGAGATATCTGAAACATCAATCAAAGACACAAATATGCACGATACATGAAAGTTAGCACATTGTTAAACTTATTATCATTCATGTGACCATTTTGTTGTAACATTGATTTTACATGTCTTAAGATTATGAACATTGCAATTATCATTTTTGGACATTGTGTAAATTACCAAGTAAACAGATTCACTTTTGTTGACCATCATTCAATTTCGACAACATGTGATTTTGTTTGAATTTCGATATAATTAGACCCAATTGCGACAATGTTAATGAAGTGTGACAGATATATTCAGTTGTGACAATTTTGGCCAATTCCGATGAATTTTTGAATTTCGACAGGTTTTATCCAATTCCGATGGATTTTGAATTTCGATGAAATTTGTGCAATTGCGATGAAAAATCTTAATTGCGGTAAACCATGTCCAATTGCAATGAGAAATTTGAATTGCGATAAACCATGTCCAATAGCGATGAAAATTTTAAATTTCGATAAATTTTGTGCAATTGTGACAAATTTATCCAATTCCGATGGATTTTGAAATTTCGACAATTTCGCAATTCCGACAAGGTTATCCAATTCCGATGGATTTTGCAATTTCGACAATTTCTTATACAAGAAATTTCGATAACACTGTAGACATACATTTTCTTGTGAATCTTTATCGAAATTCTTTTCCTGTCCAATTTAAATCAAATCACGAGTTACAATATGATTGGAAACCAATTCTAGACAATTCTAATATCAGTTTATCTAAATTGAATGCGAATTGTTGCAATTCCGATAGACCCTAAACTCAGATTTATCGAAATTCAATTTAACATGTTAGATGTTTGATTGTTTGATTCCAATAGATTCCTATGATGTTTCAGAGTTCAATGGTCTGAATTTTAACAATTTTTAGCCATGAATCAATAAGATTGAACCTGGTCAAGTTCTTCATAAACCCTACACATCGAAATTGATTCAAATATGTTTCTGGGTATGATTCGATGATCAAATCATGTTATACAACACATTAGAACACTATCCCATCCAATTAATTAGGCCAAAACACAATCATTTGAATTCCCCCAATTCATACGCATGAACCCTAAATTGAAAAATCATCAATTCGTGTTTCTGGGTACGATTGGGTTATAGAATCATGTTAAAAATTTGTTTAAGAACATATCCCACTACAGAAATCAAGCTCAAACTCTCTAAATCATTTATCTCCAATTTTGACTAAACCCTAAACCTATTTCATTTGATTTAGAAAAATTTAGCCGTTGGATCTTTGTGAAATCAAAAACCATTTCTTATATTTGTATGATAAACATGTTTCCACTTACAGATTTTTGAAAGCACGAACGGATTAGAAGATTTGATGTGGGTCGTTGATCTTGGTGGTTGATATATTAAATGTGTTTGGTGAAATGTAACTGCTAATTTTAGATGCAGTAAATGCATCTAAATTTTTTGTTTTTGTGTAAAAATTCAAATTTTCAACTTTTGTCACTTGAAGTCCCTTAACGACATAACTTTGCAATCTAAGTTCATTACTGACAAAAATTTAACAAGACTTGATATTATTTTGACAAGAACAATTTTAAAACACCCCCTTTGACTTACGAATATTAGGAAATATTTGAAAGTCAAGGAGGGTATCACGGGAATAATATTACCAACACATGTTTAAAACAACATCTTTTTGGAAATATGAAAGTATAAATTTTAAGGAAAATATTAAAATTTGAATTTCATACTCCCCCTCAACACTTGTTCAGAAAGAATGGTTAATTTGTTTTAAAGAACAAAGTGTTGACGGAAATTTTGTACTTGCGTTTTTTTAAAGAAAGAAAATAAAATGAAAATCTTTTTGTGTTTTTGAATAAGATATTTACAAGAAAGGTTTTGGTGTTTGACTTTCTTAGTTGTGTTTAAGAAAGTTATTCAAATCATCTGGAGTCAAACACCGCATACTAATTTGGTGAACTAATTCCACAAATCTTGCATGGGGCAAGGCTTTGGTGAATAAGTCCGCTAATTGGTATTCAGTACCCACAAAATATAATTCAATTGTACCCTTTTGAACATGCTCTTTGATGAAATGATATCGAAGTACGATATGTTTTGACTTCGAATGTTGAACCGTGTTGCATGAGATGGCAATGACACTCTTGGAGTCGCAGTACATGGAAATCTTATTGAAAATGTAACCGTAGTCCATCAGTTGTGATCGCATCCAAATGATTTGAGCACAACATGCTGACATGGCTACATATTCCGATTCTGTAGATGACAATGAAGTGCAATCCTGCTTCTTTGACTGCCAAGATACAAGTTTGTCTCCTAGAAACTGCACTCCCCAGATGTACTTTTTCGTGTATCTAAACATCCTGCATGATCAGCATCTGAAAAAGCTATTAGTTCAAAACCAGAATCCTTCGGATACTAGATCCCCAAATGGATGGTTCCCTTTATGTATCGAAGGATTCTTTTAATCTCAGAGAGGTGTCTTTTAGTTGGTCGTGACTGATAACGGGAGCATAGGTATACAACAAAAACTATATCTGGTCTGCTGGCTGTTAGATACATGAGGGACCCAATCATACTACGGTATTTTGTAGGGTCAACAGGTGTACCATGTAAATCAGCATCCAGCTTTGGGGATGATGCAGGCATAGGTGTGTTATAAGTATCACAACTTGTCATGCCATGTTTCTTTAAAATCTCAAGAGCATACATGGACTGGTTTAGAAAAATACCACGGGGGGATTGATGAACTTGAAGTCCTAAGAAGAACGTATGTTCACCCATCATGGACATTTCAAAATTTTGTTTCATTAATCTTGCAAAAGCATTTGAGTACTTTTTATGTGTTGAACCAAAAATGATGTCATAAACATAAATTTGAACAATTAAGATGTCCTCCTGTAACACCCCGACCCGACAAGGGTAGAGATGTCACAACAATGGCGACATATCAGAAACATACACAAGCATACATCTTCAATAATACAAAGGAATACAAGGTTACAAGAAATTACAAGGAAATACAGAATTACAGAGGAATAAATACTAAGTCTGAAAATAAAAATTCTTCTAGTCATCTCTATAACAAAATATCTATCACAGTGTAGTCTTCTAAGTCCAATGGTACTCTCCACTCATACCCAGCTTCCTACTAAAACCTGCCGCAGGAAAAGAAATGCGGCTGAGCTACGAGAGCTCAGTGAACAGATATAACGGTAACAAGGTAGTAGTACAGAATAATGAACAGTAAAGAAGTACGAATCAGTCAGGGTTAAGGTATAAGTAAATGGTAACAGTAATGAAAAGTACAAGTGTATAAGGTGTAGGAAACAGTAATCCACCACGAGCCCAGAACAGATAATATAATAACCATGTAACCATATCAGTAATCCAGAGGGGATGCCTCTCAAGTAACCAGATAATATGAGGGGTGTCCTCATGTATCAAATATATATGGAGTAGCTAGCTCCCAGAGGTTGTGAAAGACGTGTATCGCACACACCATCAGTCACCAGAGATATATATATAACAGATAAATAATAACAGAAACAGATAACAGATCAAATCTAGGATGCATCCATACGCCCCAGGTGGCCAGAGTCTACCAATACACACCAAATCAGATAAAGTCAGGGACGGGACAGGTCATCACTCTCCTGCCCTAGAGTCATGCCATCGGTGCATTAATGACATGAACATGAAACCCTCATGCCTAGTGAGTGGCTCGGGTATCAAACCGTGGGTCAAGGTCAAATACCATGTCATAATCAGAGTGTCATATCAAAAGGTTCAATATCAGAGGGTTCAATATCAGAGGGTCAATATCAGAAGGTCAATATCAGAAGGTCAATATCAGAAGGTCATAACAACAGTTCATTTAAAAAGGTTTCTATTAAAAGTCCATTTGAAGCAATCTTTCAATAATGGTGCTCATAAAAATGATCTTACAAAATAGTCTTCATTAAAAATGGTCTTTCAAAACGGTTTTCATAAAGATAGTCTTAAAATAGTTTTCTTAAAAATTGGTTGAATTTCATATAAAAGTAGTATCGTATCGTACTCAAAACATCATTTTAAACAATTGATTTTTCTAAAAACATTTCCAGGTCATAATTAAAAGGTCTTCACAATATAGATTCATATCAGAGATTATAACAAAAGGAATCACAGAAAAGGTTCAAAGCAAAGGGAATTATAGCAATGACATCAAATCAGAAGTTAAACAGATCAGAATATGAAAGGGATCATAACAGAGTTCACAGAACAGGGGAACATAGCAAGGTTCAAGGGAAAACAAGATATAAAAAGAAAGAGTTCATGAGAAACCTGTGAGAAGGTCAGAATATCTGTACCTTATTAGCAGTGCAGAAAATAGACAAGCAAATAAATAATAAACAGATCAAGGCTTCTCCTTCTTCGCACCTAAAGGAGTAGAAGACGGAATTACAAAGGATTCCAATTCAGATTATTACTTTTAGTTTACCTTTCCATTTTAAGTAACTTTCTATCTTTAGTAACTTTCCAGATTTAGTAACTTTCCAGATTTAGCAGTTTTCCAGAATCATTTCAGATTAGATTAAGTCCTTACTCAGAGATTATTATGGAATAAAGGTATATTTTAACAGGTTACAGAAGTCTAAGGTTAATTATGACAATTTCACAAAGTTTAGGGTTTTAATTGTAACTTCATCAATTTCAAAGGTCTAAATTGAAACAGACTTGAAGTACTGATTTAAATACATATTTTATTCAGATTGACATCATAATCCCTTTAGTTTCATAATCTACAGATTATACCCCTCTAGTTACAATATTTACAAAACAAACCTTTTAATTTCCTAATTCATGATTTAATCCTTATGATATCCATGTTTACCAACCAAGCATCTCATTTTACAAATTTACAGAATGTTACCTCAGAATTATATATGTTACGGATCAGACCCTCAGAATTTCAGAATTTACACAATTAGTCCCTTAAGTTTACAAAACTTATAAATTAAATCATAATTCCATGATAATTACACATTAAGCCCATAAATACTCAAAATTACACCAAACACTCTTAATATAATTATTTACTCAAAATGACTTCATGTTTCCAGAATTTACATTCTTAATCCCTCTACTTTAATTATTTTCAACTCGTACAAAATATTTACTATTAATTTCACATCTTGCAAATTTTACATATAAGACCCTCATTTTATAATTTTTACACATTCTTAGTCCCTCTACTTTAATTATTTTCAACTCGTACAAAATATTTACTATTAATTTCACATCTTGCAAATTTTACATATAAGACCCTCATGTTATAATTTTTACTCATTCACCCAAGTCCATATAACATTACAAAAATATCCCACAAGTTTTAATAATTACAAAACACCCCCTTAACATTTTATTTCTCAAATCGGTAATATACAAAAATCACCAAAACCCTAATATTAAATTCCAATCATTACACCATCATTCCCAACAACCTTAAAACATCATTAATGACCAGAATTTTGAAACCAAACCCTAACCCTAATTCGATTATATTGTTTTCTTATTTATTTCTTGTTTTATTTTAAATCCGAATTAACAAACAATTCCACAATGATTATTTTAGGCCATGAAAATTCGAATGAACATTTTTCCCAAGTTATATAGATCGTATAGAGCTCAGAAAAATTAAGTCTCACACCCAGAAAATTCGTATATAAATATTTAGAGTTTTATTGCGTTTTTAAGGTTTAATTCGCAAATAATTCATAGAGCATGCATGGTTCGACTTTAGCATTTTATTTAGACCTTATATGATGTAAGAGACGTGAGAAAAATACCAGACCAGATTTGGAACGACTAGAATGGGCTGAACGAATTTACACCTCTCGAATGAATAACAAGAACCAATAATTCCCCACGAGCACAAACGCGACCAACAAACCTTGTAATCATTTTTCACAGATCATATATGATGTAAGGAACTCAGGAAAAATAGAAAACGAATTTTACAAGGGTCGTATGAATCAGAATGAATTTGTACCTCACTTTTGAACAAAATTCGACAACAAAGGAAATAAGCCTTTATAATTCGAATGGCTATTTTTCTTGGCTTCCTAGCACTATAATGAACTCAGGAAAAATAGTCTTGGACCTCCAGAAATTGGTATGAATGAAAAACGAATTTGTTTGTGTTTAGGGTTTACTCGGTTTTGGAAAATAGGAAGAAATAATGGAATATAAATTATATTGAGTGAAGATCCGGTCCTAGGGGGAGGGATAGCTTAATTTTCGGCCCATATAAGCTAACAAAATCAGATTCTTAATTTAGATGATCATATCCCCTTTTTACTTGTATTTATCCAACTTTAAAATTTATTTATAATACATACCGAAATTTATAAAACACATATTCGGTTAATAAAATATTTTATGGTACAAAATAATTATTTTAGACATGTAACAATTATAAAATAAGTTGTCTTAATTTTATTTTATTTTATATGTAGTTTATTTCATATAATTCGGATTTATTTAGCTAATTATAGCTTTTAATTAAAATTTTAAGTTAGTGAGGGCATTTTGGTCACTTTACATGTTATGTGAATTTCAGGTATTACACCTCCCGTGTCTTTGAATAAACAGTGTGGGATCAACTGATCTTTTGATAAAGTGATTAGCAAGTAAGAATGCGGACAATTTGTTGTACCATGCCCTCGGGGCTTGTTTAAGGTCGTAAAGGGCTTTCTTGAGTCTACACACATGATTAGGATGATCTGGATCGATGAAGCCCTCTGGTTGAGTGACATACACTTCTTCATGGAGGTGCCCATTCAGAAATGCAGTTTTTACGTCCATTTGATAAACGATGATGTTCTTGTGGGCAGCATACGCCAGAAACATTCGGACAGCTTCAAGTCTAGCCACTGGTGCAAAGGATTCTTCAAAATCAATGCCTTCTTCTTGGCTGAAGCCTTTGGCAACCAGACGCGATTTGTTACGAATTACTGTTCCATCAGCATTAAGTTTGTTTTTCCAAATCCATTTAAGTCTGACAACATAGACTCCAACGGGTCTTTCTACCAATTCCCAGACTTCAAGATGTTTGAATTGATCGAGTTCTTCTTGCATTGATTCAATCCAATTGTCATAAGTCATTGCTTCTTTAATGTTCTTTGGTTCGGCTTGACTGACGGTAAGAGCATAAATGCATGTTTCACCATCCGTGTGAAGTCTTTGTCGTGTCATGACTGGATTATCTGGATTACCATTCACATTTACTAAGGGATGATCTCTTGTCCATTTGTGTGTTGAAGGGTAATGTTGAAAAAGAGTGTGCATATTTGACGGATCCAAGTTGCGTGTAGACGACTCTGCAATATCGGGAATGGTTGGAGCTGGAGCAAATGGATTAAAGAAAGCATTTCCGTCATAATCTGCAGGTGCGGGTACTTCTTGTTGTTGTAGATCTTCAGCTGCATTTTCAGTGGTGGAAGCGATTTGTTCTGCTGTTGATGGAGATTCAATTAGAGGTGCATCTGTAGCAACTGTTGTTGTTGTTGGTGCAGCGAAAATTGGTGATACATCTAGTGCACGACATGCAAAAGAATCATCAAACAGTGGGGAAAATAAGGTTTCCAATTCTTTACGGTTAAGTGAAAGAGGTGCAGCTGATTGATCTGGAAAATTTAGACGGTTGGTTGCGGGTCCTAAGCTGTTTTACTCAGAAGCCATCTCTGTAAGCTCATCAAAATTAGCATGAATAGTCTCCTGAATTTCTCTATTGTGACGATTCCAGATTCGAAAACCTTTGGAGTTCTCACAATATCCAATGAAGATACCAATGTTTGCCTTTGGTTTGAGTTTTCCAAAATCATCACGATCGTTATTTGGATAACAAAGAGCACCAAATACATGAAAGTATTGAATATTTGGTTTGCAGTTGTGAACAATCTCATAAGGAGTTTTGTGATGCCGTTTGGTTATTTTACAACGGTTTTGGGTATAACATGCAGTTGATACAACTTCTGCCCATAATTAATCTGGTAATTGAGCATTGATTAGCATCGTTCTTGCAACTTCCACTGACGTCCTGTTGTGTCTTTTGACAACCCATTCTGTTTTGGACTTCTTGCAATGGATGTTTGATGTTCTATTCCCACTTTCTCAAAATAAGATAGAAGAGTTTGATTTTTGAATTCAGTTCCATTGTCTGTTCTAACTTTTCTGACCGTATTACGAAGCTGAACTTGAATTTTTATGAGAAAGGTGATGATCATTGAAGGAGCTTGGTCTTTGCTTCGGAGAAAATAGACCCAAGTCCATCTGGAGTAGTCATTGACAATTACTAAAATGTAGCATTTACCATTTATCGTTTGAACACGCATAGGGCCACATAAATCCATATGGAGTAGTTGAAGAACGTGATCTATTATGTGTTCTATTATTGAAGGGAAGTGTACATGAGTACTTTTTCCTTGTTCACAAGCTGGACATAAGTGATCTGTTGAATATCGAAACCGTGGAAGACCATCGACTAGTTTGTGACGTGCGAGTTCAGTTATGGTTTTGAAATTCAGATGAGATAGTCGTTTGTGCCATAACCAAGATTTTGTTGAATGTGCTTTGGAGAGCAGACATATAGGAGAAGAAGCAATCATATCATACATTGAGATAGTGTAAAGACTAGTTCCACGATTGCCCAACATTAGATCATTTCCTTTTAAGTCACAAACGAAACAAGTTTTCTCCCAAAATACTACTTCCAAATCCCCATCACAAAATTGACCGACTGAAAAAAGATTGTGACCAAGGCCTTCGACATAATAGACACGACTAATTTCGATGTTGCCATTGACGTAATCTCCATAGCCCATGATAGCAGCAAAATGATCATTCCCGAATCTGACAGTGCCGATGAAATTTGCAACAAAGTTTACTAACAGTTTGAGATTGCCTGTCATATGTCAGGTATAGCCGCTATCAACAAACCATAGAACAATTTTTACCACCTGCATCACACGAAGACGACGAAGATGGAGTGATGGTAACGGTAGAACCCAGAGAATTTGTGGGTTCCGTTGAGTTAGTAACACAGTTAATAATAACTTTAGGTAGCCATGTAAAACTAGGTTTCCTTTGTAACCAACGTTGCCATGTCCAACTAGTTTTAGCTTTCTTCTTAGTGAATTCACTAGGTGATGGGATTGTTTTAGGAGTTGTATTCGCAACTATGGGTGTATCTAAAGCATTTTTAGAAACTACACTTGGCAGTTTTCCTAGCACAGACTTAGAAGCAATAGTAGGCCTAGAGGGAATGCCAGATGTACGTTTCTTGTTACGAGATAAAAGATATTTTGCAACACATTTCGTATGATCACCAGATAACATGCTTTTACGACAAAACACACAAGATGCATTAATATTCAAAACATTCAAAGTTTGAGCATTCGTTACATCGATATTAGAATTACAATTTTTTAAGTTTGAATCTAAATCAGACGCAACATGCATTTTATTCAAATTTCTAAGTTGATCTTCTACTTCTTGGGCTTCTAGTTTTCCGCTTCTACGTTGCCAGATCCTATTCTTCTGTTTGTTGCTCTTACGCTTTGATCTGCTAACGCTAGTAGTGGGGACTATTCCTGTAGAAGTGGAAGGATTCAAATTAATAGTCTGAGGGGATGTTTGCCTAGGTGTTGTGTCCATTTTGTACATTCCTGGTGCAATCACATTTGTGTTAACAAACTTTCCTTTTTCTAGTAACTGAATTTTCTCTTTGAGTTCAATGATGATGTGATTCTTTTGTTGAATTTTTGAATCGAGTTCTCTATTTAAGCGAACGGTGTCATTACGATTTTGACAAACTTCATCGATTTCCTTTTCATATTTGAAAATTTGACTTTTTAAAACAACATTTTCATCTTCAAGATTCTCAACTTTGTATGTTTGACTGTTAGGAAAGGACATTGTTTCATTTTGACTTTGCAATTTTAATTCAAAATCAAGACTCTGAGTTTGACACCATTGTAGCTTCTGATTAAGTTGAAAAATTTCCGTTGAAAGTTTACTTTGCACATCATCATTGTGTTTAATGATTCGCTCATTTTTTTCTTTTTAAAGTCTCAATTTCGTGTCTCAACGTTTCAGTGTCAGCAGTGTGATCATCAACAAGCATAGCATTGCAAGACTCATAAATCGAATTCATAATCACAGAGATAATATCAGAACTTAGAACATCTTCCAAGAGTCGATCAACTTCATTTTGTAAAACTTTGTTTCGACGTTTTTGTTTTGAGATCGAATTTTCAGTTGCATTGAAAGTATTCATCATGGATGTTACTTCTGTTTGGAGTTCCTGTTCCCAGTGTGTAGCACAAAGCCGCAAATGTTTAACGTATGGTAAAAATTGTTTTTGAAAAATTTATCTCTTTTCTTTTTCGTTAGGAGATAGAAAAGTGAAAACTGTTATCTCAGAGTTACGTTCAATTGCTTGTTCTAAAAGGTTGATGTCTTCCATAAACGTATCAAAGTATCTAAGTACAAGACATCGTTTAGGTAATGGTGCAATGACTCCAGAAGTTGGTAAAGGACCATTTATTTGTGCCACTGGTTTAACAGGACCAACATTAGAAGAAGATTCATTAATTTGCATTACAAACCATGGTTGTTCTGTTCTATCTTTTTGAGGAACGAAGGTGTCAGAAATATGAGGCACTTTTGAATAATTAAATGGTTTATTGAACTCAACATTGCTCATTTTTTATCGACTCTCTTCGTCCTATTCCTGTTCTTCCTCACAGTTATATACAACAACACGCTTAATCGAATCATCAAAGAGGTGATCTGCACTATACAACTTTGGATTTTCCTTGAGTGCTTTGTGTAGAAAACGTGGTTTGTCATCACCAATAGCAAAACCATAACCTTGGGGATTTTGCTTTAGAGTAAACTTTTCTATTGTTGTTCCAGAATCACCAGTTTTATAAATAACTTTTTGAAACTCCTTTAATTTACTTTCCAAATCTACGATTTCATCAAGATAAGAATCAATCCATTTCCTAAACACTTGTTTATGTTCAGAAAAACTAGCTTGACAAGTTGACAACTTTGTTTTTGTTTTTGAAAGTTCAGAATTGAGGTGTTCAACCTGTTGTTTGAATTCTAATTTTTCTTGTTCCATTTGAGAAATCAATTTATTTTTTGAAGCAGTTAATTCTCGTATTTGATGTTGTAAATCTTGTTCTTTGACATAAGCTTTTTGAAATGCAACTTCAAAACCTTGTTCTCATTTTTCTTTTGTTTCAAAATTTGTGAGTTGTATTTTATAGCACTCAAGATCCTTAGTTAATGATGCAACTTTTGCTTTTAACATTCTGTTGATTTCGTTGCATTTTTCAATCTGAGATTTTTGTGAGTCCAATTGGTATTGGGTGGTCAATAGTAAAGTCATGAGTTCTGGATCTGGACCGAGCGAAGGTTCATTTTGTTTAATTTGATCATTTTTATCGTCATCAATTGGATCATCAAATGTAACACATGGGTTAATTTGATCTTCATCAAATGTAACAACTGTGTTCATTTGTTCATCTTCTTGAGGAGATAATAATGAATCATTTTGAACAACTTGCTCCTCGTCTGATGCAGATGCAGATGCAGATGGTGATACAATTTCATGTATTAGACATGTTGTTGGATCAGGTACCTGAGACAGACCGTTAGTATCATATACTGGGCCTGTGTCACTCATGTGAAGTTCCTGCATGTTTGCCATTAACATCACAGCTGCATTTGCCTCCAAATCCTCCATGTCATCATATGAATATGCATTTGCCATGAAGCTGTTTTCTTTGTCTGTGAGAGTGCCCCCTGATTCATCCTTTAGAGCTAGAAGTAGTACCTGCTTATGAAACTCACTGCCTCTGACTCTAGGTTTGGGACATGCATTAGCCAGATGACCTCTCCCATTGCAGTTATAGCACTTGACCATAGTATTTCCAGTCCCTGTATTCCCAGTTTCAACAAGTTCAACCCTTTTCTGAGAAGCACCTGCATTGTTCCTACTTCCACTAGCTGCATTAAACCATTGTCCATTTCATGAATTTCCCATATAACCTCCTGATCCAGTTCTTCCATAAGCACGATTCTGTATTTCAACCCGTCCATCTTGTACAACAGCTTGATTCCTTGTGTTAGATGAAGTGTAGAGACGACTGTTGGATTTGTTAGAGAATTTGCTGAAAGCACGAGCAATAAGTGAAAATCCTTCATTCAAAAAGTTGAATGCATCGTCTTCATCATTGTTTGTATTTGTGTATAGCATGGTGTCAGTGTTGTCAAGGGGACTAGTTGATTGCTGTGTCGAATCATATTGAATGAGTTGGTTTGATGGGGTTTGGTGAGGGTAAGTAAAGTGATGTTGTTGTTGGACATAAGCATGATTTGACTGTGGAGGTGGAGCAAAGTGAGATTGAGCTATCAGTACCAATGAGTTTGGAGTTGTAGAAGGTGAATAAGTACCACGAAGAGCTTGATCTTTGTCAACTTCAGATTGATGGTGCTTCAGATAATCATACAACAACCCATAAGATGCATTATGTAGATTTTTGGCTTGATGAACAAACGTGACATATTTTTGCCAATCAGGACCAAGACAACTTAGAAACTTAGTGTTGATTGAAATCATTGGTAAAACAATGTTGTGTCCGTCCAAGTCATTGATGATGTTTGTGAACCGATGGTAATAAGACTCTAGTGACTCCCCTGATTCAGCCATGAACATTGTATATTCGAGGTAAAGTTTGGATTCTATGTCTTCTTGGTTCAGTTCGGTGCCTTCCATTAAGAGATGAACGTGTTCCCACATGTCCTTAGTAGTTTTCTGAGCATCAATGCTTCAGAAAATCGGATTAGGTATTCCCTGAAGAATGTATGACATTGCAAGTTCATTTGCTTCATGATGAAGTATTTGTTCTGTAGAAAGTTGAGTTTCAGGAACAAGGAGCACGATTTCAGGTCTTGGAGGAGTAGTAGTTGGATCTCCAGGAACAGTTGTAGTTGGCATTTGGAATGGACCTTCAATTATAGCATTTTTCATATATTTGAAATGTGGTTTCTTGAGTTCTATGAACCTTAAGAATCGACTTGCCCATTGAACATAATTACCAGGAGTGAGCATTGGAGGTGTGTCAAGTGATCCAGCTTCATGTCTAGATTGTTGGCTACTGATGGCCTCACACATTTGATCAAACCAATGTGGTTGTTTTGCAGGAAGTGGGAAGGATTGCATTGGTTGTTGTTGGTATGGTTGTTGTTGAGGGGATTGTTGCTGTGGAAAGAATTGATGTTGTTGCATCAATAGTTGTTGTTGAGGATACTGCGGTTGCTGAGGATACTGCTGTTGCTGAGGATACTGCTGTTGATAGTAGTTGAAATAAGGTGGTTGAGACATGATTGTGATTTTTTAACTTGTGTTGTTATGGATCTTGTAGACAATTGAGAAGTGTGTTTTGAGTTATGAAGTTTTGGTTTTACTGTTCACGTCCAATTTCGACAAACACTGTTCACAGTTTACCAATTCCGACGAGTTAACTGAATTGCGACAAACACTGTTCACAGTATACCAATTGCGACGAGTTTACAATTGCGATGGATTTATCCAATTCCGACAAAATTAGTGAATTTTGACAGACTTTGCAATTGCGACAGAACTTGGTCAATTCCGATAGGCTAGCTGAATTACGATAGACTTTGCAATTGCGATAGAACTTGGTCGATTCCGACAGAACTTAGCAATTTCGATAGAAAGTGCAATTGCGATGGCAGTTTGCAATTCCGATGTTATCTCACTAACTTATACAAGATAGGAGATTTCCACAAAGTCGAAGTATTTTCACAAGCTTATACAAGCTAGGAATATACTGAGTAAACCGTGAATCTTGAAGAAGAACTTTTGACGAATTGCGATAAACCCTTAGTCTAGATTCCGATAAACCCTTTTTGAAGCAATTCCATTAAACCCTTTTTTTTTGAAGTAATTCCGATAAACCCTTTTTCCAATTCCGATAAGATAACAATTTCCAAAAGGCTCATTTTTTCAATGAAAAACAACTTTTAAAACTGTTTAGTATGATCAAAAACCTTTAAAAACTCCTAAATAATAATAAAGTTCAAAGCTTTAACGTTTTAAAGGAAATTTGAGCAATTTCGATGAAGTGGAAATAAGTAAAACGAAGATAAAAACTAGTGTAAATCGAAAAAGATGCAAACTTTCGACACTAAATCAAACTTCTAAACACTATAGAGTTCTTAACACTTTACAAGCGTGAAGAATGAGTGCTAGAAATGTGATTTCGTCACTAAATAATCAAAAAACCAACTCGTATAAACTAGTAAACGGTACGAATCTACACTAAAACACTACTCAATGATCTTTAGGCGATTGATACCACTTGTTAGGTCACCTTAATAGTAGAACACAAGTATACGAGTAATAGAGATGAGAGAAAGAGAGAAAGATATGGTTCGTTATATCACACAAGAGAATGACAAAGTGTTGCTTGCATTAGTGAAATAACCAACAATAAGAGAGTATGTTTACAAGTGTTTATATAGTACTCTACCTAGGGCAACGCCTATGATTCTCTTAAGAACTAAACATACACGGCCCATGGGCTTACTACTTAGGCCATGAACTCTTTCTAACATATAAGCCATAATAACTAAGCAACCTATTACATAAATGAATGACCAAGACTTGATATTAATTAAACGTGTTCCCAACAATAAACAATTTACTCAGTTGATGAAATACTCTATTTGTTTATTGAAACTTAATACATGTTGAACACACGTACTTTCTGTATGCTATCCTGATTAATATTGCCTAAGTTATCCACTATTGCCATTAAAAGTCCCTCATATCATGAACCATTAATCACTTGCGAGTGAACGCGAATATTGTGAATAGATCTATTGGAGGTTGACAACCCATTTGTGTTAGCCGGATAGATAGCCTTTGTGCTAGCCAGATAGATAGCCAAATGCACTTTATTTGAGAGAACAATAGGAATTTGGCAAGCTCCTACCCGAGGGCCTTGTTATTTACATTTTTATAATGTCAGTAACTTACGTCATTATTATGATGTCACACATGTTAACATTTGAGTTTCATGAGGCTTAGAGCAATATTATGGTACTGCAATAATATTTATTGTTTTACCTTTATACAATTAGCCAACTTGAAACTTGTTTTTAACTAATTGTTTAACAAACGAACTAAGGGTGTAAAACAACGTAGCCCACTATTCGTTTTATCGATATTTGTATTTATTGCAATTATCACTCAAACTTGAAACTACAAAAATCAACTGCTTTACTTATAAACTCTATGAACTCACCAACCTTTGTGTTGACACTTTTAGCATGTTTATCTCAGGTCCATAATGAACGAGGATGGTACAGAGGGGCACGGATACTGATAGAAGGCTAAAATGTAATTATCATTTGAAACTTATTTAACAAACTGTAAAACTACTCGGACCTCTTTTTGTAAACTATGATATTCAAATGATAAATGTTTTAAAACGACTCAATTATAGATCGTTTTCTATTATTATAACTGTTGTGCCGTCGAGTAACAACCAGTTTGAATTCCGCTGCATATCACAAAATTGGGGGTATTACAGATTGGTATCAGAACTATAGTTATAGAGAAACGGGTCTAATTAAGACCTGAACTATAACCACTTTTACATACAAAATATTTTATAGCCTTTCGCTCTCCCTGCCTTCCATCTTCCAGACGATTATGTGACTTTTAGGTAATTTATGCTACACAAACACTTTAGTATATTGATATATTCACATTCGACATGCTTTCAATCACTTTATACTAGGGATGAGCATATCGAACCGAATCCCGAAATCGTCCCGAAACCGTACCGAGTCTCGATATACGGTACGGTACCGGGACTACTAAATGAGGCCAAAAAAAATTCAGGACATTTCGGGTTCGGGACGGGAATTATTCGGGAAATCCCGATTTGGTACCGAAATTAGAATAGTCCATGTTTTTTAATAAATTGTGTTATCCAAACACCCATTTGTTCCATCCAACAAGCAAACCAAAGGTAAAAAAAAAAACCCTATTGTTACTAACAAATAACCACCAAAGTTCTTTCACAAAATCTTCCAAAAAATTAAACCCTAATTTATTATCAATCACACAAGTCATCTCAATCTTTATCATTGGAAAAGTATGGAGGTATGTTAGTAACACCAATCGTTCATTATTTTATTGTGCCATGTAGTTTTCATCTTGGATGTTCGGGTTGTCTTGAGTCTGTTATACGTCCATTCAGTTTAAATAATGATTCTTGGTCTGGCTACAACTTGTGTGACTTAACATGATAAAAAAGCAATACGCAAAAAATATTAATTTATCATAGCTGGATTCGATGTCATTGATTTCCTACTAAATAAACATTAAAACGTAAGTCAATTATTATAAAAAGAAGAAGAAGAAGTAAAAGACTGAGAATTCAACGTCTATAATGGGTTTAGCATTAGCTAAAGTATGATCGTTGTATAATTAAAACTAACGTTACGAGGAAAACTATAAAACAATTATGAGAATGTACTGTATATGTTTTTATGTGTTTGTATTCACGTATTTTTTTTCTGTATAGACTTACTTTTTTATACTTGCTATAGAATTGCATGTTTTATAACCTTTGCTACTCATTTATTGCAAAAATTAGTTCTAATTTGGTTTTGATTCACATTGATTTTATGTAGGAAAATGACACATTTGTTGAAGAAACCCCAATAATAAATGTTGATGAATTGGATTCGGGTTATGATAGTGAAACCTCGGTTGTTGTTACAAAAGCTCCAAATGCTCAAAGTAGCAAAAGAAAAAGAGATGATGACAAAGAAGAAGAGTATGAAATTTATGAAAAAACAAATAAGGAGAGGGCTTCGATTTGGGAACATTTTGATCCGGTTAGAGTGAAGAAGGATGGGTCAAGAAGGGCGTTGTGCAAGTATTGCAATAAGACTCTAGCGGCAAATGGCCTAAGCGGTACGTCCGGTCTTCGTAGACATTATCCTTAGAGTGAAGAAGGATGGGTCAAGAAGGACTGGAAAGGTTGTCGGCTATCGATTTCCACCCTCCCCCTCACCACCAATCCTTCCTCCATCTCCGGCCACCTTCTCGAAACAAAAATTTTATGAAAATTAAGACCCTAAGACCCGTTGGACATGAACACAACCCAAAATGACCCATTCCTACATCCCTACTTTTATCTAAACTAAAACGGGAATAACCCGATACGTACCGATTTCTCGGTACCGAATCCCGGTACCGAATCTCGAAACCGATACCGGTACCGAAATCCCGTTCGGTACAGTACCGGGATACACTTTTCATGCTCGGGAAAAATTCGGGAGCATCAATTCAGGACGGGATCGGGACGGGATTGGTCCCGAGCTCTTCCCTACTTTATACAAATAACAGAATAAACATACCTGCATATGCCTATTCTAAGGCATTACGGCTCAATCACATTTCCCGAGCATGTACCTACTTCTACATTTTTTCAATTTACAAAACCTTCCCAAGACATTGTGGGTTGCACAATTCTTACCTTATCTACGTTAAGTATATACTCACCAACTATTTTGAGTACTATCTCAACACTCCTTGATTATCTTACTCCCATCTCTAGAGATGAGTGTAAATACTCCTTTCGTACTCCCATAACACCTACGCACTAAATAGCCTTGTAACTCATCGGTTAAGTATGAATGTTGAGTCAGAAATTCTTAAGTAGGATGATTTACAATGTCTTTATTTGAATGGATTGGGACGCCTTTTTATTTAAATAAAGAAATTATGAATCGCCGAACCATAAGTTTATATTTATTTATTTACATTGTTTGGGACGCCTCTCTATGTAAGTAATGAATTATAAATGAGTGGGCTTATTTGTATTTGAAATGACATGAGTAAGAACTCGAGGATCACTAGAATTCATAAAACACAAAACGTAAATTTTTATTAGAATCCACGAATATTAATACATAACGATACAATTAGCATCGGTAGTGCTAACGTTACAAAGATCACTAAATAAGGTATAGAATCGCCAACTGGTTGACCCGCCAAGCCAATGAAAAACACCACTACACCTACGAGAGCGAGAACCACGACTGGATGTAACACCTTGAATATTCTGTACGATAAATATAAACAAATTATTGACGCGGTAAAGAAAATATCAAAAGACATGGTGCTATACATAAAAACAAATAAATCTTTTTACACATTCATTATTCCATGAGAACACAAGCAAAACAATGATTTATTTCAACACTCCAACCACAATACTATTTATTAACCTCATATTTTATCCACGCCGATGGCTAGAACCACGAGTGGTACGAGAATCACAAAAACCCCGGCCAAAAATTCATAATCTTCTTCTGGAACGTAGGCTAAGTAGATAGCAGCGGCAACAACATACACAATCGCAAGCATGGTAACAATATGCGGCATTTTGAAAAATTAATGAGAGAAATATGGGTGGTGGAAGAATAAGGATTAAAATGGGGTATTTATAAAAACAAAAGTAGCCGTTGGGCTACTGTTCATAGCCGTTTGAAATTACTGTTCATATATAAAAAAAATTACTAAGGAACAAACTGATTCATCATCTAAAAAAAACCAAAATTCAACAACTTTTTCTACATTCATCAAGTTCTCATCCAAAATCTTCATTGTTAAAGACAGTTTTCGACGTCAATAACTTGATTTTCACAAAACAAGTAATTAGGAACCATGTTATTTTCAAGACTAATCACTAAAACATGATAAACCTTATAAAATAACAATCTTCATTCAAAACGAATTTTTCCTAAGCCTATTTGACCTTCGGAATAATTTCACATGTAAAACAACAAATTCTAACTTATAAGCTTTCACAAGTAAAACTAGAACCAAACGTACTCACCTAGTCACATGATTAACATAAATCGAATCAAGAGAAATATTTATTTGATAAAACACTCAGAGAAAATTCAGTACAATGAAACGACAAACTGAAATACATCACTAGTTATCCTCATAAACCAAATGACACAAGAAACCACATTTATTTGTCAACATCGTTTCAACATCTAACACAGACTGAATCTTGGGACGAGATTCCATTTAAGGGGTGAGACTATATCCACCGGTAAATTTCCACTTGTACTAAACTAATACACATTCTAAATAAAGAATACTTATCCATTTCCTACGTCTAATTTTTTTTTAAAGATTAAACGTTATCAGTTTATCTGATCACAACAACAAACTAATGTGACGTAACTTATATTCCTAATAAATGTGCTCACCAACACCAATATTTCTTTAGTTCATTTCAAATAAACTTCTATTTACCACTTTACGTTAATTCGTTAACGTACGATTATTAAACATTCAAACTAAACGTTTGCCATCTATTTCAGTTTTCACGAAACCCTAATTTATTATATATATGACTTTATATATTTAAATCATAAACGATAAAGTACAATACCTAACTAAAGGCTACTAAACCTAACCAAAAGACTATACTTTTAATACATTAAACCTAACTAAAGGCTACTAAACCTAACCAAAAGACTTCAACTAAGTTACTACAAGTCTTACACCTCAAGTACAACATCAACTAGCCCTAGGTACAAGTACCTTAAGCCTAAAACGCCACCCTTGTTACTACCTAGTTCGAATTGAACCAAAACTAAACCAAATCAAACCCTAACCTAGTTACTAACTAACTAAACTCTATCTTTAGCATGTGTGATCACAAACTAAGCCACATCTAAGTCTCTTACACCTTGTCTTCTTGATCTCCAACAATGTGGTCAACTATCTCAAGCTTTCCATGTGTTTTTTTAAACCTTTCGAACCAACAACCTAAAGCATGGACATCTTGCGAACACCTCACCATGTCCCATCTAATCCTAACATACTTCTACAAGTGGCAACATGCATTAATTGAAACCCTAATCCTCTCCTCTGTATAAGTCGACCTAAACCTTCACCATTTCACTCATCTCTCGCTTACAAACTCACAACACTAATACACACACCTACATTCTGATCTTAAGTCTCAAAAGAAAGTAGAAGGAAGTTGCATTAGAGTCTAGGAGCCTTGGTTCACTTTGGAGTCACTCTAGTCGAATTCCCTTTTAATCAAGTACCATCAGTTCTGTAAGTCTCCCAACCCTTTTAATCTCTTTTATACATTTATTTAACACATAGAAATGATAACAAACAAGTCTTAATTGGAAACCAAGGTCGAAAACCATTTTTCTTTTCTTTTCTGTTTTACCGAGAACAAACAAACACCTCTTAATATGTATATTTGTTATTTCTGAAACCTTAAGCCTTAAGCTACTAAACAAGACATCTAGATAAGCTAGTATACAGGTTAATAAGCCACGAGAATAAGCCTATGAGTTTTAAGGACAATTTGTTATTTCATTTTCTTTTTCTTTCTTTACCGAGACCAAGACAAACACCCTCTTTTTATCAAATTATAAAGGCCATAAGCTAAAAGCCACTAGCTAAGAAATTAAACCATCTTAATAAGCTCATGACTTAGTTTACAAAACCATAAAAACTTTGCCAAAAATTCTTAAGGTTTCATCTTCGTTTAGTCTCTTTTTCTTCTTGTCGCAAACTACCCCAAATGTCCCTTTTTGAGCTACTTTTTAACCCACAAGCTAAAATCTATAAGCTGTGATATTAAGCTATTCTAATAAGCTTATAACAACCTAAAATACGAAATGACATTTGAACTTTCGATACGAATATAACCTATGGTTTAAACCTACATTACGAATTAAAACCACTAAATTGGTATACGTTAAACCTAAGATTATATAATTTTGACACAACCTATATTTGCTAAAGAATATCACACGTTACAAAGTCATTAGGAGGCCGAATATATTTTGTTTTGTACATAAAATCAGCACTCCATGTTTCTTAAGTATTTATCACATGTATATTGGTCATAAAAGGACCAACTCTATATAAAATTTGTAAACAACACTACATAAGATATGATCATAATATTTGAGAATTTTTGAAGATTTTGTCATCCCACAATTCCCCTTTGATCGGCACTTCCAAGGGTATAACACCCCTTATCCTCAACCGTATACCACCTTCTTTTCATCAACACACATTAATTCACAATAAGAAATTCAGCCGCAACCTTTTTTTTAATACACAATTTGTCCAGAGAGGAAAAAGGAGCAGCCACCATTTTAGCAATAAAGGATTATTTATTCTCGACGACCGTGCAACTCAAGGTTCTATTTCTTTTGGCATTCGATTTTTTTTATTATTTTTTTATTTTTTTATATATATATTCGTGACAACATGCAAGGTGATTTGTTTCCTTTTTTTAGTTCAGTCAACTTATACACATATCGTAATTGTTAGTTTATTCTCCATTTGGTTAAAGCACGATATATGATAAAGGAAATACTGAAGTTATAAGATACGCATGACTAAACGAATAAAATCAGTGATATGCTAATTATACTAAACGTTCGATTACACAAGTTCTTTAGTGCTATCTATTTTTGATATGTAATATGTGATATGAATAAACATGTGAACCTAATCCTTTTTGTTTAGTTAATAATATGAATATTTGACTGGACTTATATGTGTACGTATAATCTGTTCTAAAACGTATAATATGAAATATATATGTCGACATGTATTCTGATTATGGACTGTTTGGTGTTTTATTTTCCAGCCTTGTCGACCTAATACTCAAATAAACGAGCACTAGAATCTGTTTTAAATAACACATTAAATAAAGTATTGAAATAGAAACCCTAGGCGTTGGGTTAAGGGTAACGAAGGGCGTTTAAGTTATGATTTCATGTGGGAATTGGGGCTATTTTGGTTTGTTAGCCTTGTAGTATGTGGACTGAATTTGTGTGTCGTTGTGAATGTCTAAAACAAGAGTTTATACATGTTACAAATCAGAATTTTAAAAGAAAAGAATCAGGTGGTGGTGTAAGTGTTGTGTCTCGCATGCATGTCTTGGAGTTTGATCGTGTCTTGTTTGTGTGTACGAATGAAGTGTGTACATACAGGGAGTCGACCAGGCCTGATGTGTTTGTGTCATGCTAGTGTATCGTATTAAAGATATAATCTGGTCATAATCATATACGCTTAATGATTAAAAAAGGTTAAAGATTTGGGATGCAATTGTCTCGTTAATTTTGCACCAAGAAAGGGGAAATGGCCCGTTAAGGGTTTTTGGCACAAAGTATGATGGTTCTCGATATGATCTTTGGAATTTAAACCTATGCTTAACTATTTGTCATTTTAGAACCCTAAACTTTGGTAATTGTCACATTTAGACCCTAGACTTTACTAATTATCATAATTAAACCCTAAACTTAACTGGTGTCTATTTGAAACCCTAACTTACTAAATACGAGAACTAACTAATTTGGAAAGTTACTAATTCGGGAAAGTTACTAAATATGGAAAGTTGCTAAATTTGGAAAGTTGCTATAAATAGCAGGAAACCCTAATATGGCAATCTGAACAACAATAAGTACTGAATCAGAAATAACTTATGAAATGCTTCTTAAATAAGACGATCATTAATTCGTGTAGATTCGCTGAAGAAGGAGTAACTTCTGATCCATGTGTTTTCTGATATGGTTTCAATTGCGGTTTGAGGTATAGATATTCTACCCTTTCTCAGTAAGGGTGTTTCTGACTTTCCGATCCTTGACTTTGATTCGTTTGCTTTGCTATGATACCATTGATATGAGCCTTTGCTATGATTCCCTTGATATGATCCTTTGGCTTGATATTCGTTTCCTATGATATTCGTTGATATTCGTTTGCTATGATATTTGTTGCTATCCATTTGATATGATATGATTCAATTCAGTTGATATGTTCTGTTGGGATATGATATGATTTGTTCTATTTTGTTGCCCGAGCTAACTAGCCATGGAGGTACCATGGCCATGTCATTGAGGTACCAATGGCATGACACTATCTGTGGCGGTGTGATTAGTCCACGACGTCCCCTTTTGATATGATATGATATGATATTATATGAGATCTCTTGGCCATTATGATATGTGTGTATACTTGTCTAGTACAGGATACATATATGATTTGTTTTGCAGGGGGCGTATGGATGCATCCTAGGTATATGTTTGGATATGATTATGATATGATTTGGTGATTGGTTTATGTGTGCCTTACACCCCTCTCACTATTTGGTACTTAGATGCCTCCCCTCTTCGTGCACTTATGATTTGACGGATATGTATATGTGATTATGTGGACTATTCGAGTTTCTCGTTTAGATAGGCTCGTGGCTATTTCATATATGTGATTATGTGGTCTATTCGAGTGTCTCGTTTAGAAAGGCTCGTGGCTATTCCGTATATGTGATTATGTGCTCTATTCGAGTGTCTCGTTTAGACATGTTCGTGGCTATTCCTATTTGATTCCTTGATTCATTATGATTATCTGATTTGTACTATCTTAATTCCCCACTTCATTTGACTTATGATATTTGTTCAGTTGATCTTTGATCTCTCAGTCTTTTGACAGATGATATTCGTTTCAGCAGAAGCTTATGTTTCCTTTTCCTATAATTATATATGTTTTGATTATTCGTTTGTTATATATATCTGTTCACTGGGCTTTTTAAGCTCAGCCGCATTTCTTTTCCTGCGGCAAGATTTAGGTTTGGAAGTTGGGTTTGAGTGAAGAGTGCATAGGAGCTCTTAGTGGACTACCCTAACGATAGGCACCCATTTGCTTCTAGATTAGATTTGGATTCATTTTTAGTTAGATTAGTTTGGATTTGTATTTGGATTTGGAACTCATTATGTATAGATGTTAGCATTTCATTATTTCCTTAGACTACCTTTGTAACTATTATATTTATAAGTCTTCCGCTTGCGTTTGTATGTTCTGATTGACACCATAATGTGGCATTTTGACCCTTGTCGGGTTGGGGTGTTACAATTATGGTATCTATAACACCCCCAAAAAAAATGTGGTATTGCAGAAGCATTCAGGTCCTGGGGTGCTATGAAATCAATATACATCGCAAAGTGATATCGTACAATACCATAATTTAAATTTAAAGGAAACAGTACATTAATACAACATTGTTTTAGCCAACAACGGCATTTGAAACATATAAGTTTGTTTCCAAAAGATAACATTTTATTTCATTCAACTAAACATGATAGATGAAGACTCTTTAGTGCTAATGTCTTCATAAAATACACTTACTGGCGATCACCTGAAATGCATGAGAAAACGGGTCAACTATGAAAATAGTTGGTGAGTATACAGGTTTTTTTCAAAAGAAGTCCAAGGTTTTTGAGAAAAAGTCCATTTGGTAGAGACCGTGTCAAACCATTCAGTTACGAGTTCTGCCCATACAAGACTTGTAACTTATGGTTTCACAACCATTATAGTCAAACACACATGCTCATTAGGTTCACATTAAAGGACTAGGTATATAATAATGTATGCGGCAAAGCTCCTAAAATAAATAATATGCATTCCGTAGACAGGGGAATGAGAGGTTGGCCGACCTCTAATAGCGCTATCCATACTACCTACTGCTCCGCACAAGGGAGCCGTACGAACGGTACGTCTAAATTGGAGTGCGAACGGCAAACCAATCGGGGACTAACAATGCGAATGTACGAACGGTACATCATACCAACTATTATATACTAATTAAATCAAGCCTGCTCCGACAAGGGAGACTAAAATTTAAGTGCGTACGGCACGTCAACAGTTCAAATCAAGTCATAAGCTCAAACAATATTTTAAGGTTCAAAGTCAATTTCCAAAGAGTTCAGGTAAAAATATATGTCATAAGTTCAAATAAGAATTTAAGTCATGCATTCCACCCCAAACAAGTAAAGCGGTAAAAAGGGGGCTGTGAATACTCACCTCGGCAAAAAGCAGTCAGATAAAGCAATAGTTCAGATAAAGTTCAGCACCAACACGCGACCTAGATTAGTAAGGTTTGTTTTAGTTCACAGTTCAAATTCAAGAATTCCCATTGTTTTAAAGAGTTCATGTTGGTGTTGCTGGTGTGGCAGCAATTTAGTTAAAACCATGTTTTTAACATTTGTAGTTATTGGCTCATCGGGGTGTACGAACGTACAAAAGAATAGGAATAGTGATTCTTTGAATTAACAATGATTGGAAAGCTACGCACGAAGGATAACGACTATAGAATGTCGATGTGAACGGTATACAGGATGGTTGGTGTTTAAATGAAAGTACGGGTGTATATATATATTCATATATACATGTGGTCTTTGTAAAAAAAATGTGAAGTTGAAAAAGGTTTCACTAAAAATGATGAGTTATAATTTTGTGTTTGCGAGAAAATGTTGTTTTAATAAATTTGAAGTTTAAAAGAAAATAATCGTTCTCATTTACTTGACTTATATAAGTTTTGACATAACCGTTTCAAATTATAAGTTATAAAAATCATTTAGCTAGTGTATGATTTCCTCACTTTAATCATTTGTTCGTATATAATTAAGGGACAATATTAAAATTGATGTCCTTTCGTTTTAAATATTTTCATGCTATATGTACATATTTTTACGTATTGTTTACAAGTTAATTGATGAAATTTAATGTCTCGCAATGTCCCATTTTAAAATGTACATCGTGTTTATATTTTTGTCCGCAAAATATGTAATAACTATCAAATTTCATGTTGCGATATTTGTTTATTGTCAAGTCCTTTTATATGTCGACGTCACGTGTATTTATATGATCACAAGTCTTTTTACAATGTGTCGAGTTGTATGTGTGTAGAGGAGGGGGGATGGGCTGCGGCCCACTCAAAACAGTGAACCAGGTCAAATCTTTGGGCCTTTGGTGAAAATGGCCAATGGCCTGTTAGGGACAAGGAGTAAGGGGGGTCAAAACACAATCCCAACCCTCGCAGTTGGGCTCTGGCCCAAACACAAGAGGTGGTACAGATTTTCCATTTTTATTTTAGATAACTCTTGTTGGTACAAATTAATAACTCTTGTGTACAAATTAACCACAATCTAATTCTTGAGTTAATCCTATTGGTTTGACACACTTAACCACCACCATTTCGACTCAATGAACCTGGACAGTTGACACTACCAAAATAACGACAACACCTTAAGTTTTCTGAACCAATATTAGTTTCTAAGACATCATTTTCAAGTCACACCACACCAACATATCTCGACATACACAGTTATGAATTCAAAGGCACAAAATCACAAAATTTGACTATGAATTCAAATGGATTTAACAGGAAAAAAAATTAAGAGTTTCTTATATCATTCGAAAATTTCAAAAAGAATACAAGGAAAAAGATTAAACCTTTCAAAGGAATGGATGATGGGTTGAATTCAATATCACCACAGGAAACCCTACTTGATTCCAAGCTTGTCACACCTTTCTTCTCCTTAACCAGGCTTGACTGAGATTTGTTTGAGGTGGATTTGAAGTTCTTGGTGTGACTTGCTTCTCCTGGAAATCAAAGCTCTTAAGGGACAATCCTAGGCAATATCTTGACCCACTTTCGATTTACCAAGGATGAAGTGTTGCCATTTTGAGCAAATTATGTCGACATCCCTTGTTTTGTCTTGGCTCGTTGACTTGTGGGAAACGACAAGAGAGGATATTATGCGACCCATATAGACAAGAGGAAGAAGTTATATCGATCATAGTTTAAATTCATAGGGTTGATTCGAATCAGATACATATTTTGATAGAGATAATGATGTTTGCTTGATTTGGGATGAGGGAGATATGGGAAGGAGAAGAAGTCCTCTCTCTCTCTCTCCTTCTTTTCATTTTTTTTTTCTGACTAAGTTTGTTTAATAGTGGACGAAAATAAGATTTGTTTTAAGAGTGTACTACGTGTACCCCGTGTTTTGTTGAATCCCGGTGTCACCTAAGAATTTTGGGTTGTCGTGAGCATGATAAAATATAGTTCAGGAGACGCTTTTATTAAACTGCCGTAGAGTATATTTTTCATTGACTCTGACATGAATTTATAAAATAATCTTTTACTGGTGTGGTGTCGGTACGCGTGTGATGTCGTTTTCAAGGAAAAACGAGATAACCTCTCGTTTTTAAAATTTTAAACTTCAGTAAATGTCAGAAAATATTTAATTTGTAATATTAGTAAAAAATAAATAGATGTACGATTAAAATTGTTGGGTCATGAAAAACCCAAGAATGCGTCAAACATGATTTGGACACAACTTAACTAAGTGTTAACTTAAACCGAGAACAATTCAAGTCACTGAGAGAACAGCCTCTCAGTGAGTCATCTTCAGGATGCTTAAGGCGAATTCAAGAAGAATGATTCACTACTCAGGAAGGCGGTACTCCCTGAGTAGGACTTAAGCCAAAGAAGAAGATGATCGTTCAGTGAGTGTTGGACAAGAACTCACTGAACCCCAGTCTCCTCAACCAACAAAGTGATTGAAAGACTAAGGAATCAACGCCTGAAGAAAAGGCAGGAATAATAGGGAAAAGATCTGAGAAGATAAAAGTGTCAGCCCAACACTCTTCTCTTGTCAGATCCAACCTTCCCTATTGTGGCTAAAAGTCATGGAGTGTCAGCCAACAACTCCCAAAGTCTTATTAGCCCTTTCCTATTGGTTCTTGGAAATGACAATTACTATTTGTAATTGTCAGACACGCAACCTCAACAACTTGTATTATATTTAATCACTTATACTTAGATTACTTGTGTATAAATAGATCAGATGGGAGAGAAGTTAAAGTGTGCTTTGTATATTGAAAGTTTAGAACTTTTACAAAGGAACTTCTCTCCTACAAAGAGTATACAACTCACTGAGATAGCTCAGTGGGTATATTGTTACCACTCAAGCAAAACTTGAGTTTTGATAGGAGACACCCCATACCCTTGTCTATTCAATCCCAAGTGTTTGTTCCGCAAAACACTTGGGTAATAGATTCTTGGATTCATTTCTAATAAGAATTTAAACATTGAAAAATATTGTGTTTTTATATTCACGTTTTATAACTGTTAGAATTAATCTTAAACATTGTATTAGTCATAACAGGAAATAGATTAACTTTCTAGTTAACTCTAATAGTGTAAAGGGACCATCAAGTGGTATCAGAGCCTCTGGTTTATAAAATCTTTTATACTAACCAAGAGTGCTCTAGGTTTTTAAAACCAAGATCCTACTATGGTTGATATCAATGTACCCCAGCTAGTCGACAAAAAGGGTGGCAGCTACTCCGCTGTTGCACCCAGACTTGAAGCTGGGAAATTTAGCAAATGGAAGAAGCGTATGATTTGCTATCTTACTGGTATGGAACCCTACTACATCACCTGTATCAGGGATGACCCATTTGTCCCAAAGACAGCCGCAGGGCTAAACAAGCCTGAGGCCCAATGGACCATTGATGAGAGGAGGGTGGTCAATCAAGACCAACGCCTGAAAAGCATCCTTATATCTTGTCTTCCTGACGATATAATGGAATCAGTCATCAACTGTCTAACAGCCAAGCAAACTTAGGATGACTTGGTAAACAGCTTTGAGGGTCCCTCAGATACCAAGGAAAATAGGGTCATGGACCTTAAACTTGAGTATAATACTTTCAGGGCAAAAGACTCTGGAAGTCTCTCACAGACCTACACCAGATACAAGACTTTGATAAATGAATTATCAAATGATGATGTTGTATTGTCCAAACATGAGACAAATGTTGGCTTTGTCAACAGTCTCCCTGAGAAGTGGCTCAACTTCTCACAAGGCCTGAGGAATGCTAACCACATTCAGAACCTTGAGCTCCCTGAAATTTATGGGAAGTTTGTCTATGAGGACAACTTGATCTCAAGGAGATACCCTGACTCAAAAACTCTTGAGTCCAAAAAGGCCTTAACCTCCACACCCATATCAACTGCTTTCTATTCTAATGGTGTTGTGCAGGATATTCAAGAGGATTCTGAAGAAGAAATTGATGAAAGGACTGGTGAGGAGTGCCTGAACGACCTGAACTTGGAATTCCAAGAAAGGGCACTCCTTGCTAGTTCAAGACGTTTCATCAAAAGAAATCAGTCCAACTTTACAAAACCTAAAGCAAATGAGACCACTGAATGCTTTAAATGTGGTAAAAAGGGTCATTTTGCTAGGGACTGTTATTCTAAAACTATCTCAGAACCCTCTTACAAATTCTCAGGAACTAGCAAGTTTCAACCTAAAATGTTTCAGTCCACCCAACAATTTCAAAACAAGGGTCAAAAGGATTTTGAAACAAAATATAGGAATATCAAAGCTAAACTTGCACTTCTTGAAACTAACCCGATATTGCCTCAGGCTGCTCAAACATCTAAACCTATTCAGACAAAGAACAAGGTTTTAGTAGCTGAAGCATATGATTGGGATGATGAAGAGGTTTCCTCAGATGAGGAAATAAGAGTTAGTGCACTGATGGCACTTTCTGAAGAGGATCAGGTGGCTGTGGGAAAAAGCCATGCTAGAAATGGAGAGTGGGTCAACATCACCATGAAGAAGGTAAATACTTTACTTTCTATGGATGATGATTCTGATTGGCTGTCTTACATGAATTATATTTGTGTTGATTTAAAGTTTGTTGAGGAACAAAGGCTTAACCTGTTTTCAAAATATAACAATATTGTGTCAGAATTGAACATATGTAGAGATGAACTGCTTGTACTAAAGCAAGCCAAACTAGAAACAATAACTCTACAAATTCAGAACACTGAGATTTTGAAACAAAACCAAGTCCTTCAAACTGAACTTAACAAAGAAAAGGCTATCATTCAAAGCTGGACCAAGAAGAACCCCAAGGTTTTTGACACTGTGGGATTAATCTCTCAGAAAACCATTGGTATTGACCCTCTTATGGTTGATCCAATTGTGTGTCATAATGAAATAAACTTTGTTCCAGCTGGCATATCTTTTGAGCAAGAATTGCTTCCCAAGTCAAATGACTGGATTGTCAGGGACAACCCAGTCAGTAAGTTACCAAACTTTGAGACTGGAAAGATCTTGCTTCCTGAAAGTCAGGCTTTGAAAAATATGCTTGGACTTACTGAACAACTCAGTAAGCTTGAACTCACTGAGTCCTTGAATGAGTCTGAATCAGAATCATACCCTCCACTTCCTCCACTAAATACCCTTCAGGGTGCTGCACCTAACTTAGGCCTCCCACCTATGGTCTTCTCACCACACTCTCCAAAGGAGAGATCAGGAATGGGAACAACCATCCCAAAGAGAGCAAACCTTGATGTCTCAGTATATACTGATGACTCATCAACTTCAGTCCCTTCTGAAGTAACAACCCAAAGCCCTGACTCAAAATTTGATCAGTTGGCTGAAATGGTCAGGAAGCTAGGAGAGAAGATTGCATCTTCTGAGAAATCTTCTCAATCCAAGAAGGAACAAAAACCAACTTCCTCAAAGACCAAACCCAAACCCACAAAACCCCTGAAAAGATGTGAACTATGCAACTATACAAATCATCTCACTGATGATTGCTATAGAGTCCTTTATTGCATGATCTGCAAAAAGGAAGATCACAGGACATCTGATCATAAACAATGCCCAGTCATGTCAAACTTTTCAGGACTTAAGGCTCAGTGCCTGAACTACCCTTCTGATTCTAACCAGAAACAGAAGCAAAAGGCCAAGCCTTTTTCACCTTGCCCTTTATGTGGATTCAATGATCATCTTCCTGAGGATTGTCAAATTGACAAATACTGTGAATCTAGTGGAAGTTTCACTCAGAAATCCTCAGGAAAAGAGAAGGTCATTCAGTCAAGAAGAGGAATGAAACAATCCTCTCAGACTACTGAGGCTACCCCTGCAACTAAATGCAAAACATGTGGTAGCTCAGTCCACTCAACCTCTGACCATGAATCAATTAATACTTTCATAAAGACCTACAATACCATACCCTCCATGAAATGGAGTCCTAGAAAGAACTGACCCAGTTTACTATTTATGCAGAAGCATGCCAGGGATCCTATTTGGCATCTAGACAGTGGATGTTCAAGAAGCATGACTGGTGTTAAGGAGTGTCTGCACAAATATGTGGAAGAACCAGGACCCAAAGTGATATTTGCTGATAATTCATCATGTCTCACTGAAGGTTATGGTTCAGTAAACTGCAATGGTATTGTCTTTACTAGGATAACATATGTAAATGGTCTTAAGTATAATCTGATCAGTGTCAGTCAACTATGTGATGCAAAATACATAGTTCAGTTCGATGATAAGCAAGGAACCATCTTCAATGCAAATAAGGAAATTGTCCTCATTGCACCAAGAAGACAAGATGTTTATGTATTAGACATGTCAAGTCTAACTCAGGATGGAACTTGTCTCTTTGCTAAGGCCACTGATACACTCAACTGGCTTTGGCATAAGAGACTCACCCACCTGAACTTTAAGAACATTAACAATCTTGTAAAACAAAACAAGGTCCTTGGCTTACCATCTCTTGTGTTTTCAAAGGATAAACCATGCTCAGCTTGTGAAAAAGGTAAACATCACAGAGCATCCTTTAAAACCAAAACCAACTTTTCCATCAGTAACTACCTACATCTTCTCCATATGGATCTATTTGGACCTATCAGCCCAAGGTCTACCAACCATGAGAAGTATACTCTGGTCATTGTGGATGAATACTCTAGATACACCTGGGTATTCTTCCTGATCAAAAAGAGTCAGGAAGTTGAAACAATCATGTCCTTTGTTAGGAACATTGAAAACCAAAATGACATTAAGGTCAAACAGATTAGAACTGACAATGGAACTGAGTTCAAAAATTATGAACTTGAATGTTTCTGTGATGAGAAAGGTATTTCCCAAAACTTTTCCTCTCCATACACACCTGAACAAAATGGTGTTGCTGAGTTAAACAGATTAGAACTGACAATGGAACTGAGTTCAAAAATTATGAACTTGAATGTTTCTATGATGAGAAAGGTATTTCCCAAAACTTTTCCTCTCCATACACACCTGAACAAAATGGTGTTGCTGAAAGGAAGAACAGAACACTCATTAAAGCTGCTAGGACAATGCTATGTGGATCAGTCCTTTCCAACCATTTTTGGACTGATGCAGTCAAAACTGCCTGTTATACACAAAACAGATCCATAATTGTCAAGAGACATGGGAAAACCCCATATGAGCTATTCAAAGGAAGAATCCCTGACATCAGCTACTTTCATGTCTTTGGGTGTCCTGTGTTTATTCATAATCACAAGGATCACTTAGGAAAATTTGATGCAAAAGCTGATGATGGATACTTCCTGGGATACTCACTTGTCTCAAAAGCCTTCAGAGTGTTCAACACAAGGAGACAGCAGACTGAGGAAACATTTCATGTTATCTTTGATGAGAGAACTGATGCAATCAGGTTCTCAATTGCCTCAGTAGAAGAGATAGGAATTGATAATTCTTCAAGATATCCTCCTGATGAATATCTTTCTGAAAACAATCCTTCTACTCAGTATCAAGATGATGCTAATCTCTCCTATTACATAATCCCTCACAACCTACCTAACCTTACCATCACTGAGTTTGTTGAGGCACATGCACACACTGATGATATCAATCAGTCTGTTCTAAATACTCAAGAACCAAACAATCTCAGTGAGCTGGTAGATACTCAAGATCCAATCAATGATCATGTGTCTACTCTAGAACCAACCCCTCTACCCAATCAGGCCTCCACAAGTTCAAATCAGTATCCAGGACCTCAAGAAAGTTGGACTAGGTCTCAGGACATTGAACTTGTCAATATTATTGGAGACCCTAATGAAGGCATGCTCACCAGGAGCATGGCTGCTAGTCTAAGAGCAGCCTCATCCAATGAATTCCTATTTGTGGACTTCATTTCCACAATTGAACCCAAAAGTGTTAAAGAAGCACTTACACATCCAAGTTGGGTTCAGGCCATGCATGATGAACTGGAACAATTTAACAGAAACAAGGTAATGACCTTGGTCAAATGTCCTGAGAATGTCTCAGTCATTGGCATGAAATAGGTATTCAAAAACAAAACTGATGAAAATGGCATAGTCATTAAAAACAAAGCCAGAATTGTAGCCAAAGGCTATAATCAACAAGAAGGCATTGACTATGAGGAAACATTTGCACCAGTAGCAAGGATGGAAGCCATCAGGATCTTCCTTGCTTTTGCTACATACATGAACTTCAAGGTGTACCAAATGGATGTTAAAAGTGCATTCTTAAATGGTTCACTGAAAGAAGAAGTTTATGTTGAGCAACCTCCTGGATTTGAAAGCCATGAGTCTCCTGATCATGTCTGTAAGCTTAACAAAGCCCTTTATGGACTAAAGCAAGCTCCCAGGGCATGGTATGAGACTCTCTCAGCCTTCTTAATCCAAAACAAATTTGTCAGAGGCAAGATAGACAACACATTGTTTATCTATAAGACAAATAATGATTTCATACTAGTACAAGTGTATGTTGATGACATCATCTTTGGCTCAACAAGTTTCAAACTTTGCAAACAATTTGAAAAACTAATGGCAAAGAAGTTTGAAATGAGCATGATGGGAGAACTGACATACTTCCTTGGTCTACAGATCAAGCAGACTGATAGAGGAACCACTATCAGTCAAGAGAAGTATGTAAAGAATCTACTGAAGAAGTATGATCTCAGTGACTGTGCCTCAGTCAAAACTCCCATGGTCCCCCCAAACAACCTTGGTCTTGATCTCACTGGTAAACCAGTAAATCAAACTCTCTTTAGAGGAATGATAGGATCACTGATGTATCTACTTGCATCAAGGCCTGATATCCAATTCTCAGTATGTCTATATGCCAGATATCAATCTGACCCAAGAGAATCACACATCACTGCTATGAAAAGGATATTCAGGTACCTAAAGGGCACTCCAAACCTTGGATTATACTATCCAAAGTGCTCAGGACTTGATCTCAAAGGATACTCAGACTCTGACTATGCTGGATGCAACATGGACAGAAAAAGCACCTCAGGCTCTTGCCAAATACTTGGTGGGAAATTAGTCTGTTGGAGTGCCAAAAAGCAACAATCAGTTGCCTTGTCCTCAGCTGAGGCTGAATATGTTGCAGCAGCTAGTTGTTGTGCAAATGTACTCTGGATGAAAAGTCAACTCAGTGACTATGGAATTCAGTACAAGATGGTACCCATCTTTTGTGATAACACAAGTGCAATTGCCATATCCAACAACCCTGTTCTTCATCAGAGAAGAAAACACATTGATATCAGATATCACTTCATCAGGGACCATGTCATGAATGGTGACATTGAATTACACTTCATCCCTACTGAATATCAGTTAGCTGATATCTTCACCAAACCTTTGGATGAACCAACTTTCACAAGACTGAAAGCTGAATTAGGAATGTTGGATATAGAGAATCAGTCCACTGATTGATTCCTACCAACTGAAGTGTAAATTCTTAAAATTTCAGGTCCCTGACTCAATGTGTACATCAGTGAATTAATATCACTGAATCCTTAACCTCAGGAACTAAACCCAAGTTCCTGAAATCTTTAGGGTTCGTGAACTAAACCCAAGTTCATGAATCCTTGTTGCTCAAAAATCATCCCTTATTCCTGAATCATTAGTGACTAATCCCAAGTCCCTGATATACAATCACTGAATGAAAAGTTATTCAGGGCCCTGAAAAGGACATTAAATACTGACTTAAATGCTCTAAGTATCTAGTTAGTAAATGTCCGAGGTTGGTAACTGAACTCATATTTAATTCAAGAATATTTGTTCTTTTTGCCTTTCTGGCTTCCACCTCTGGGCCACCACATTCCCACTTGGCATTAAATGCCTCTCCAATCACATTACAAATATTTGATGACTCATCTCTGCAAGTTGCACTTTTGCAGAACTGCTCAACTGTTCACCTTGACTGTTGCGCCAAACCAGGAAAGTGGAGTGTTGGCATTAAATGCGGATCCCAAAACATATTATTCAAAAAAAATTCCAATAATTCTTTTTGAATAAACTAAGATCGCTCAAATGTCCAAAACACCCCCATCTCCACTTTCCTATAAATACCCCAACCAAAAGAAACACACACATGTTTTTATAGAATCTTAAGCAAAACTCTGCCATTTTTAATTCTCAAAAACAAATTGTGTGTGTATTCTTAAGCTTTAGAAACCCATAAAGCTAAGTCAAACCCAGACTTACCCACAAATGGCTTCTTCTAAAGCTGTGAAATAAGCCCCTAATGTAGATTTCACAATGGAGGGTGTAGACCTAACCAAAAACAATGTGGTGGGAAATTTCTCGTATCCACAAATCTACCCAACCTACAAGAACATTATGAAATTTCTTCGTAATTGTTTTCTTGCAAAGGCTTTCACCCACACCCCCTCAGTCATCTACCATGACTATTTGAGGGAATTCTGGTGTACGGCTGTGGCTACCAGCCCCAAAGACACCAAAGAGTCAATCATCACCTTCACGGTGATGAATGGGAGTAGAACCCACTCCTTTGACTACTCAACCTTCATCAAAGCCACAGGCCTTGACTTTGCTGAAGAGTTTGCACCCAACCCTACTGATCAGGATATAAAGAATGAACTGATCTTTCTAGCACCCCACGACCCCAGACGTCCTACAACGTCTGCTGGGGGCTTACTGGAGAAGGCTCCAGTAGTCAAAACATGGTTCCATCCTATTTGGAGGATACTGATGACATTTGTCATTCAGGTCCTGGGTGGAAATAAATCCTCTACGGAACAGTTGAACTCATCACAACAATTGATGTTGTTCAGTCTCCTTGAGGGTACAAAAATTGACATCGGAGGAATAATCTTCCGAGACCTTGTTGCTAAGATCTCAGGAAAACATAGGCAAAGGCATATGTCCTATCCTAGATTTGTTTCCTGTGTGCTTCAGGACCTACTTGGTTCTGACTATGTGAGGCCTGATGCAGAAGGTACGAAGCCTGACGTCCTGCACAAGTCAAACTTCACTAGTAGAATTAGTGTGGTTACACATATTGCCCTGACTGAGTACATGCAATCAGTCATTCAGGGTAATGACGCTATCTCACCAGTTCCTGCACCGACCAAAAAGGTGAAGAAGACAAAGAAGGGTCAGTCCAGCCAGGTGGTTAGACCCAAGCCACTCGCCACTGAGACTGATCCTCAAAACCAACTCAACCTTAAAAAGAGGTTGAAAAAGGCCGAGACCTCTGAGACACCCATTTCTGAGACCCTCTTGACCTTAAAACAAAGGCCAACGGAGGTCACTGAGCAATCATCCTCAGTGACCTCGGGCACACCCCTTCCACATGGTTCAACTGACATAAACAAGTAAAAGGAATCAGGAAGCATTCCCCCCTTACATCCCGATGAAGGAACTGTCAAAAAACAATCAGTTCCCAAGGGAGGAAAGGGTTCTAAATCCTTGGTAAGGCAGCACTACCTTACTGAGAAGGGGACCCACAAACATTCACATCCCGCTAACGTTCCTGAGCAATCACCCTCAGGATCTCAGGGAGAAAAGGACCCTAAATCCCCTGAAGGACAGCACAATCCTGATGGGAAGGGGGTCCACAAACTTTCACAATCAGTACCTAGTGATACCACTGGAAAACACCCATCAGTGGTTGAAGGTGCTAAGGGGGACAAAGACTCAGAGGGAAAGAAACAACCCGCTGATACGGAACCCATAAACCCCTCAGGCGGTCCACTTCTTTCAGGAACTGCCCCCAAAAGCCAGGCTGGTGTTACCCCAGTTATTATGGCTAGTCAGGCTGAGCAAACTCACTCAGTTATTATGACAATGGGGTCAGGACCTGACCAAACCAAAGGCAAGTCTTTTTATAAAGAGGAGCCGGTTGATTTTTTGGGTATTGAGTCCATGGGGGACTTTCAGGCTTTTATTGAGTCTGATGAAGAGCTCAGGGAAGAGAGTGAAGAGGAAATTTTTAAGGCTGGTGAGGATATGGAAACTGATGTACAACCTAGACAACCTGAACAATCACATCAGTCATCTCCAAGCCAAAGTGAAGAGTCAGGTTCTCAATCTTCTAATTCTTCTGATACTGGGGACATCCTCCAAAAGTATGATAACTCTCTTCCTCTCACTGAAACAAAATTGGTCAAATTCCTACAGAAGACCAATAGAGCTCTTTTCACTGGTCTCACTGATGAGATGTTTGATCATCACACTGAAGCTGCTGTTCACTATGCCAACCTGAAGGCAGATGTTGAAAGTTTTCATGATGATGTGATCGAAATCCAATCTGACACCAAACACTCCCTGACAGCCATTGATCATCATTTCCAGAAGTTCAATCTTACTCTTGAAGGCATCAACAACAGCCTTGGAACTATTCAAATAGCTGTCAAGGATGACCCCGCACTCACCAAGAAGGTCCTTCAGGCTGCTGAGACTTACCAGAAGCAATCAGCTGAAATCAGTGATCTTCTCAGCTTACTGAAGGATTCTAAGATTCAGGGTGTTACCTCTTCATTGGACTCAATCAGGACTTCCTTGGGTCATCAGGAAAAACATTTGGGTACTTGGGCACAATCTTCAACATCCTTGGCATGGTCTCTTGGGTCAAGGATGTCAGGCATCGAAGCTTCTCAGGCATCTCTGGCGGATCAGATCTCAAGTCTTCAGAAAGACACCTCGGACATCAAATCAATGATGACTGAGATCTATCAGGCTTTCAAAGGTCCTGCTGCTCCAGTGACTCCAACTCTTGCTATCACCATGGCTCAAGCAACAGTTGAGGGGGAGAAAGACACTGGAGTCCTAAGCCAACAACCTCCTTCTCCTCCTTCTCACACTGAGGGGGAGATTCCTGAAGCCTCTTCCACCCATCAAGATAAAGGCAAAGGCATCCTCACTGAACCTGAGCCTCAACCAGCACCGATCTCGGTTGCAAAGGATCCTGAATCACCAATCAGGATCCCATATGAAATTGATGGAGTCCTTCACCACTTCACAGCTGATGAACTCAGTGCTTATCTTCAGGAAGAGGAAGCAAAGAAGAAGTTAAAGGAGGAAGAGAAGGTGAGCAAGCCTGCTATAATTAAGGTTGTTCATGAAGAGGCTGAGAAAATTGGTCTTGAGGCTAAGGATCTCTCAAGAAGAGAAGGTGGTATGACCTTTGTAAAAGCTCAGTCTGAGGAGATGACCACTCTCAGGAAGAAAAGAGAGGAAAGGAATAAAAGGGCTGAAGAGATCAGGCAGAACAGGATTAAGAAATATCAGTGGTATATGACTGACAGGTTGAAGCCAGAACCAATCACTGATGTTCATATTCAACGAAACACCAATCCTGCCATTGTCACTATCTACTGAGGGGCTGACAAGAGAAACTTTGATGTTCATACCCCCTTCAGATTCGCTGACTTTGGGATCACAGAGTTGGATGAGTTGGGTCCATTAATAGCTAAGAAATCAAATGTTGTGGTCCCTAGCCTGTTGAAGTCCTTGAGTCAGAGGTACGAAAGATTGGCAGCTGCACCTCAGGAACTTGGCACTCCATCGCTTCTTCCTGATTCAGCACAACCAGCTCCCTCTCAGTCTTCTTCAAGGAAAAGAAAGAAGATAGAAACTGAGCCTGAGATCAAGATACCTGGTCTTGACTGCAATAGGGCTCTCCCTGAAGGTGTTCCTTTCAGGAACAATATGGTCATTGAACAACCTGAAAGAGGTTTGTTCTTCATTGATGAGTTCGGAGACAAAGCCTTCCAAAGGTGGAGTGACATCGATTTGTCAGGGATCAAAGCTATGCTTGGCTTTCTAATGATGGCCTCTCCACTCAAGAGTCCTGAAAATGTGAAGTTTCGTCAAGATCTGAAAAGGAAAATCAATGAGCATCCTGACCAACAAGAGCTGCAGTCAAAGAAGCCCAAGCTTGAAGCCCTTGGAATCAAGTTGAACTGATTGATCTGCCTGAATACCCGCCACTATCCCTTTTTGTACTTAGTTTTGATAGGACTTGTAATGATATCAATAAGATGATGTTTTTATTATTTCAGTGTCCTTATTTACATTCTAGTACATTCAGTATGAGTAGAAGTCATTAGCTCACTCATATCTGATCAAAACACTTAGGAATAATTTATATCCAAATAGGGGGAGATTGTTGGGTCATGAAAAACCCAAGAATGCGTCAAACATGATTTGGACACAAATTAACTAAGTGTTAACTTAAACAGAGAACAATTCAAGTCACTGAGAGAACAGCCTCTCAGTGAGTCATCTTCAGGATGCTTAAGGCGAATTCAAGAAAAAGGATTCACTACTCAGGAAGGCGGTACTCCCTGAGTAGGACTTAAGCCAAAGAAGAAGATGATGGTTCAGTGAGTGTTGGACAAGAACTCACTAAACCCCAGTCTCCTCAACCAACAAAGTGATTGAAATACTGAGGAACCAACGGCTGAAGAAAAGGCGGGAACAATAGGGAAAAGATCTGAGAAGATAAAAGTGTCAGCCCAACACTCTTCTCTTGTCAGATCCAACCTTCCCTATTGCGGCTAAAAGTCATGGAGTGTCAGCCAACAACTCCCAAAGTCTTATTAGCCCTTTCCTATTGGTTCTTGGAAATGACAATTACTATTTGTAATTGTCAGACACGCAACCTCAACAACTTGTATTATATTTAATCACTTATACTTAGATTACTTGTGTATAAATAGATCAGATGGGAGAGAAGTTAAAGTGTGCTTTGTATATTGAAAGTTTAGAACTTTTACAAAGGAACTTCTCTCCTACAAAGAGTATACAACTCACTGAGATAGCTCAGTGGGTATATTGTTACCACTCAAGCAAAACTTGAGTTTTGATAGGAGACACCCCATACCCTTGTCTATTCAATCCCAAGTGTTTGTTCCGCAAAACACTTGGGTAATAGATTCTTGGATTCATTTCTAATAAGAATTTAAACGTTGAAAAATATTGTGTTTTTATATTCACGTTTTATAACTGTTAGAATTAATCTTAAACATTGTATTAGTCATAACACGAAATAGATTAACTTTCTACTTAACTCTAATAGTGTAAAGGGACCATCAAAAATAATAGCCTGAAAAATTACGGGTTGTTATAGTTTACCAGCCTTAAAAGAAATCTCGTCCTTGAGATTTTGTTCGTCCACTCTACTGACGTTCGTCCTCGCGGTTAGATTTGACGGTCAACTTTTCCATTCTCGAGCTTAGCCCTCAAATGACCCTTAGTTAGTGTATTCTAACTTAATCTCACAACTCCCTAATCGGGAACTGTCATGAGTTTACGTTGAACAGATTTGAGTAATAACTTGATTCTACCTTGATTTTCGTAACTCATCAAACAAGAACTGTCGCTAGATCAAGCTGGAATCAAGTTGTTAGAAGGGAAGATTTTAACATCTTAGTTGAAGGCCTCTTGAAGGTTTGACTCAAGTTTGGAATCGTTTAAGCCAAATCGAATAAACGAATAGTGATGATTTAGGTTAGCAAGAAGACTAGAAGTTCAGTCAAGGCTTATGACGTTAGGTCTCACATCAGTCATTGTCATAGGGAACAAAAGTACATCCTATATCAGTACCAAATAATACGAAAATAAAGTGGTTGTTCAAAAGGTTGTACCCGTCATGATGGCTGGGTCCTAGCGTGCTTCCTTGTTGCCTAGAAAGTATGCTCGACCTCGAGCTGGGCTGACATTGCCTCCACGATTTGGGTCATTTTCACCAATCGCTACAGCGAGAGTTAGATTCTCCCGCACTGGCCTCTGTGCCTTATTCAACTTGGGACACACATTCTGAAAGTGATCCGGACTCCCACACTCGTAGCATGTCCGCTTTCGCTCTTGGCCTCCTTTTTTGTTTGGGCAATTCCGACTAAGATGGCCCTTCTGTCGGCATTCGTGGCACTTTGGGCAGTCTCCTGAGTGATGGAGGCTACGTCGTGTGCACTTAGGATGTGGTCCTGCATACCCTTTGCGCTCCTGAGTTGTTGCTCCATAATTCTTGGCTACTCGTTGTCGTTTATCCTGCTGGTCCTGGTCTCGGCTTCCTTGCTGATCCTCCCGCCGCTTTTGTCCATTGTCGTTTCCTTTTGTTAACCCACCAGATCTGATCACATCATTTGTCAAGCTGTATGCCATGCCTACAGCGTCCTGAAGTGTGGTTGGTTTGGATGAAGCGACATCACTCCTGATTTCAGGGATCAAACCCCAAATATATCGATCAATCAGCTTCTCCATAGTGGAGACCATGTGAGGGACCATTCTTGTCAGCTCATGGAAGCGGGCCGTGTACTTGTCAACTTCTACTCCCACCATCACATGGTTCCAAAATTCTGCTTCCAATTTCTGCACCTCGTCTTTTCTGCAGTACTCCTCAGTTAGTAATTTCTTGAATTCCGCCCAAGACAATCCATTTGCAGCTTCTCTTCCTCTGGTCTGTAGTTGGTTGTTCCACCAAGTCAATGCTCGACCTTGGAGTAGACCGGATGAGAACTCAACCTTATCTCCCTCAGCACATTTAGTGATGCTGAGTTTGGCTTCGACATTCTCGAACCACGATAGCAGGCCAATGGCACCCTCAGTGCCATAAAATTCCTTTGGCTTGCATGCCATAAAAGTCTTGTAGCTGCATCCATGGCCGTTGGTCGAGGTACCAGCTCCTTCATTGGTTCGTCCTGCATCAATGTGTGCAACGATCTAAGTTAGAAGATCCGCCAACCCTGCAGCACTGTCTCTTGGGGTTTCATTGTTGATGCTTCCTGAACGAGTGTTCCTTGTAGCCATGCTTCTACAGTAAGTCAAAAACATTGAGTTATACGTGGACGACGACGGATAGTGTTGCGGGACATCAACAGTTTGGAGACGTAGTGATTGTGACACGACGGGAACAAGAACGTGCTTAGTCTATTAGGTCGTAGTGTAGCAAGAAAGAGGCATATATATGAATATATCTATATAAAGAATAGCACTATAAACGGGGTTGTTCGAACATGACATGCATACACACACGACTAATGCAATTTCAGGTGATCAGACTCTTAAGACCCGACCAAAACATGATCCGAGACTTCTACTCCCATCATTGCATGATTCTTCCCGAATTAGGCATAGGTGATCAGGCTATGCATAATTGAGGAGTAATGATGCAATGCTCGGACTAGTCAACTCGTATGATGTTTGGTGTTTTAAGAAAACTTTATTCTGGTTATAGTTGCGATTTTTATTTTTGAAAAATCGGCATTCTCTATAACAACCTGTCTCTGATACCAATCTTTGTAATATTAGTCAAAAATAAATAGATGTACGATTAAAATAATAGCCTAAAAAATTACGGGTTGTTATGATATCAGACTCAGGCTTCGACTTGTAGCACATAAGTTATGGCCTGTGAAGATTTGGACCCTTAGGTTTGCACTGTAGGAGCTTATGGAACAACCTTTGAAATTTTGCCTTAGGTTTCCCCTGCAGAAACTATTAGTTGTGACCGGTGAGGATTGGGTAGATTATATGATAAGGCATTAGTTAGCTATCTTCTTCCGAATCACTCTGATCTGTACCTCTGCTTTAAGTTAAGCCTTTATAAGATCATTCATTCCGGAGATTTAGAAAATTTAGCAAGATACGCAACATAAGTTCAGTGATCAAATAAGTTTAGAATACTTTGAGAATTTTGTAGTAATGCCTTACAGGTTTCACTTTCTGAGGTTATCACATTCTTTTGAACTTTGATCTTTGATTCGTTTGATAACCATTTAGATGCCTTTTTCGTCCGTTCAGAGACTTCCGATATGTATGAATCCGATATGTTCGACACATTCGGTAGTTCCTCTTGCTTTTGTCAAGCATATTAAGGTCCCCTCGATCTACACTATTAGAATTTGCTATTCCTCATTCTATATCTATGAGAAATCTTGTGATTATCCGTCATGAGTATCGGAATTGTCTAGTATGTTTTAAAGGTATTAGAAGATAAGTTTTGTGCTATTAGTCTGTTTCCTTTGGGGATTTCTGATTCGATATGATTTTGAATATGGATTTGTTGACTGAGCATCGAGATACTAAAAACGGTCATATTAGATTTGTCATCTTTGGCAATTGAGAAACTCAAAATTCTGTACCATGGTTCCCAACCTGGTAAACAATTATGATCACCTTTGCTTTGAAAAATCGTACGTTAATCCCTCGCGGTTGTAAGGATACTTTGTTTGATGAAACTCGCCTTGATGGTTATTCAGTTGTTGAAATTTCGCAATGTGTTCTTGTTTTGACTATCAAGATTTCCATCTGAGTGTGAATTTGTTTTGATCTGGTTATGAGAATTTGTTTAGTCACGACTCAAGGTAGAATGTGATTGCAATAAAGGCATGTGTATATGATACAAGTATTCTGACGCCTGGCCAACGTGATAATAGTTACATCATATAACTTGAACTTATTGGGATCATAGGATGTCTTGAGAAGTACCTGAGATCAGTAAGTTGGTTGATTCAGAAACCCTATCCGTATAAGAGCAACGTTTTGCCTAATTTTGAAACTCCGTATTGAACGACATCAGTTAAATGAAAAGAATTGAAGGATCAACTTCTAGGAAGTAGTTTTATCTGTCCGAGGGTGTCTCCGTATCGTGCTCCAGTTTTATTCGTGAAGAAGGATGATGACAGCATCAAGTTGTGTATTGAATTTTGGAAACTGAATAGTATTGTGGTTAGAATCGTTAACCGTTACCTCGAATCGACGATTTGATTAATGAACTTCAGGGTGTGAAGTTTTCTCAGTGATTGAGTTTAGATCCGGTTATTTTCAGTTATGTTTAAAGGAGCGAGATGTTCCTAGAATTGTTTTTTGTATTCGTTGTGATCTCTATGAGTGTTGTAATGCCAATTATATTGGCTACTACTCCGACTATTCCTATGGACTTGATAAATCGTGTATTTCATGAATACTTAGACAAATTGTCATAGTATGACATCTTGGTGTATTCAAAGACGAAAGAGAAACACGAAAATCATCTTCGTATTTTGTGTTGAGATTTCTACGTCAGAAGAAGCTATATGTTATATTCTCGAAGAGTAAATTTTGGTTGGGATGAAGAATGAGAGGAGAATTTTGAGAAGCTGAAAAGAGATTTGTTTCTACTCAAGAAGGAGACTTAGCTATTATCCTTATGCAACACGGGAAGATTGTTGGTTATGCATCAGTACAGCTAGAACCGTAGGAAGTGAACTATCCGATGCATGACTTGGGAGTGATTTATGATAGGCATGAAGAAACTCAGGAGCAAGACGGTGGAATATGATCTATGTTAGAAGACTAGAAGGAAGCGGTTTTGATTGAAGCATACAGTTCTATTTGCTCTATTCATCTTAGTTGTACTATTATGCATAGAGACTTGAAGCAAAATTTTGATGGAATGGTATGAAGACGATTGTGACTCCCTTGGTGGCGAAGTGTTTAGCGTGTCAACAGGTTAAGATTCAGCATCAGTGTACAAGTGGTTTTCCTTAATTTTGGGATGTTCGTATGTGGAAGTGGTATTAAACTTTCAGGAACTTTGTAACGGGATTTCCGTGCACGTTTAGGAATGACACCACGAATTTAATTGTAGTCGATCGTTTGACTAGGTCGGCTCACTTAGAAGATTGGCAGAGAATTCCTTCGGCAGAAGATTATTCAAGTTTCATGGCACACCTGCAGTGATCGTGTCAGATATTCGCATTTCTACTTCACATTCCTAGGAAGAGTGATGAACTCAAATAAGTACATTTTATTATCATCATTTATCCTATTTATTTGACTAGTTTTATTATATTATATATGAGAATTGATACGTAAATGTTTACTTTTGTAATTCTCAGGTAAAACAAGTATTATGTGAAACTTAGCGATTTTGGACTAATTATGAAGCAAAACAAGCAAGATGTTTAGAGTCTACTGAAATGTACAAGATCAAGATCATTCTGCTCCAGATACGCCGCAACATACTTCTTACATACGGCGCATCACTATCAAGATTTCACAAGTTACGATCCAAGTCAGCAAAGCACATGCGCCGCATAGAGAAATGGAGTTACGCTGCATCTTAAGGCGGTGTACGAATATTCCTGAATATATTAATCTTGGACCCCACGCGAAGTTAAGTCAATGCGCCGCATCTACTTATCCTATGCGCCGCATCTAACCCTCAGACAGAAACTATAAATACCCCAAGGCCAGACGAATTTCGGGAATTCTAGAGACTTTAGCTTAACTCAGAAGAGAAAGACAGAAACCCTAAAGCCGAATTCAGATGTATTAGCAGCACAAGACACACCCTGAACGAAGATACAAGAGCTGTAAGAAGGTCCTGCATGCATTCAATTCATTAAGTAGTTTTGTTTTATTGTATTAGTACACTTTAATTCATTAGGATTGATGGGCCGATTCCATGTGACTACGGAATATCATGGGCACCCCTTAAAATTGCTTTCCCATTAATTAAAGTTTATATGTTGATGTCTTTGGTGACTTTTATTAGTGCATTGATAACCTCTGTGTCTAGCTGAGCATTGCTTGGGTCACCATGCCCCTTCCTCGCCTATCTGTTCTAGCGTATACGAAACGTGGGCATCACAAATGCTCAATATTCTAGGATAGTGGGATAGACATAAGTGATCATTAAGGGTTTACTCGCCGATAAGATTAGAGCCAACGAGAAAGGGTTAATTATATACACTTCATATAAAACTAGCAATAAACAAGTGACAAGCTACTTAATTATCAGGACAGGTCTTCTTATTGTCTCAAGTATCTATCTGTGTACGTGTGTGCTAATCGCTGATTCGTGCTCATTAGTTTAGTTTTCTATTTAATAATAACCAAACCGTGCCAGTCTCTCAGGCTGAACCCCCCTTGCGTTAGATTAGGTTGTATAGCTAACTTAAGATATTAAAATACTGATTAGAATAACTTGATAATACGTTCCACTCTTAGTGATCAACACTCTACTTACCATTATATTCATACTGACCGGGTACACTGCTCGTTAAAGTGTGTGTTTTATTGATAAGTCGGCTAAATATGAATTTAAAACTTGAGTAGGCATTAATACTGCTAAAACCACAACGACACATCACGCGCGCACCAAGTCTTTGGCGCCGCTACCGTGGATATAAAAGAATTAGAGCAATACACACGCACATCAAGTTTTTGGCGCCGTTGCCGGGGAGTGAATTGTTATTATCTGTTAATTTGATTAGTATTTTAATTAGGTTTTCTTTTTAATTTTTAGATTCTAACCGCTAACTCTGTTATATATTAGATAAATTGCATTCTTTATATATTTGCATATTTTCTGTTTTTGTGTGTTTTTATTTTCTTTAATTTTTGTTTCTTTTTCTTTGTTTTTATTTTTTGTTTTTATTTTTTCTATTTTTCTGCATTCTGCTATCGTTGTATTGAGCTGATACAAACGATACGGCGCATCTGTTTTCACAGATACGGCGTATTGCGTTTAATTTTTATAAAATACAACGCGTTTAATAAATTCGAATACGACGCATCTTTCCCCAAGATACGGCGTATTCTGTTTTTAATAAGAAATTTTTCTAAACCCTAATGCCATACGACGCATCTGTTTTAACAGATACGGCGTATTGTCTATTTAAATTAAAATCAGTTTTCGAATTATTAAACAGATACGACGCATCGATTTCAATCGATACGGCGCATCTCCTAAATAAAAAATCTTGTATTTTGAAACGTAACGAAAATACGGCGCATTAGCTTTTGTTAATACGACGCATTTAATTTTTAATAAATATAATCGATTTTTGATAAATTAAACTGATACGACGCATTCTAAAATCATAAGCGGCATATCTATTTTCTGAATAAAAATCTGATTAAATTTTAACGTAATAAGATACGGCGTATCCAACTTTTTGGATACGGCGCATCGTCTACAGATATCAGCAACTTTTATTTTTCGTATTTCGTTTTCGTTGTTAATTTTCTGATATATTACTTTCTTGAACATACCCTACTGATGCTTTTGTGATGGTTTCAGGAAGTGCATGACCAGGAGTTCGACTAAGAACTTGATTAAACCTTTCGAAGATCCTGAACGAGCCCTACATTCACTTAAAAGCCTTTTAAACACAAAAAGCTTTGAAATTTCAAGTTCGTTCGAGCTTGATTACTTTTCTGAAGAGAAAGAGGAAGAAGAAACAGAAACAATGACGGAAAACACTACTATGGAGGAATACATAAACAAAACCCGTGCTGATTACAGTTCAGGAGTTGCTAGACCAAAGTTTGATGAAAAGTCGAAGTTTGAGTTGAAGGGTCAGTTTCTCAAGGAGCTAAAAGAAAATGCTTTCAGTGGAACAGAACATGAAGATGCTAATGAACATGTTGAAAAAGTCCTCGAGATTGCAGATTTGTTTACTACAGAAGGAGTCTCTGACGATTAACTTATGCTAAGAATCTTTCCAATTTCGCTTAAAGGAGCTGCTAATAAGTGGCTAAGGAATGAACCTGCTAGTTCAATCACAACATGGGAAGATTTGAAGAGCAAATTCCTGAAAAGATATTGTCCACCTGCTAAAACTGCTAAAAAGATGGAGGCTATCAACAGTTTCAAGCAAGAGCCTGATGAAACTCTTTATCAAGCTTGGGAACGATTTAAAGACCTATTGATGAAATGCCCTCAACATTATCTAAGCCCAATGCAGGAGATAATATTGTTCTATCAAGGATTGGACGTGCCTACTAGACAAATCTTGGATGCTAAGGGAGCTGTGCCTCAAATGAGTGCATCCAATGCTAGAAAAGCTATCCAAGAAGCTGCTGATCATTCTCAAAAATGGCACGACGGAACCTCTACTAGATCTAAGAGCAGCACTAATTTTGACGGGTTTGCTCCAATTCAAGCTCAATTGGATAAAATTAGTAGAGAGATGAAGAAGCGTGATGAGAAAGTGTATGCTGCCCAAGTTGGATGTGAAAAAAGCGAAGGACCTCACTACACCAAAGATTGCCCTAATAAGAATGAAAGTGAGACTTTTGAAGAAGCATACTACACACAATTTGGACAACCATTCTGACCTTCAGGAAGATTTAGGGAAGCTACTCCGGGATACTATCAAAAGAACAACTTTAATCCCACTTATCAAGAAAGGAGGTAGACTTTGGATGACACTTTAAAGCAAATTATGGCCGATGCTGCTAAAAGACATGAAGAGAACACCGCTATGATCAAAGAAATCCGAGCCTCAACGGATACTATAACAAGAAATCAAGGAGCTTCGATCAAAGCATTGGAACAACAAATAGGACAAATGAGCAAGGTTCTTCAAGAAAGGGGATACGGAAGTTTACCAAGCTCAACTGAAACCAACCCAAGAGATCATGTCAAGGCCATAAGCACCACTGAGGAAGTCACGCCTAACATACCTTTTCCTAGAAGATTGATGAATGGTAATGATGGTGCAATGCCCAAATTTTTCTTTAATTCTTCAATCAGTTTAAGGAGGTTACTCAAAGAGAAGACAAAGATTGAAGAGGAGATCAAGGCTACAATGAAAGAAGAGAGCTCTGCAACCGACTTACGTGCCTTGCCTAATAAAGAAAAGGACCCAGGAAGTTTTACTTTACCTTATTTAATTAATGACATATCTTTCAATAATGCATTAGCTGACTTAGGAGCTAGCGTTAGTGTTATGCCCCTTAAGACATTCACTACCCTAGGACTAGGAAAATTAGCACCAACTAAGCTGCTTATTGAATTGGCTGATAAAACGGTAAAACGACCTGAAGGGATTGCTGAAAATGTGCTAGTTAAGATTGAGAAGTTTGTTTTCCCCGTAGACTTTGTTATATTAGATATACCCGAGGATGTTAAGATTCCTTTAATCCTTGGAAGACCTTTCTTGTCTACCGCCCATGCTAAGATTAATGTGTTTAAAAGAAAAATCTCATTAAAGGTAGGGAACAATAAACTAGTCTATAAGTGCCAAAATCCTGCTAAAAGCATAATTAGAGGCGTCTATGTGCTAGGATTAAGAGAACGTATGGACCTCGATCTTGAAGCTAGGTTTATGGGAGAAACCTTGGTAAATAATGAATCACTTGAGACCTATAGTGGAGACTACATTGAATTAAATGATCTTAATTAACCATTAGAAATCAATGATCAATTTATGGAGGATTTTGAACCCGAAATTGAAGAAGGAGAAATTATGGATATACCTAGAATCAATATGATCAACACTAAGAATTATGATGAATTTGAAGGATATCCTAGTTTTTGTGATTATGGTAGAAAGATCCACGTAGATTGTGCTTATAATTTACAATTTCCTTGCATGATAGGATTTAAACAAGTTAGTGCCAACTTTTTCCCTATTTTACCAATTAATGTAATGTCAAAAGATTTCTATAATTCTATAATGAAAAACAAAATTGAGTATTGAGGGAAAAAACGTAGTTGGAAAGTTCATGAATGTACCTATTTTTGTTGGGAATTTAACTATTGTTACAGATTTCACCGTGGTGGAAAACATGGATGCTTATCGTGATGTTGAGATGGGTGACATGATCGTTGGGAAACCATTTTGTAAGGAGGTCGAAATTAACGCTAAAAGATTTGAAGGAAAGATCACCTTTCAAAATGGAAGCAACGTTATCACTTACATGATGCCTCGTGCTCACCCAAGGTTTAAACATGCCCCTAACAAATTTTGTTACAAATTTACACCATTTCTTTTTGTAGATGAAAATGACGCTGAGAAAGGGATCGAATATCCGTATCAAAAGATGAAAGAATTCTACAAAGGTGTACTTGTATTGGGGCCGGAATATGTTCGTGACGAAGTAATTCGCAACTACATCGTGCACGGACATGTGGGGATTAATAGAACAAAATAAGGAGCTGAACGTGAGTCTAACTTGAAGACTCTGGAATAAAGACAAGTGCTGACCGGGAGACAACCCGGAAAATTTTTACATTCTGTTCTGTGTCGAGTCTGTCAGACCAGCAGAAGATATGGCGCATCTCCATCATAAGATGCGACGCATCGCCTGCAATGGTCATATCTTATTTAATTTTCTGCATTTTTATTTTTGACTTAAAAACTTTCTGTTAGTATTTTAATGCGGCGCATCCCTGGTTAAGGATGCGACGCATCTTTTATTCTGATTCGTATTTATTCCAGGCTCGATACGGCGTATCTTCTTCCATAAGATACGGCGTATCGACTGACCTGATGATTTTCATTTTAATTTTTTGGTTTTATTTTTACTAACTACTAATGTATTATGCAAGTTGAACCTTCTTAACTTAGGTGTGTTAAAGTCTTAATGGTATTATAGATTCCTGCATTTCTGTGGATACATCATTTTTTGAAGCTTATGCGCTTAATCCACAAGAAAGTTGATTTTTGCTCTTATACGAATAATGGAGGATCATACCGAGCAAATCTCAGGGGAGTTTTTCTGTTCTAATTCTTTTATTTTCCAGTTTTTAATCTTTGATACAAACAACGAGGACGTTGTTTAACTTAAGTGGGGGGATTGGAGAATTAGAACACTTACTTGTCCTTATTTTTCAAAAATATGCTTAATATGTACTTAATATGCTTAAATTTAAATTTTTTCTAGCATGTTTTTTGTTTAAAGTCTAAGTTGCATAGCTGCACACATAACATTATTTCCAAAAATTGTGAACTTATCAAAATTCACAAATCTATGAGTGTGCCGGTGACTTGTAAACTTTAGAACTTGGCTTATATACTATTCGAGACCACCATAATAAGTATTATCTATATAATTGGAATGACTTGTCTAAATTGGTAAATTTCTAGGATTACACCCAAATAGCCTTTATATGTTATGTGATATTAACTAACTACACTGGTTAGTTAACCCCCGTATAAACCCTTTGTTACTCTCACATTTAGAGTAAGATACCCCTAGAAAAACACTCAGAGCCATTCCTTTCGTTTCTTACACCTTTGTTATAATGTTTCGATACACCCTTACACCTTAGCCTACCCTGTAGATTAAAATCCGTGGTTAATTGCTTAAGGCAAAGTGTGTTTCCTTACATTACCTGTGTTCGCGTGCGTAATTCATTATCTTTGGTTAGGTCGGGAAATTGCACAATGCAATTGGTATGAAAGTAAATATTGTATAACTTTGAGTTTATTTTTCGTGTGTTTACTACTTTCGCTATTACAGTTATTTCTGAAAGTATGAAGAGTATGGAAAAATTATCCGGAAAAATAGTGATAGAAAAGTTGTGAAATTTTACACATATATGTTGATTGTTTAAAAAAAAAAAAAAAAAAAAAAAAAAAAAAAAAAAAAAAAAAAAAAATCGAAAAAAAATAGAAAAGAAAAAGAAAAAGGAAAAGTTGGAAGTTTGTTTTAACCAACTTATGTAAAGTTTTGTATTAAGTGGGCGATATCACCACTAATTGTTGTATATTATATTTATGGATTGAATGGGAGTTGGCCGTTATGGGAACGTCAACTAAGGTTATTCTTTGATTGAGATCTTGTTGAGTATAATTCGTGTCTACCTAAAGCATGTGTTTCAAGTGTTAAAGCGTGAGTTATTCAATGATATGAGTCTTATTCATGGGATGGTTGGGAAAGTAATTTACCACACTTAAGATTTTAATTTATCTGTTTTGTTTATTTTTCATTTTACACCAATTTGTATCCCAAATATTATCCATACCCTACATTATTCTTTATCCAAACCTTTGATTTATTGAGATTAGGGATTTGAGCAATCTTAAGTATCGTAGTCGTGGATTCGACTATGTATTTATGATTTTGTCGCCCTTTTTGATATAATATTATTGGTAAAGATTACTTGGTCCTATCTTTAGCCTATTCGAGTTAAGGATTTGAGCAATTGCAAGTATCGTGGTCGTGGATTCGATCATGTATTTGTGATTTTGTCGCCTTTTCTGGAATATGAGATCGATAGAGATTAAGAAGAATGATCAACCCTTAACCAACAAACCCTTTTTACCGCTTTAGACTTGTTATTCCTTGGCTTTAGTGGGGGAGATGTGTATACTTGCCAAGCTTATGATAGAATATTCATCACGACTGGACAGTTAAACGATTAGATTTGCTTTTATCAAAATATTTTATTTTATTTCTAATTCGTTAAGTGTTTGGTTGTGTGATTATGACAAAACGAATACATGCTTAAATATAAAAATAAATCCTAATATCTTTTAGGATACATTTTCATAAGATTTATTCTAAGGTTTACTTGGGGACAAGTAAAGTTCAAGTGGGGGGATATTTGATGAACTCAAATAAGTACATTTTATTATCATCATTTATCCTATTTATTTGACTTGTTTTATTATATTGTATATGAGAAATTGATACGTAAATGTTTACTTTTGTAATTCTCAGGTAAAAAACAAGTATTATGTGAAACTTGGCGATTTTGGACTAATTATGGAGAAAAACAAGCAAGATGTTTAGAGTCTACTGAAATGTACAAGATCAAGATCATTCTGCTCCAGATACGCCGCAACATACTTTCTGTATGCTATCCTGATTAATATTGCCTAAGTTATCCACTATTGCCATTAAAAGTCCCTCATATCATGAACCACTAATCACTTGCGAGTGAATGCGAATATTGTGAATAGATCTATTGGAGATTGACAGCCCATTTGTGTTAACCAGATAGATAGCCTTTGTGCTAGACGGATAGATAGCCAAATGCACTTTATTTGAGAGAACAATAGGAAGTTGGCAAGCTCCTACCCGAGGGCCTTGTTATTTAAATTTTTATAATGTCAGTAACTTACGTCATTATTATGATGTCACACACGTTGACGTTTGAGTTTCATGAGGCTTAGAGCAATATTATGGTACTGCAATAATAATTATTGTTTTACCTTTATACAATTATCCAACTTGAAACTTGTGTTTAACTGATTATTTACAAACGAACTAAGGGTGTAAAACAACGTAGCCCGCTATTCATTTTATCGATATTTGTATTTATTGCAATTATCACTCAAACTTAAAACTACAAAAATCAACCGCTTTACTTTTAAGCTCTATGAACTCACCAACCTTTGTGTTGACACTTTTAGCATGTTTATCTCAGGTCCATAATGAACGAGGATGGCACGGAGGGGCACGGATACTGATAGAAGGCTAAAATGTAATTATCATTCGAAACTTATTTAACAAACTGTAAAACTACTGGGACCTCTTTTTGTAAACTCTGATATTCGAATGATAAATCTTTTAAAACGACTCAATTAGAGATCGTTTTGTATTATTATAACTGTTGCGCCATCGAGTAATAACCAGTTTGAATTCCGCTGCGTATCACAAAATTGGAGGTGTTACATTATCCAAACTAGACACATCTGTACCAAAACTGAAAATATAAATCTACCAGGACCAACATGGTAAGCATAACAAACATAAACTCCAAATAATGATCACAACTCATTTCGTGACTCGCACGAGTCACGACTCAGCCACGCATGGGTTCAAACCCACTCGACTAAACACAAAACGAATCAACAAGATACCACTCTTCCAAAAACAAGCATAAGATACATCAACAAGTAATGAAACGAATAAATAACACCGAGTCGTACGTTTTTTTGAGTGAAGAACAATAGATCCACACGAGTTTAGGTGTAAAATGTTAGGTTTAATTAGTTTTAGCCCGAAATCGTTAGGGTTTGAAATAAAAATGAAAATGATAAAGAAATAGGGCTCGTGACCTTACCAGAAGAGAGAGAAGTGGTGGGGAAGACGATGGCGTGTGGTGGTGGTGGTGTCATGGCGGCGTAACTCCAAAACACAAATACCCTTGCTCAAAACCCTTCATTCTACCTTTCTTAAACTCCTTTGGCTTCAAAAATAGCGACGGCGTGGTGGAGATGTGGCGGTTGTGGTGGAGATGATGGTTGTGATTTGTTGATGGTGATGGTATATCGGTGTTGATGACTGTGGTCGTGGTGTAATGATGGTGGCCGGAGAGGTGAGTGGCGGTTGTGTGAGGGAGAGAGGGGGAGGGATACTAAGGTGGTGATAATGCTATGAAACCCTTGGTGCCAACTTTTATATCCAAATTCAAAACTTATCAAACAAAATGAAAACCCTTAAAAAGTATAGGGGCGAACGGTGTAAATAAACCACAGGGGCCATTTCTGTCATTTGGATTAACTTTTATAATATTAGTGTCTGGGGCCCGTTTGAGTTAGCAAACGACCGTTTTAAATCACGGGATCTTCGCCATTGCATTCGGAATAATTTTTTAGATAAAAACGAGTATTCGCACGTATAGTTTTTCTCAGATTTAATTTAATTAATAAATCGAATTGTTTTGAGTATCTTAGGTTGTGCCGGCTCGGTAAATGAATAACGCTCACGTTTAAACAGATATCCTCTGTTTTTCAAACTCAAACAGGGTCAGAGAAGTTTAAAAGCTAATAGATTCCAAAAATAGACATTTTGGCTAGTAAAATAAGTTTAGGAAATTTACCGGGTGTTACAGCACATACCTCTTAAAAGGAATCGCGTCCTCGCGATTTAGTTCAAGTTATAGGTCGGAGTAATGTCGGTGAAAAGGTGATGGTACTAGTAGCATATTTGGGTCTCACTAGGCTATTTTAAGGGTTTCGCTTTGCTTGAGGAAGGTATCTAGGTTGTCTGTTATAAGTTGTCTCCTTCTAGCGATATGGTGAGGTACAATGGTTCCTAAAGTAAGGTTAATGGGGGGGGGGATAGTTTAAATCTTAACTACGCAATGTTTCACAATTTTGTTAGTGTGGACTCCTCTAAATTCTCACGGTCTTAACCCAATATATGGTTTATATCCTATTGACACAAAATTTCAATCCGATACTTGTAAGGTGGTAAAATTGGCGGGGTGACTGATCTTCAAGATTTGTTTCGAAATTATGTAGTTTCCTCTTCAAAGGAATGGATAAAAATTTTGTTTGAAAACTTTATTTGGGTAAACATTTGTACGAATTTGACCAAAATCACTTTCCAAGTATTACGCATTTCTTTGTTGGGAATTAATAGTTACGTAAGATGACACATTTTTAAAAGATTGAAAATTTTGTAAGACGGGTTTTTAATCATGGTATGGGTAAGGTAATTTTTACAAAAATTGACGTTTGACATTTCTCAACAAAAGTTTGATAAAATTTGACCAAAAGAATTTAATCCTCCAAAATAGGTATTTCGGAAAAATATCACTACGAGTTTCAAAGTTGATATAAAAGCATTTTAAGAAAAGTCCTTAAAAGTAAGAACATCAAAGAAGAAGGGTAGTCGAGCATGTACGTCCACCTATGTTCCTAAATATCTAAGGAAAAGGATCTAGTTGTCAATGTTGAGCGAGGTTCTATGTTTAATATCAGGCGAAGCTCATAGATGTAAGTATCCAACTTGTTTAAATGGTACTAAAAGGTATCCTGACTGAAATTGTTGTGCTGGCGGTGTAAAAGTGATAACTCAGTGCTAAGAGGTATCATGCCTTAAACGGTTGCACTAGTGACCTGAGAGGCCTGAATCAATTCTGACACTATGTTGAGAGAAGTCCTTCTTGTTTACAAGGTGAGATCGGGTATCAATAGTTGCTAGGTAGGCTAAGATCTCTTGGCATCCCGGTGTTGAAGTTGGATCACATAGAAGAAATGTGTTTTGAGTTTGTATTGTCTAGAACTCCTAGAGGGTAAAACGTTTTAAGAGCGATGGTATAACGATAACCTACTTCAACACATGCACTACTAATCAGGGAATCTAATCGCATGGAACGAATGGGGTAACTTATTTTGTGATGAAACTGTATCAAGGCTTGGTAGGTTGTAATCTATTGTCTCAGGCAAAAGTGTGGGATCCACTTCTAAGGTTTGGTTTATTTTCAAAAGGGAAATATTGGTTATTTTGTTTATGAAGTAATAATACAAAAACATTTTTCATGAAGGTAAATGGTTCACATGATGATTGTAAAATACTTTATAAAATAGTTTGTAGAACAGTTTATAGAGTGACAGAGAACGATTTATTATTTATAAATAATGACAAAACCATAGTTAAATTTGTGATATGTTAGAAAGATGACAACTTGATTTATACAATAACTTGTGAGAATATTTTGTAAAACAGTTCGTAGAGTAACAAAAAATCATTTGTCATTTTTAAAACATTAACAAAGCTGTAGTTTACTTAGTGATTCAGTAGCAATACTGTTTATCGGGTGACAGTAAAATAGTTTTGGGAAGTAATGGCGAAATAATTTGTAAGATGATAATAACACAGTTTTATTGTTTTTAAATCAAATAGTGGCTAAATCAGCTCACATGAGAGTAAAATGGTCCATAAGGCTGTAGTAAAACTTGTAGGATAATTGCAACATAATTTACAAAAATTTTGTGAAACTGCTCGTTGGTTTATGAAATAGTAATAAAGTAGCGAATCGGTTTATTAATTAACAATAGGATAGCTTGTACGATGAGTTGTAAAACAATTTATAGGGCAATAAGAAAACAATTTGTTATTTACAATAAAACCGCAGTTTGTGATATATTAGTAAGACGGTAAATTAGTTTATAAATAACTGGTGGAATGATGTTAAGAAGTCAATTCATTATTTATAAAATAGTGGTAAGGTCAAAATTTTTGTTTTTATGATATAGTGGTAAAACATTTTGTAGGATGACCGCAAAATGGCGGCAAAATAATTCAAAACAGTTTGTATGTTAGATAGCGACATAGTCCTCTATGGACTCGATTCGTAATTACAAAATGTTCAAAAATAGTGAAAGTATAGAACGTAATTAAAGTATGATGGTATGCAAAAGCTGAAATAGAAAGATATTGCTTAAGTGCGTAAATAACCAAAAATGAGATGAGTCAAAATATGAGAGAAAAATGCGGTACGTTATGACTATAAGTGAGAGTGAGATAAGTATGTACGAAGTTAAGGTAATGATTTGAAATTATTTATATTGCGGCTAATGTGCCCCATGAGTGGTGATTATTAAAACGAAAGGGTTGAAAATAAAACATGTTTAAGATGTGTAAAAAAAAAAAGATAAACAAATGCTAACGAGAGTGCTATAGTTGAAAACCCGTGTAGAGTTTAAATGTGGAAAAAGTTGAGTAGACAAAATGGGGTAAAAGTAAAAGTGTTGAAAATGGTTAACGAGGATTAATGAATGCAAGTTTTTGAAAATGTGAAATTATAATGAGTAGGTTTCAGATATCCTATGATGCTTGCTTAGCTAAATAAAAATGAGTGTAATAGAGTGGGGGTAAAAAGGTAAATAGCGTGGATCTATGGGTAAAGTGTAAATTTGTAAAATGGTTAATGATCCATGGTTTGTACAAAATCCTGACCAAAAAATTTGAACTATCTAAATCAGTATCAGCTTCGGAACACGAACACTAGAGCGAACCTCTATCATGGTCAATACAAGTAACTATACTTACAAACTTAAGTTTAATGCTTCCTCAAGAGTACTATTATCTCATTTACAGTCTCCAAGGTCCAATTCATACGACTAAACCATTAATGTATCTATTTCAATTGACGAGTTACTTCCTAAGGCAACTAATGATGTCATCCCACTCATTGGTTTATAATGCTGTGTATACAAGCTTCCTTACAAATTGAGGGGTATGGGAAAACAAGGCATGTGACCTAATGGCCTAGGGCAATACCAGAGAAATCATGTTTTCAAAATAGCCTTCGAATAGTATTCCAAATTGGTGTTTCCAAGATAATATGTCCAAAATAGTGCATTTCAAAATAGTGTGCTCACAATAGTGTATTCAAAACAGTTCTCAAAATAGTACATCAATATAATACTTCTTTAAAATAGTGAAACCAGTGTTCACCGTCCAAGACAGTATTTAAAATAGTGTGTCGAAATAGCGTACCCAATATAACATATCCAAAAATAGTTTTTCCGAAATAACGTTTTCAAAATATCTTATCAATTTATATATATATTTCGTAAAATAACATATCGCAGTTCATTGTTTTATAAAGGGAGTAGTAAGGTAGGCATCTGGTATTCCCAAGGGATAAGTGAAAGGTTAGGTATCTTTTTTTTTTCCAAAATAGTGGCTCGGGTAGCTACATAAGTTCCTAAGACTTCTGCTGGGTTACAAATCAACCTATTGTATGTTTTCTAGACCTTACCAAAAGTTCATTAATCCTTTTGTTATTTACTTTTGTTAAGAGATCCTTCTTATAGGTACTATGGGAGGGTCATTCCTAGACGACTAGTGATCTAACCTGGTTCATTCATTGAGTGTAAGGTTTGGGGTAGTGATGGCTGTAACATAACCAGATACAAAATAAAGTTTAAAGAAACAATTTCAAATTCTCAACGAGACCCAAGAATCACGAAATCAAGAAATCCAAATTCAAACAAAGCCAAAAACAAATACAAACACTCCGATAAACTCAAATGTGTTTAATATAATATCGAACGAGTTAAAATAAACAACTCGAATTCAAAACGGTGACCGATTGGGTCTCACCTGACCCGGTGCGAACGTAATCAGACGGTGATGAACAATTATTTCATATAAGCGGAGAGGTATGGCGATTCGAAGAGTATTACGATTCGTGAAGTGTTGCGATGTCGGTGCGTCGTGTGCAGGGGTAAACCTTCGTGATATTCGGTGCTCGTGTACATATGCAAAATCAAGTATAAAACCAATTTGAACATAATTCTATTATAACTACTCTCAGGATCGCAAAATCGCTGTCCCTGGTTGAATATAGGTGATCAGTCTACATTCAGCCGAGGTTCAGTGAATTTTGAAATACTCAGCTTAGTTACACTAGTAGTACGTCCTTCACTTTTAAAGTTGTTTTGAAAAACCATGACGAGTGTCTAAACTCGAAATCAAATAGTGTGTTTACGCAAGGAAATAGCGTATTTCTGTGACAGGTTCGGTGCATAGGCGTAAGTATAAGAAAATACTTATAGTGGATAGCGAAAATATGGGGAAATAGAAATCATCAAATAGTAAGGCATACATCTCATCAAATATATTATTCAAACAAAATTGCAAGCGAGGCATCGGCTTGGCAGGCAGGCACGCGACGGTCATAGGATTAAGTTTTCGTAAAAATAGTTATAGTCTAGGTTTTTGAAAATACCCAGTTCTCTATAACCTGGCTCTGATACCATTCTGTAACACCCCCAAATTGGATCAGCGAAAGCATACGAGTCTTGGGGTGCTACTCGATTGTTATCACAACACAAGGTACAAAGAACGGTTTTAGTTAAGCCGTTTTAGAAGAAATTTCATAATTGAAAACATTCAATTTACATCATTCAAAAATAGTGCGGAAAATATATGTCCATAAAAGGATTTAAGGCGGTCCCAAACAGTTTTTAGAGTCATCTATCACCATGCCATGCCCTTCGCCAGGCTCTTCCAAAAGTAAGTTATGCAGCGGAAAAGATCTAACACCTGAGATAAAACATGCTAAAAGTCAACACAAAGGGTTGAGTGAATTCATAGGTTTAAAGTAAAGTAGCTGATCATAATATTTCATGTTTAAGAGAACGGGGGCTACGTTGTTATACGCCCAAAAGTTCAGATGTTACCACTGCACTAAGCTCATGACACGCAAAACGTTAACCGGCACCAATAACATTGGCGTAAGTCGACAGTAACAGCGGAATTTCATAATATAATAGTTGCCCTCAAGAAGGTACTTTTCCAGATACCTTGATAAAATCGAATATAGTACATCACATGCGGACCAGACCTAGTCAACATGGCGGGATGGTCAATTCCTATAGGCCTATATCCCTATATTCGCGCTCACTCGCAAGTGATTAATGGTTCATGATCGAGGGACTTGCTTTTGGGAAGGACGGTACTTAGTGCTTATCAGATGTTCAGCAAAGTTTTCAGATCAAAGAACAGTTTTTAAACAATTGTGATCATAGTAAAAATAGTAGCATGTATCTCACCCCAAGTAGTTTACAAAACAGTTAAGATAAATAAGAGTGGGGCTATGAACTCACCTCAGTATGCAACAATGCAAGATGTCACAACTAGCATCAAGTAATGAAACACAACGGTATCAATAGTATAGGCACAACGGTACTGGATCGGCACAACCTAATAAGTATATAGTTATATCAGAATATGATTCGTAAAGTAAATGAGTCTCAAAAGATAATGTGTCTTAGTTGTCGTGGAATGTGCGTATCAAGGTTCGTAAAAAGTTTAGTTTCAATATCGAGGAAAAGAAGTATTAATTTGTATCTCGTGTGGTTTTTGGAAAAATATAGTTTCAAGATTAAATCACGTTAATACGATGAAAGTCAGCGAAACACAATCAAACACATAGAAAAGGAATCAAGAAACGAAAAGGAAATAATAACGAAATAAGAATAAGAGAAGAAAGAAGATAAGAAATAAAAGAAAAATGAGAAATAAAAACGTCAACATGTTGTTTCGGTGTTTTACCCCGTAACCCAAATAGTTGAGAAAACGTTATGGTTTAAGAAAAGAGTTGTCTAATTAATAAAAGGTTTATAATGTCAATAACTTGTTAATTAGAAATGCTTATAATATTTGCAAATCGTAATTATTTACATTATAAAATGGTTTTTATAAGATTTGGACATGACGCGTCCGTTTATAAAACATTTTTCCAAGTCGTTACGACTTTTTGAATAACAAGTTTTAGTTATTACAAATTACTAAATTGATATAAGTTTACACAAATTAAATACAATTTACAAGTTTTACAAATGAATTTATGAATATTACAAATTTTACAAGTTTTTAATTTAATTATTCGTCATTATCATTCGCGTATATATTAGTGTCGGGTTTATCGACTATTTTGTGTTCCAAAATCATCCATAAGTCATTTGGCTAATACCGTAAATCCAATAACGATCAATCCAATATCGTCCAAGCATAGGTATTGTTACAATGTCCAAATCCAAATCCACATCAAATCCCATGTTAACCCGAATAGTATCCGAAACACCATTGACGAAACAAAACAATAATAAGTTAGTAAGCGAAAAAGAAATAAACCGTTAAAGCAATAAAGGAAAACAAATCAAATAAAGACGAAGTGCATTGGGCTTTGGCCCAATGCTAACTCACACACAACCATGGACTCACCTTGGGCTTACGGGCCCAATGTTTTGAGTATCTTAGGTTGTGCCGGCTTGGTAAATGAATAACGCTCACGTTTAGACAGATATCCTCTGTTTTTCAAACTCAAACAGGGTCAGAGAAGTTTAAAAGCTAAGGGATTCCAAAAATAGACATTTTGGCTAGTAAAATAAGATTAGGAAATTTACCGGGTGTTACAGTAACTACTTTAACCTATTAATGGGTAGTTTTAAACTCGTAATTAAGACCATAATAACCTGGTCTTGTAACCACTATGGATATAATGGAGGAACATTATGTGGAGATTAATTGGCCGATTAATTCTCATAATTCCATTGACTAAGAGTAAATTTATCCTATAAATAGGATACACATCTGCATGGAAAAATACACGGAACGTAAACACTTGAAAGCAAATAGGTTTTTGATTTGTACCTAAAACAAGAACACCACTTGGTCTTATCCCATAGAGATATTCGTGTAACGCAGGCATAGGGTCGAATAGTTTCTTTTGGAAAGTGATAACACAATTTTAAGTGATATCCAGTACTCATTGATTATCTATACCCAACTGGGAACACACCGACAAGAAACCAAAAATTAATAGAAACTATTTAGTGATAATCGATGTTTGTTGCTATGATGTAAATGGCTGCTAACTTTTTCAAATTGGAAAAGTTTGAAGGTGTCGATTTCAGAAGATGGCAAAAGAAGATGCACTTCTTGTTGTCAAGCATGAGTGTGGTGTATGTTCTTAGCACTCCTATTCCTGATGATGGGGATGATGCTACTGTGGAAGACATGAGGAGAAGGAACAAGTGGTAAAATGACGACTACATTTTCAGAGGTTTAATCCTCAATGGTATGTCTGATCCTTTTTTTGATATTTATCAAAATGTGGAATCCAGTAAAGAACTATGGGATTCCTTGGAAGCCAAATATATGGCTGAGGATGCATCAAGTAAGAAGTTCCTTGTAAGTAATTTTAACAATTACAAAATGGTCGATTCTAGGCCTATCATGGAACAGTTCAATGAGCTTCTTAGTATACTTGGTAGATTCACATAACACAAAATGAACATGGATGAGACTATTTCAGTCTCTTGTGTCATTGATAAACTCCCTCTTTCTTGGAAAGATTTCAAGCATATGCTAAAACATAAGAAGGAGGAATTAGCTCTTGTTGAGTTGGGCAGTCATTTGTGCATTGAGGAATCACTCAGAGCGCAAGACAGTAGCAAGCCAAAGAGTAGCAATGCTACTGGTCCATCAGTTGTCAATATGGTGAAGCATAACAACTCCACAAGGTACAATGACAACAAGGGCAAACGTAAACATCAGGATAACACCAAAGATGATCTTAACAAGAAGCCAAAAGCTACTTGTTGGAAGTGTAGGAAAACTGGACACTTCAGGAAGGATTGTAAGGGTGTTAAAATTGGTAATAAAGCCAATGGATCAGGCACAAGTGGTTTAGGGACTGGTTCAACCAACCCTCTGATAGGTCAGATAGTGTTTAATAAGTCATTTCAGATTTATTATGTTACATATATATCTGAGGCATACTTTGTGCAGGATGATGATGTTGCGTGGTGGGTTGACTCAGGAGCAACAATCCATGTGTGTAAAGATAGAAGCTGGTTCAAGACCTATTGTTAGACACGTATCCCCGTTACGAATAGACCCCACCCTAGAGGGAATATGCTAAGGACTTTACGTGATTGGCCAGTCGATAAATGTTACGTTATAGTCAAACCCGATAGTCAACTAATAGTCAATGAATAGATTAAAAGGGTTATGGAAAGTATTAGGTGGCACAAGTAGAACGGAAATAGATTTAAGGGGCTAAAGTTGCAATAGATCAAATGTGTCATAAGTTATATGTGGCCAATGTAAAAGAAAAGAGATTAGAGGGACCAATCTTGCCCAAGGGTCAAACTTGGTTTTAGCTAGATATATCCAAGAAATTCTAGAGTTTTCTACCATTATTTAGAGGGTGTTTAGGTTCAGTTTTAGAGAGGGAAAAAAGAGAGGAAAAAATGATGAAGGATGATGTGCTATGAAGATGGGTTGAAGATGGCTACTCATTAGCATGATTATGGCAAGTAAGTAATCTTTAATTAGTGTTAATTGATTAATTCAAGGGTTAGGGTTTATGTACCCAATTTAGGGGAAATGGGTAAATGGTGGTTTCAAGATAATTAATGGGTTAGAGTGATTATGAGGTAAGTTTGCATGGGTTTAGTTAGTAAATTAAAGGGTGTTCATCATATGATCAAAGTATAATCATATGATGACCAAGTATGTTAAAGGTTGTGTTGGTTGTTATAGTTCTTGGTTATGAGTTATTAAGTGTTTATGAATGATGGTTATGAACTAGGAAAATGATGGTGATAATGATGGTGATGGTGGTATCATGATGGTAGCTAGCTTTGGAAGCTAAGGTAAGTAATTTTGATTTCTATATGCTTGATATGAATGTTCTCATGTTATGTGTTAATGAATGAGTTGATAGGATTTAGCCTTGGATTGGTTAGTGGATTAATAGGAGGTGTACTAATGAGCTAGGTTCAAGAGATAGGTCAAGAAGTTGAGAGGTCTAAGGTAAGTTTATGTTGTCATGTGTATAATGTTGTTATGTAAATGTGATATGATTATGATGTTGTGATGATAATGGTAATGAAATTGGTTTGGTTATGAGCCGAATGGTTAAAGGTGCTCTTGATGCATATGAATGTGAATGGAAGCATTGATCATATATTAATCTAGTTACTTACTAAGCATAAGCTTACCCTTTTAGTTGTTAATGTTCTTGTAGGTGTAAGTGCGACGAGAAGAAAGTATTTGGATTATAGCTTAAGGATTTGGAAGCGGATTGGAAGACAATAAGCATTAGGAGCTAGGTAGAATACCGAGCTCGAGACAAGGTTGTACCCCCGAGAGTCTTTCTTATGAATTTTATAATGTGTGTCAAGGTCGTCGTAAAGTTTGGGTGGTCAATGGTGTGTCCAAGTGTGGTTAAATGGTTTTTGGTCAATGTTTAAGGGGGTGTTTGGCAAAAGTGTAAAAGTACCCATTTTGGGTTGTAAACGGGTCAAGTGTCATTGGAACATGTTTGATATGTTAAGTTATTAATGTCGGTCAAGTTTGATGTAAAACGGAAGTCGTATTGGTGGTATGTTGTGTAAATGGGTCAAAATGGGTTTTATGCATGACCCGTCAGATTTGGATCCATCTTTTGGTTCAAAATTGTAGTCCTTAGTGTGGATCAAGATTTCAGTCTTGGATCCACCTTCTGGTTCGAAATTGTAGTCCTTAGTGTGGATCAAGATTTCAGTCTTGGATCCAACTTTTGGTTCGAAATTGTAGACCTTTGTGAGGGTCAGTTCGGAATGTACTTATTGCGAAAAATTTTCACGTTTTTGGTCTAATCGGGCACGGGGTGTAACACCTATGAGTCACTGAAAGATAGTTCTATTTTTCATATGGGAAATGAGTCAACAACCCTAGTGCATGGAAGAGGATGTGTGGATTTAAGATTTAGTTCTGGAAAGGTTGTTTCTTTGTTTAATGTTTTACATGTTCCTAATATTAGAAAGAATTTGGTTTCTAGTAGTGTTTTGAATAATTGTGGTTATAAACAAGTGATTGAATCTGATAAGTTTGTTTTATCTAAACATGGTGTGCTTATTGGTTTTGGCTATTTGTGTAATCAAATGTTTAGGCTTAATATTGTTAATGACATTGGTAATTCAGCCTTTATGTCAACCTCTAAACTAAATGATTCAACCCTATGGCATGCTAGACTTGGCCATGTACACTTTAAGAGAATGCGAGATATGTATAAGGATGGGTTAATCCTAGCCTTTGATATGGACACTGAAAAGTGTAAAACTTGCATGATGACCAAAATAACTAAGAAACCATTTCAAAGTGTAAAACGTGAAACTGAAGTTTTAGAGCTGATACATAGTGACCTATGTGATTTACATGCTACTCCCTTTTTGGGGACTAAAAATACTTTGTGACATTTATTGATGATGCTTATAGGTTTTGTTATGTTTATTTGTTACATACTAAGGATGAAGCATTAGATAAATTTAAAGTGTTTAAAATTGAAGTTGAATTGCAACAAGGGTCCCTGATCTTTCAGTCTATTGGTATAATCCATGAAACGACTGCTCCCTATACTCCTCAGTAAAATGGTATCTTTGAAAGGAAAAACAGGTTAATGAAAGAGATGGTTAATTCCATGTTGTCCTATTCAGGGCTGAGTCAAGGGTTCTGAGGTGAAGCTATGTTAACAGCTTTTATTTAATAAATAGGGTTCCTGTTGGGAATTAAACTTAAGCAGTTAGTACGGTTGAAGAATACAAGAACAGTTAGTACTGCTGATGGAAGAACAGTTAGGACTGCTAATGAAGAAAAGTTAGGACTGCTTAAGAGATCAAGATGAAACCATGTGAAGATAAATATGGAATGGATATGATGAATATCTTATTTGTATAGAATATAGTTTACTTGTAAAGGACTCTTTGTGCTATAAAGAGAGATCCTCAGTTAGGGTTTTGATATATCCCTTCATACGAATTATCAAAAGCTTCACGTTCATATTGTAATCATTTGATATATATATTGAAGTGATTGTTTGGTTGATATTGTTTGTGTTCTTATTTGTTCTTATTGTTTTATTCAATCAATCACCAAACACAAAACATCTTCTAAGTACTTGGTAGTAAATTCCGCGTGCTATCAAGTATATACTCAAAGTATCCCCAACACAACGTGTGTGTTTAGATCCGGTCAAGTGGTATCAGAGCCAGGTTTCTGATACTTTGAATTAGAAGATCCAGAAGAACACTTTTCTCTTACAACAAGGAAGATGCCTTTCTCAGACTCTGAGGTACATATACTTGAAAAATGCTCAAACTCTTGTCGTGCTTTAAAAGATTATGAAAATGTTAAGAAACAGTATGATGATCTTAGAGTAGAATTTAATCAAGTAAGTTTTAGTCTGACAAATCATAAAAGAGGATTAGCTGTTTTGGAAGAACAAATTGTGTTTTATAGACAGAATGAGTCAAACTTCTCTGATGAGATAGGTATTTTAAAGAGGGAATTGCAAATAAAAGATAATAAAATGAGTGGACTTGTATATGAACTAGAGAAGCTTAAAAAGGAAAAAGAAAACATCCAGTTAAGTGTAGATACTCTTGAATATACTTCAAACGGAGTTAAGAAGATTGTAGAGAGTCAAATACTTAACAAAGCTAAATCTAGTTTAGGATATAAGTCAGTTGCTCTCCCTTTTAGAGGAATGTTTGCTCCACTAGGAATTGATTTAGCTCATACAGGTTTAGAAGAGTTTAAGGATATGGATTTTCCTGGATATGGTGTTAAGATTAGTGAGAATCCTGTTAAATTTGTTAAGGTAGAAGATTCTTTTGTGAGTGCTAGTGATAAATCTCTTTCTGAGGAAAAGATGTCCTCTGATAGGAACTCAGATGCACCAACTATTGAAGATTGGACATCTGATGATGAGGATGTAGAGGTTAAGGATAAACCTAATGTTGTTAAGGTAGAAGTTAAACATACTCCTAAAGTGGTTAAAACTGAAAACATAAAACCAGTTAGGAAAAATGTGAAATATGCTGAGATGTATAGGACTAAGAACAGATCACCAGTTTCTGAGGGTAGTCAAAGGAACTGGAACCACTCAAAATCTAAGCAATTGGACGATGAGTTTGCTATGATTAAGAAAGTATGTTTTGTTTGTGGAGGTTTTGATCATTTTGCTGCTTATTGTGACTCTAACCCATGGAAGAAGAGAGATTTTGGAAATTCAAGGGTGAATTGGAATAAAAATGCTAGGGTAACTCAAAACAGTCTAACAAGAGAGATTAACCCTAATGTGAATCAAAAATTTTCACCCAAAGCAGTTCTGTTAAGATCTGGAGTCAAAACAGTTTCAACTGTTAAGGCAGCAGTTCTAACTGCTAGACCAAACAAATGGTTTAAGAACAAACAAACTGTTACAAGTGCAAAACAACTTTCAAATCATGCACAAACAGTTAAAAGTCATTTTTATAAGAAAATAGCCATGACCAATAAAAAATGGGTGCCTAAAGCTAGACCAGCAGTTCCAACTGCTAGGCCAGCAGTTTGTACTGTTAGGCTAGCAATTCCTACTGCTAGGCATATGAGTGTAAAGGAAAATATGGAAAATGGTGTTAATGCATCAGCATCATGGGTTTGGAGACCTATCAAACCTAATGGTACTCTAACTGTTCTAAAAAGATTCAATTATATTGATGCAAGAGGCAAGCCTAAGTCTGTTATGGCTTGGGTGCCACAAGGAAATTATTTTTTCTTGTTATGTGCACTGTTAGTCATATGCTTATATTGTTGTGGGAGAAGTGCTTTGCACCTTGTTTCTTTGGTTTTGGACTAACATTTCAGGTTAAGAAAAGCTTTTTGCTTTGGATTGTGCTTTGAAAAGTATGGTGGTTTTGATTGTCAAGTGTGAATGCTTGTCACACAACAAATGGTAATTGATTCACCATGTCTAATCAACATAAGAATCAACTAGTCCAGATCAAACGGTTTCTGGTAAAGACTACTCAAATCCGTTTATGGTTGACAGTTTACCAAAAACTGGTTGGTTATCAACTCACCAAATCTAAGTGTGAAGAGTTGGCTAGTCCATAGCAAACGGCTATTGGTAAAGACATGTCAAATCCGTTCATAGCTGATAGTTTGCTAAAAACTATAAGTGGACAAAAATGTTTTCAAATCCACATTAAACTTACAACTTGATTTTATCTCTGAAAACTTTTTGCTAACAGTTAGTACTGCTGGGGTTAACAGTTTGAACTGCTGGCTTCACCAGTTCGTACTGATTGTTCAAACTTAGTTCCTACTGAGTTTATGCTCTGTGATACACCTCTCTCAGAAGGTAATACATCTGGAAGTGTTGAGAGCAGTTTGAAACTCAAACAACTGAATTGATGGTAACTTGTACAAATTGTCATATTGGATGCTGAGCTTGGAAAACATATGTTCTAGTTCATCTGATGGTGAAGATTCTTCCAAACAGGGGAGGAATAAAGTTTGTTCTAGTTGCTGTTAAAGATGATTATGATATTCAGGGGAGGAATTAAGAGTCAGAGATGAATTCATTAAGAAGTGCATAACATTTATTCATTACAGAGGAAGGATTCATTGTGATTGGAAAGTTGAAGATTTTGTGTGGGTGATTTGAGGCTTTTTATAGAGTTAATGAAGGTTTAATGACATTAAATGCTGGGTTGGTATAAGGAAGTAAATTCTTTGGGTTGGTACTTAGAATTAATTCCTTATAAGAATAAATTTAATTTTGGCAATTTTTGAAGAGTTGACCAAAAAGAATATGATATGTGAAGAAAATTCCCAAGTGTTTCGAGATTCAAGATAAGTGTTTGAAAGAATCTACCCCATGAACATAAGCAGATTTTTAATTCAAGAAACTTATTGATTTGCATAGAAATCATAAGTTTAGGGGAGGATTGTTGGGAATTAAACTTAAGTAGTTAGTACGGTTGAAGAATACAAGAACAGTTAATACTGCTGATGGAAGAACAGTTAGGACTGCTGATGAAGAAAAGTTAGGACTGCTTAAGAGATCAAGGTGAAACCGTGCATGGATAAATATGGAATGGATATGATGAATATCTTATTTGTATAGAATATAGTTTACTTGTAAAGGACTCTTTGTGCTATAAAGAGAGATCCTCAGTTAGGGTTTTGATATATCCCTTCATACGAATTATCAAGAGCTTCACATTCATATTGTAATCGTTTGATATATATATTGAAGTGATTGTTTGGTTGATATTGTTTGTGTTCTTATTTGTTCTTATTGTTTTATTCAATCAATCACCAAACACAAAACATCTTCTAAGTACTTGGTAGTAAATTCCGCGTGCTATCAAGTATATACTCAAAGTATCCCCAACACAACTTGTGTGTTTAGATCCGGTCAGTTCCCAATAAAAGGAACAAGGTTACCCCTTATAAACTCTGGGCTAAAAGAAAACCCAACCTGAACTTTCTCAGAGTTTGGGGTTGTAGGGCTGTTGTAAGACTCCCTAATCTAATGCAGAAAACCTTGGGTGAAAGAGGCATTGAATGCATCTTTGTTGGATATGCTGAGCATTCCAAGGCATATAGGTTTTATGTTATTGAACCTAATGAGTTTGTTTCAATTAACTCAACAATTGAATCAAGGGATATAATCTTTGATGAGAATAGGTTCTCATCAGTCCCTAGACCAAGTCAAAGGATTCCAAATGGAACTAATGACATTGGTGTTTCACTCTGATGAGGTTTCAGATGAGGTTGTGGTACAGCAACCTGAACCTAAGCTCAGAAGGAGCAATAGGGTCAGGACTCCAAAGTCATTTGGACCTGAGTTTTAATTATATCTAATTGAAGGAACAAGGGATGAGGTCTCTGACCAATACTCCTATTGCTTCATTGTTGAGGATGATCCCAAAACATTTGATGAAGTAATGAAGTCCCAGGATGTTGCTTTCTGGAAAGAAGCAATTAATGATGAAATGGATTCCATCATGGGCAACAACACTTGGGTGTTGGCTGATCTACCACCTAGTTGCAAACCTCTAGGTTGCAAATGGATTTTCAAAAGGAAAATGAAGGTAGATGGAACTATTGAAAAGTTCAAGGCTAGACTAGTCATTCAGGGCTTTAAACAAAAGTCAGGGATAGACTCTTTTGATACTTATGCCCCTGTGGTACGTCTCAGTACCGTAAGATTGCTGATTGCTTTGGCATCAATTCATAATCTGATTATTCATCAGATGGATGTGAAGACAACTTTCTTGAATGGTGAATTAGATGAGGAGGTTTATATGAACTAATCTCAGGGCTTCATCATGCCTGATAATGAAAACAAGGTTTGTAAACTGATTAAGTCTCTCTATGTACTAAAGCAGGCACCTAAACAATGGCATCAAAATTTTGATGAGGTGGTTTTGTCTAGTGGTTATTTACTTAACCAGTCTGACAAATGTATATATAGCAAATTTGATGAATCTGGTAAAAGGAGTCATCATTTGCCTATATGTTGATGACATGCTGATATTTGGCACTGACCAAAATCAGGTTGACCTGAAAAAGGAATTTTTGTCATCAAGGTTCTCCATGAAGGACATGGGGAAGGCTGATGTTATCCTTGGTATAAGGATTAAACATGAAAGTAAATGAATTTCTATCTCTCAAACTCATTATATTGAGTATGTGTTGAGGAAATTTAATTACTTTGATTGTACTCCAGTGAATACTCCTATGGATACAAGTGAGAAGCTGATGCCTAATACTGGTATAGCTAATGGCTGTATCTCAACTTGAGTATTCTAGGTTGATTGACTGCTTAATGTATGCCATGACTTGTACAAGACCTGATATTACTTTTGCAGTGGGTAAACTGAGCAGGTATACTAGTAATCCTAGTGCTCATCACTGGCAAGCAGTTCAGAGAGTACTGAAGTATCTGAAGAAGACTATGGATTATAGTCTCTCATATACTGGTTATCCTTCTGTATTAGAAGGATACACTGATGCAAGTTAGATCAGTAACACTGAAGACAATTCGTCTACTAGTGGCTGGGTATTCCTACTTGGTGGAGGTGTAATTTCTTGGGCATCTAAGAAGCAAACTTGCATCACCAGTTCAACAATAAAATCTGAATTTGTGGCTATAGCAGCTGCTGGTAAAGAAGTTGAATGGTTGAAAAACTTGCTTCTTGAGATTCCATTGTGGGCTAAACCTATAGCACCTATTTCTATCCGTTGTGATAGTGCTGCTACATTGGCTAAGACTTATAGCCAAATGTACAATGGGAAGTCTAGACACTTAGGTGTCAGGCATAACATGATTCGTGAGCTTATCATGAATGGGGTGGTATCTATAGAGTTTGTTAGATCTCAACAAAATTTAGCTGATTACTTGACGAAGGGTTTGGCTAGATACTTGGTTTTAAAGTCTGCTAAAGGGATGGGTTTAAGGTCCAACTTAGTCACTGAATGCTAAGACACCCAACTCCCTCCTGAGGAAACTTGGGAGCTGAGTTCAATGTGGAAAGCTGAACATTTAGTGGACTGGAGCGCATGTTTTACAATCATCCCAAGGTTGTGCTCGGAACCTGCTGAAAAGAAGGATGAAGTCTTTACTTCTTACTGGTTAAATTTCTTTGAAAAAGTGCTAAGCAGGAGCATGAATAAAGAGGAACCACCTATGTGAATGTTGAACTGTTGCCGCTTCAGGGAGCTTTGGACTTTTGGCTCTTACAACATTTATGAATTGGATATGGACACATGGCTTATTTAGTGTCAGGAGCGTTTAATTGTTTGAAAACTTGTGTGTATTTTATCTTCAGTTATTCAGATGGGTTGAAGGGTTCAATTCTTAGAACACCCTGATTCTCGAGTATTTGAACGTGTAATGTACTAAGATGGGAATTCAATCTTCAAGATATTTTCATTTATGCACATGTTTTGTTTTATGTTTATTTTCATGCAAAAGGAATTGTACTAAATTGGGGAGGATTGTTGGAAATTTAGTTCAATTGAGGGATATGATCATACTTGGAAATGGGTTTGGAGGTAAGGAGTGTACACCCATTAAGTCCCTGATTACCCTGACTCTAATAGTGGTTTTAAGTTTCTACTGCTAGTACTAATGTTACTACTGCTAGGCAGAGTTACTACTGCTAGGCAGAGTTACTACTGCTAGTACTAATGTTACTACTGTTGGCAGAGTTACTGCTGCTAGTACTAATGTTACTACTGTTAGCAGAGTTACTACTGCTGGTAATGCTGGAATTAGTTTGTAACTACTTTGACCTATTAATGGGTAGTTTCAAACTCGTAATTAAGACCATAATAACCTGGTCTTGTAACCACTATGGATATAATAGAGGAACATTATGAGGAGATTAATTAGCCAATTAATTCTCATAATTCCATTGACAAAGAGTAAATCTATCATATAAATAGGATACACATCCACATAGAAAAACACACGAAACATAAACACTTGAAAGCAAACAGGTTCTTGATTTGTGCCTAAAAAAAGAACACCACTTTATCTTATCCCATAGAGATATTCGTGTAACCAGGCATAGGGTCGAATAGTTTCTATTAGAAAGTGATAACACGATTTCAAGTGATATCCAATACTCATTGATTATCTATACCAACTTGGAACACACCAGACAAGAAACCAACAGATAACCTGTAACACCCCGACCCGACAAGGGTAGAGATGTTACAACAATGGTGACATATCAGAAACATACATAAGCATACATCTTCAATAATACAAAGAAGTACAAAGGTTACAAGAAATTACAAGGAAATACAGAATTACAGAGGAATAAATACTAAGTCTGAAAATAAAATTCTTCTAGTCATCTCTATAACAGAATATCTATCACAGTGCAGTCTTCTAAGTCCAATGATACTCTCCACTCATACCCAGCTTCCTACTAAAACCTGCCGCAGGAAAAGAAATGCGGCTGAGCTACGAGAGCTCAGTGAACAGATATAACGGTAACAAGCAGTAATAAAGAATAGTACAGAGTGTCAGAAATATATGTCATGCAGATATAATCAGAATCAAAGGATAAATAAAGGAGTAAGGATAAAGGATAGGGAATAATAAGTAGGTAAAGGTAAAAGGAAATAGTGCAAGGTATAATAATGGTCAAAGGTAAGTAATGTATATGATAAAGGTAAACAGTAATCCACCACGAGCCCAGAAACAGAAGTATCATAACCATGTAACCATATCAGTAATCCAGAGGGGATGCCTCTCAAGTAACCAGATAATATGAGGGGTGTCCTCATGTATCAAATATATATGGAGTAGCTAGCTCCCAGAGGTTGTGAAAGACGTGTATCGCACACACCATCAGTCACCAGAGATATAACAGATAATATAAACAGATAACAGAAACAGAACAAATCTAGGATGCATCCATACGCCCCAGGTGGCCAGAGTCTACCAATAAACACCAGATAAAATAAAGTCAGGGACGGGATAGGTCATCTCTCTCCTACCCTAGAGTCAAGTCATCGGTGCATCAATGACAAGGACATGAACACCTCATGCCTAGTGAGTTGGCTCGGGTATCAAACCGTGGTCAGAGTCAGATATCATATCAGAGGGTCATGTCAAAAGGTTCATGTCAAATATTTCAGGAGTAATATCAGAGGTTCAGAAATAAATCAGGTTTATATCAGAGTTTATAAACATGTTCAAGTCCAGGTCCAGAAATAGTATATCAGATTAATGCTTATATCAAAGTTCAAATTAAGTTTCAAAACAAGAGTTTATAACCAGGTTTAGAATAAGGTTCAAATTAAGGCTCAATAGGTCATATTAAAAGTTCATAATCAAAATGGTTTATAGGTTCATAGAGAAGATTTTAATTCAAAGGTTTCATATTAAACTTGTATTTAAAATAATCTTTCAGTGACTTTCATAAAATGATGCTTAGTAAAACCTTCTTATACATATAGTCTTTAAAAGCAATTTTCATAAAACCTTTAGTGCTGTTTATAACATCGTACTCAAAAGCTTTTCAAAAACATTTTCATATCATTAAGGAAAGTTTCCAATTTCAGTTAAAATGTCAAAATGAATCTTCAGGGTATTCAGAGGTTTGCATGTTCAGGTCACAAGGTAATGAGTCAAGTATCAAGGGAAATTCAGAGTCAGATATCATGTCAGAATCAGAGTGTTGTAACAAGTTCATGTTTCAAAGGGTTTATAACAGATGGTTCAGAATCAAGTTTCATAACAGAGTTCATATCAGGAATTATAACAAAGGGGATCATATGAAAGGTTCAAAGTAAAGGGGATCATAGCAATGGCATCAATTCAGAAGTTGACAGATCAGAAGAATGAAAGAGATCATGAGAAACCTGTGAGAAGGTTCAGAATATATGTACCTTATACCGCAAATGAAAACACAACAGAACAACAAGGTCGGAAGCAACTCCGTCTTCAACGGATCTACATGAATTCATGAATAACTTATTAAAATCTTATTTAATTTCAGATTACTTATTTGAGTCGGCTTTCCAGTTTTAGTAACTTTTCCTTTTTAGGTAACTTTCCAGAAATAGCAACTTTCCTTATTTAGCAGGTTTCCAGAATTAACAGATTTCCATATTTAATCAAGATACTATCATTACATAGTAGGTCAAGTCCTTATTTACAGATTATTATGGGATTAAGGTATATTTTATCAAGTTGCAAAACGTTAGGGTTAATTATGACAGATTTTCATATTATAGGGTTTTAAATGCAAATATTCTAATTTCAAAGGTCTAACATGAAAATACTTTAAGTTACTGATTTAAATACTCATTTTATTCAGAATGACATCTTAATCCCTTTAGTTTCACAGATTACAGTTTATACCCCTCTAGTTTCAATATTTACAAAACAAACCCTAGATTCATGATTTAATCCCTGTAATATCCATATTTACCACACAAGCATATTATTTTACAAAATTACAGAATGTAACCTCAGAATTAAGTATAGTACGGATCAGACCCTCAGAATTTAGAATTTACACATTTGGTCCCTTAACTTTACAAAACTTATAATTCAAATCATAATTTAATAACAATTACATATTAAGCCCATAAATACTCAAATTTACACATTACACTTTTAATATCAGTATTTACACAGAACAGCTTCAAGTTTCCATAATTTACACTTTTAGTCCCTCCTTTAAAATAAATGAAATTCGAAACCCTAATTTCATTTTAATTCCAAATCTTGATAATTTTGCACATAAGACCCTCATGTAATAATTTTTACACTTTAGTACTGATCTAATTAACATTATAAAAATGGCCCACAAGTTTATTTAATTACAAAACACCCCCTTAACAATTTATTTTCAAATCGGTAACAATATATTTTATCAAAACCAAACCCTAATAATCCCAATTATTAAGCAATCATTTTATTTATTTTCCAGATTTCATCATATAGAAGCCCTAGATCAATCGGTTTTATTTTTTTTTGCCCACGATTTTCCTTTTTATTCCAAAACCCGATTATACAATAATTCCAAAACTCACGATTTAAGTTTTAACAATTCGAAGGACCATTTTTCTGATGTTATATGACACGCATAGAACCCACAAAAAATATATAAGAGGTCCAGAAAAATCGCATGAATTATATAGATCTTATTTACGTTTTTAGGGTTTATGGCTCGTTATTATTCATACGGTTTATATATTGTGCATGATTCGATTTCACTATTTTTCACACGTTATATGTGACAAGGAGAGTGCTAGAAAAATACCAGAAAAATTATAGATCAAAGGAATCACACGCTATGATTTTATGTGGCTCGGTACAAAGTTTTTCGACCAAATAATTCACCACGACCAAACGAACGATCCCAGAGTTGTGTAGCTATTTTTCCCACCTTCTTGGCACTTGGAAGATCACTAGAAAAATACTCCTTTGCTTCAAAAAATTCGGATCAAGTGTGTGTTGATTTTAGTGTGCATCGGAAATTAGTTTTAGGGTTTTGGGTGAAATAAATTAGGAGTTAATTGAAATAAATTAGATGGACCGAGATTAGGGGAGGGCATGGCTGGGATTTCGGTTTGATGAGTTGAATAAATCATATCTTAATGTAAAAATTTTATTTCCTATTTTATTTGTCAATTATCCTATTATAAATAAACTTTATTTATCAAATAAATAAATTATATAAAATTTTGTTATATATTTGTGTGCAATAATAATTTTTGGACATGTACAAATGTTGAAAGGTTGCTTCAAAATTATTTCACTTGATTTGTAGTTCGTTTCCAGATATTCGGGATTAATTCGGCACTTTAAATAAGCTTTAATAAATTTTTAAAGTTTCAGGGGTAATTTGGTAATTTTTGCATGTTTTAGATTTTCGGGTTTTGCAACTCTTCCCCTCTAAAAAAATTTTCGTCCTCGAAAATTGAAGTCGCAAGGTTAGACAACGTCGTAGCCAATCGAAAAAAAAGGTCGCCACTAACATCCTCACGTCCGTGGAGGTTCTTCCAAAAGGATCTTCAGACAATTGGTTTCTCATGACTCGATCAACACAAAATGGGTTCAGATTCCTCAGAAGGAGACAAAATTGTTTGATTTTGATCAAAAGGACCATTCAACAAAAATGGATGATAGGTGAGTCTTCCAAAAAGTTTATATGAAATACGAACAGAATTTCAAATCAGATTAACTGTATCATCAGTGGAGAGTTCTACAAAGAGCTTAAGATATATAACTGAGGTCAACAGAATGCATTACGAGAGTTCAAACTCATCCAGATATTTAATGAACGAAATCAGAGTATACGCATAGGTAGAATGAACCTAATGGCTCACAAATCACGGATAACCAACGGAGATCAGATTCTAAACTTCTTAGGTGCTCCCCCAAGATATCCTATGGCCACAATGAGTGCACGTTATATGGTGTAAGTATTATCACGTTGATCAGGCGTCATAATACTAGCATCACATAAATATGCCTTCATGATGATCATACTTTATCTCGAGTCGTGAGTATAACAACTTATCTTAATCCACCTAGTACTTCTACAGTCTCAGAGCCAATAAGATCAATGACATAGCTAAGAGGGCAAACAAAACTATTCGCAAGAGTATCGGAATACCAGATTGCCAAGCAGAGTAAGGCACGCCGTCACAAGCATCAGATTTTCCACAGTTCGCCAAAATTCCTCAGAACAAAACCATCATCGAACATACGAAAATAAGCACGGGGCTGAAATGATTGTAGGAAACTTAAATCATTAGTGGATCTTATCATGATATAACGAAGTTTAAGGGAGTCAACGGAAATGAAAACTAATCGTCAATAACTTCGGTCTTCACAGAATCAATTTTTTTTTCCAAACATAAAAGATCTGTTTCAGAAATCCGTTCATTCAAAACATCAAATCTCTTCAAGTCCGGTTAATATGTCTTCGTTTGTCCGTCAATCTGGAAGTGAAACAAAATCATGATCTTGTGTCTGGTTCGTCAAGCCTCCTGCAGTTTTTCTTAGAATGTGATGGAGTACTGTGAATTCCTGGCACGATCTTTAAGTTTCTTCATCATCCAGTCTGCTTCCACCCTCAATTCATCTTAGTACAACCAAGATGAATAGGGAAGTGAGACTGTACGTCTTCATCAGCTCCAGGTTCGCCGTCTTTCTTCTGCATCGCCAACACTTCTGTCTTGTAAGGAATGTCTTCACTCTTCAGGGTAGTCACCGCTGTTGTCAACTCTAGGTCAGGTAGTGAAGTACTACTCCTGATGCGTTTCTAGTTGTCTTGATGCATACGCAAAAACCTTCTGTGTTGCGAAGGAGGATAACCGAGTCTCTTTCTGAAATGTCTCAAAATTTATTCCGTCTGAGGGTATGGAAACAAATTTCTATTTCAGCTTTCCAAAACTCCGTTCTCAATCGGACTAAGTTGTTTCTCTCTGGTCACGAAATTTATCAAGGGTAACGCAAGTTGTAAACGTCTTTCAGAATTCTGATGCAAGGTTCAAAAGATTTCAGATTACCATTTTGTTATCGGTCTTGACCGTTCGGTGATAGTTTCAAAATTTGCGGAATTTAAAGAGATATTCTCAATCAAGAAAACCGTTGTCTTAACAGATATCAATCTCTCAGAATGCACAAGTGATTGTCAAATTTCTTACAAAGTGCAAGAATGATTCTCATGTTCTTCTTCGTCTCCGAATGTACTATTAAGTCATACAATGACCATTTGCCCAAGTACTCACGAGAAAACATTCATTTATCAAATTTACAGAATAGTCAGAGCTTTAGCTAATACTATTAGCGTCACTAACCATCATATCAGTCGTTACAAATGCGGACAGCGATCTCAAGAATAACCTCAATTCATATTTCCATCTGAAGGAAACTTCGCGCTCTGAAATTGAATAGATAAGGGTTCCAAATAGCAATACGGTTCAGCTTCCAGAATCAATACATATCTCCTGTCATCATTCTTCTTTATCGCGAACAAAACTGAAATACGCCAAGAAAATACACTTAAGCAAACTTACTTCACACTCCGGTGGAAAACTTGGTGGTTCAATCAGAAATCGTGTTTCAGAAAATTCAGGGTGCCAAGTATTTCTCAAGATAAGGTTCATTCATTGGTGTACGAAATAGGTTTAAGGAAAACTTCATAACCGCGAAAATAATACACGAGTCTCCAGAGTGATAGTGATAGCAGAAATTTTAACAATCGGTAATCGTGGTAGGGAGTTCAAAATTGCTTCAAACGTCAAAAGTGAGACATAGGAGGATAGTTGTCAAGCAACCAATCCTTTATCAGAATAACATTAGAGTTAACAGTCCATAGAAAGACAGATCAACAAGGCAAATCTTATCGTCCAAAATGGGAGGGAAACATTCTTATACTCGTGGTTAAACACCACAAGACTTCTCATAGGGACAGAGATGGTTAAGACGAAATCAAATGGTGTCAGAAGTTTATAGATGCTTATCAAGAGACAAGAGACATTTAACAGAATGTATCAAATGCTTATCAAAAGCAAAAGACAAATAACCGAAGGTGTCAAGTACGTCATCGCCAAGGAGATTTCCAGAATGCCCGAAGAGGCATCAAAATGATTAACAGAAGGATCAGAGGTCAGAGTCGGACTCTGCAGACAAGGATCAAATAGTGTCAGGCTATATTATGCAGTTCTCCATGCCTTCCAGATTTATTTAATTCTCAAATCTTGGGTAGTGCAAAGCATAAGCTTTCAATTTCTAAAAGTGATCTTAACAGACTTAAATCAAAAGCAGGGCACGAATCAGAGTGATGCGGAAGCAAAATACTTAAACAAATGCCTTATAGTCTACCCATTCCTCACTGGTCAAAACTTAAGTTCATATCAGGAAATCCTAAAGCAAGTTCTCAAGGTGTTCTCCTATGTTCTTACAGTGGAAGCCTAATGGTCCAGAATTCACAGGTCAAGGGTAAATGTATTAAGAGTCGCAGCCTGTCTGCTCTGATACCATAAATTGTAACACCCCGACCCGACAAGGGTATAGATGTCACAACAATGGTGACATATCAGAAACATACATAAGCATACATCTTCAATAATACAAAGAAGTACAAAGGTTACAAGAAATTACAAGGAAATACAGAATTACAGAGGAATAAATACTAAGTCTGAAAATAAAATTCTTCTAGTCATCTCTATAACAGAATATCTATCACAGTGCAGTCTTCTAAGTCCAATGATACTCTCCACTCATACCCAGCTTCCTACTAAAACCTGCCGGAGGAAAAGAAATGCGGTTGAGCTACGAGAGCTCAGTGAACAGATATAACGGTAACAAGCAGTAATAAAGAATAGTACAGAGTGTCAGAAATATATGTCATGCAGATATAATCAGAATCAAAGGATAAATAAAGGAGTAAGGATAAAGGATAGGGAATAATAAGTAGGTAAAGGTAAAAGGAAATAGTGCAAGGTATAATAATGGTCAAAGGTAAGTAATGTATATGGTAAAGGTAAACAGTAATCCACCCCGAGCCCAGAAACAGAAGTATCATAACCATGTAACCATATCAGTAATCCAGAGGGGATGCCTCTCAAGTAACCAGATAATATGAGGGGTGTCCTCATGTATCAAATATATATGGAGTAGCTAGCTCCCAGAGGTTGTGAAAGACGTGTATCGCACACACCATCAGTCACCAGAGATATAACAGATAACATAAACATATAACAGAAACAGAACAAATCTAGGATGCATCCATACGCCCCAGGTGGCCAGAGTCTACCAATAAACACCAGATAAAATAAAGTCAGGGACGGGATAGGTCATCTCTCTCCTACCCTAGAGTCAAGTCATCGGTGCATCAATGACAAGGACATGAACACCTCATGCCTAGTGAGTTGGCTCGGGTATCAAACCGTGGTCAGAGTCAGATATCATATCAGAGGGTCATGTCAAAAGGTTCATGTCAAATATTTCAGGAGTAATATCAGAGGTTCAGAAATAAATCAGGTTTATATCAGAGTTTATAAACATGTTCAAGTCCAGGTCCAGAAATAGTATATCAGATTAATGCTTATATCAAAGTTCAAATTAAGTTTCAAAACAAGAGTTTATAACCAGGTTTAGAATAAGGTTCAAATTAAGGTTCAATAGGTCATATTAAAAGTTCATAATCAAAATGGTTTATAGGTTCATAGAGAAGATTTTAATTCAAAGGTTTCATATTAAACTTGTATTTAAAATAATCTTTCAGTGACTTTCATAAAATGATGCTTAGTAAAACCTTCTTATACATATAGTCTTTAAAAGAAATTTTCATAAAACCTTTAGTGCTGTTTATAACATCGTACTCAAAAGCTTTTCAAAAACATTTTCATATCATTAAGGAAAGTTTCCAATTTCAGTTAAAATGTCAAAATGAATCTTCAGGGTATTCAGAGGTTTGCATATTCAGGTCACAAGGTAATGAGTCAAGTATCAAGGGAAATTCAGAGTCAGATATCTTGTCAGAATCAGAGTGTTATAACAAGTTCATGTTTCAAAGGGTTTATAACAGATGGTTCAGAATCAAGTTTCATAACAGAGTTCATATCAGGAATTATAACAAAGGGGATCATATGAAAGGTTCAAAGTAAAGGGGATCATAGCAATGGCATCAATACAGAAGTTGACAGATCAGAAGAATGAAAGAGATCATGAGAAACCTGTGAGAAGGTTCAGAATATCTGTACCTTATACCGCAAATGAAAACACAACAGAACAACAAGGTCGGAAGCAACTCCATCTTCAGCGGATCTACATGAATTCATGACTAACTTATTAAAAGCTTATTTAATTTCAGATTACTTATTTTAGTCGGCTTTCCAGTTTTAGTAACTTTTCCTTTTTAGGTAACTTTCCAGAAATAGCAACTTTCCTTATTTAGCAGGTTTCCAGAATTAACAGATTTCCATATTTAATCAAGATACTATCATTACATAGTAGTTCAAGTCCTTATTTACAGATTATTATGGGATTAAGGTATATTTTATCAAGTTGCAAAACGTTAGGGTTAATTATGACAGATTTTCATATTATAGGGTTTTAAATGCAAATATTCTAATTTCAAAGGTCTAACATGAAAATACTTTAAGTTACTGATTTAAATACTCATTTTATTCAGAATGACATCTTAATCCCTTTAGTTTCACAGATTACAGTTTATACCCCTCTAGTTTCAATATTTACAAAACAAACCCTAGATTTACATAATTCATGATTTAATCCCTGTAATATCCATATTTACCACACAAGCATATTATTTTACAAAATTACAGAATGTAACCTCAGAATTAAGTATAGTACGGATCAGACCCTTAGAATTCAGAATTTACACATTTGGTCCCTTAACTTTACAAAACTTATAATTCAAATCATAATTTAATAACAATTACATATTAAGCCCATAAATACTCAAATTTACACATTACACTTTTAATATCAGTATTTACACAGAACAGCTTCAAGTTTCCATAATTTACACTTTTAGTCCCTCCTTTAAAATAAATGAAATTCGAAACCCTAATTTCATTTTAATTCCAAATCTTGATAATTTTGCACATAAGACCCTCATGTAATAATTTTTACACTTTAGTACTGATCTAATTAACATTATAAAAATGGCCCACAAGTTTATTTAATTACAAAACACCCCCTTAACAATTTATTTTCAAATCGGTAACAATATATTTTATCAAAACCAAACCCTAATAATCCCAATTATTAAGCAATCATTTTATTTATTTTCCAGATTTCATCATATAGAAGCCCTAGATCAATCGGTTTTATTTTTTTTTGCCCACGATTTTCCTTTTTATTCCAAAACCCGATTATACAATAATTCCAAAACTCACGATTTAAGTTTTAACAATTCGAAGGACCATTTTTCTGATGTTATATGACACGCATAGAACCCACAAAAAATATATAAGAGGTCCAGAAAAATCGCATGAATTATATAGATCTTATTTACGTTTTTAGGGTTTATGGCTCGTTATTATTCATACGGTTTATATATTGTGCATGATTCGATTTCACTATTTTTCACACGTTATATGTGACAAGGAGAGTGCTAGAAAAATACCAGAAAAATTATAGATCAAAGGAATCACACGCTATGATTTTATGTGGCTCGGTACAAAGTTTTTCGACCAAATAATTCACCACGACCAAACGAACGATCCCAGAGTTGTGTAGCTATTTTTCCCACCTTCTTGGCACTTGGAAGATCACTAGAAAAATACTCCTTTGCTTCAGAAAATTCGGATCAAGTGTGTGTTGATTTTAGTGTGCATCGGAAATTAGTTTTAGGGTTTTGGGTGAAATAAATTAGGAGTTAATTGAAATAAATTAGATGGACCGAGATTAGGGGAGGGCATGGCTGGGATTTCGGTTTGATGAGTTGAATAAATCATATCTTAATGTAAAAATTTTATTTCCTATTTTATTTGTCAATTATCCTATTATAAATAAACTTTATTTATCAAATAAATAAATTATATAAAATTTTGTTATATATTTGTGTGCAATAATAATTTTTGGACATGTACAAATGTTGAAAGGTTGCTTCAAAATTATTTCACTTGATTTGTAGTTCGTTTCCAGATATTCGGGATTAATTCGGCACTTTAAATAAGCTTTAATAAATTTTTAAAGTTTCAGGGGTAATTTGGTAATTTTTGCATGTTTTAGATTTTCGGGTTTTGCAACTCTTCCCCTCTAAAAAAATTTTCGTCCTCGAAAATTGAAGTCGCAAGGTTAGACAACGTCGTAGCCAATCGAAAAAAAAGGTCGCCACTAACATCCTCACGTCCGTGGAGGTTCTTCCAAAAGGATCTTCAGACAATTGGTTTCTCATGACTCGATCAACACAAAATGGGTTCAGATTCCTCAGAAGGAGACAAAATTGTTTGATTTTGATCAAAAGGACCATTCAACAAAAATGGATGATAGGTGAGTCTTCCAAAAAGTTTATATGAAATACGAACAGAATTTCAAATCAGATTAACTGTATCATCAGTGGAGAGTTCTACAAAGAGCTTAAGATATATAACTGAGGTCAACAGAATGCATTACGAGAGTTCAAACTCATCCAGATATTTAATGAACGAAATCAGAGTATACGCATAGGTAGAATGAACCTAATGGCTCACAAATCACGGATAACCAACGGAGATCAGATTCTAAACTTCTTAGGTGCTCCCCCAAGATATCCTATGGCCACAATGAGTGCACGTTATATGGTGTAAGTATTATCACGTTGATCAGGCGTCATAATACTAGCACCACATAAATATGCCTTCATGATGATCATACTTTATCTCGAGTCGTGAGTATAACAACCTATCTTAATCCACCTAGTACTTCTACAGTCTCAGAGCCAATAAGATCAATGACATAGCTAAGAGGGCAAACAAAACTATTCGCAAGAGTATCGGAATACCAGATTGCCAAGCAGAGTAAGGCACGCCGTCACAAGCATCAGATTTTCCACAGTTCGCCAAAATTCCTCAGAACAAAACCATCATCGAACATACGAAAATAAGCACGGGGCTGAAATGCTTGTAGGAAACTTAAATCATTAGCGGATCTTATCATGATATAACGAAGTTTAAGGGAGTCAACGGAAATGAAAACTAATCGTCAATAACTTCGGTCTTCACAGAATCAATTTTTTTTTCCAAACATAAAAGATCTGTTTCAGAAATCCGTTCATTCAAAACATCAAATCTCTTCAAGTCCGGTTAATATGTCTTCGTTTGTCCGTCAATCTGGAAGTGAAACAAAATCATGATCTTGTGTCTGGTTCGTCAAGCCTCCTGCAGTTTTTCTTAGAATGTGATGGAGTACTGTGAATTCCTGGCACGATCTTTAAGTTTCTTCATCATCCAGTCTGCTTCCACCCTCAATTCATCTTAGTACAACCAAGATGAATAGGGAAGTGAGACTGTACGTCTTCATCAGCTCCAGGTTCGCCGTCTTTCTTCTGCATCGCCAACACTTCTGTCTTGTAAGGAATGTCTTCACTCTTCAGGGTAGTCACCGCTGTTGTCAACTCTAGGTCAGGTAGTGAAGTACTACTCCTGATGCATTTCTAGTTGTCTTGATGCATACGCAAAAACCTTCTGTGTTGCGAAGGAGGATAACCGAGTCTCTTTCTGAAATGTCTCAAAATTTATTCCGTCTGAGGGTATGGAAACAAATTTCTATTTCAGCTTTCCAAAACTCCGTTCTCAATCGGACTAAGTTGTTTCTCTCTGGTCACGAAATTTATCAAGGGTAACGCAAGTTGTAAACGTCTTTCAGAATTTTGATGCAAGGTTCAAAAGATTTCAGATTACCATTTTGTTATCGGTCTTGACCGTTCGGTGATAGTTTCAAAATTTGCGGAATTTTAAGAGATATTCTCAATCAAGAAAACCGTTGTCTTAACAGATATCAATCTCTCAGAATGCACAAGTGATTGTCAAATTTCTTACAAAGTGCAAGAATGATTCTCATGTTCTTCTTCGTCTCCGAATGTACTATTAAGTCATACAATGACCATTTACCCAAGTACTCACGAGAAAACATTCATTTATCAAATTTACAGAATAGTCAGAGCTTTAGCTAATACTATTAGCGTCACTAACCATCATATCAGTCGTTACAAATGCGGACAGCGATCTCAAGAATAACCTCAATTCATATTTCCATCTGAAGGAAACTTCGCGCTCTGAAATTGAATAGATAAGGGTTCCAAATAGCAATACGGTTCAGCTTCCAGAATCAATACATATCTCCTGTCATCATTTTTCTTTATCGCGAACAAAACTGAAATATGCCAAGAAAATACACTTAAGCAAACTTACTTCACACTCCGGTGGAAAACTTGGTGGTTCAATCAGAAATCGTGTTTCAGAAAATTCAGGGTGCCAAGTATTTCTCAAGATAAGGTTCATTCATTGGTGTACGAAATAGGTTTAAGGAAAACTTCATAACCGCGAAAATAATACACGAGTCTCCAGAGTGATAGTGATAGCAGAAAGTTTAACAATCGGTAATCGTGGTAGGGAGTTCAAAATTGCTTCAAACGTCAAAAGTGAGACATAGGAGGATAGTTGTCAAGCAACCAATCCTTTATCAGAATAACATTAGAGTTAACAGTCCATAGAAAGACAGATCAACAAGGCAAATCTTATCGTCCAAAATGGGAGGGAAACATTCTTATACTCGTGGTTAAACACCACAAGACTTCTCATAGGGACAGAGATGGTTAAGACGAAATCAAATGGTGTCAGAAATTTATAGATGCTTATCAAGAGACAAGAGACATTTAACAGAAGGTATCAAATGCTTATCAAAAGCAAAAGACAAATAACCGAAGGTGTCAAGTACGTCATCGCCAAGGAGATTTCCAGAATGCCCGAAGAGGCATCAAAATGATTAACAGAAGGATCAGAGGTCAGAGTCGGACTCTGCAGACAAGGATCAAATAGTGTCAGGCTATATTATGCAGTTCTCCATGCCTTCCAGATTTATTTAATTCTCAAATCTTGGGTAGTGCAAAGCATAAGCTTTCAATTTCTAAAAGTGATCTTAATAGACTTAAATCAAAAGCAGGGCACGAATCAGAGTGATGCGGAAGCAAAATACTTAAACAAACGCCTTATAGTCTACCCATTCCTCACTGGTCAAAACTTAAGTTCATATCAGGAAATCCTAAAGCAAGTTCTCAGGGTGTTCTCCTATGTTCTTACAGTGGAAGCCTAATGGTCCAGAATTCACAGGTCAAGGGTAAATGTATTACGAGTCGCAGCCTGTCTGCTCTGATACCATAAATTGTAACACCCCGACCCGACAAGGGTAGAGATGTCACAACAATGGTGACATATCAGAAACATACATAAGCATACATCTTCAATAATACAAAGAAGTACAAAGGTTACAAGAAATTACAAGGAAATACAGAATTACAGAGGAATAAATACTAAGTCTGAAAATAAAATTCTTCTAGTCATCTCTATAACAGAATATCTATCACAGTGCAGTCTTCTAAGTCCAATGATACTCTCCACTCATACCCAGCTTCCTACTAAAACCTGCCGCAGAAAAAGAAATGCGGCTGAGCTACGAGAGCTCAGTGAACAGATATAACGGTAACAAGCAGTAATAAAGAATAGTACAGAGTGTCAGAAATATATGTCATGCAGATATAATCAGAATCAAAGGATAAATAAAGGAGTAAGGATAAAGGATAGGGAATAATAAGTAGGTAAAGGTAAAAGGAAATAGTGCAAGGTATAATAATGGTCAAAGGTAAGTAATGTATATGGTAAAGGTAAACAGTAATCACCACGAGCCCAGAAACAGAAGTATCATAACCATGTAACCATATCAGTAATCCAGAGGGGATGCCTCTCAAGTAACCAGATAATATGAGGGGTGTCCTCATGTATCAAATATATATGGAGTAGCTAGCTCCCAGAGGTTGTGAAAGACGTGTATCGCACACACCATTAGTCACCAGAGATATAACAGATAACATAAACAGATAACAGAAACAGAACAAATCTAGGATGCATCCATACGCCCCAGGTGGCCAGAGTCTACCAATAAACACCAGATAAAATAAAGTCAGGGACGGGATAGGTCATCTCTCTCCTACCCTAGAGTCAAGTCATCGGTGCATCAATGACAAGGACATGAACACCTCATGCCTAGTGAGTTGGATCGGGTATCAAACCGTGGTCAGAGTCAGATATCATATCAGAGGGTCATGTCAAAAGGTTCATGTCAAATATTTCAGGAGTAATATCAGAGGTTCAGAAATAAATCAGGTTTATATCAGAGTTTATAAACATGTTCAAGTCCAGGTCCAGAAATAGTATATTAGACTAATGTTTATATCAAAGTTCAAATTAAGTTTCAAAACAAGAGTTTATAACCAGGTTTAGAATAAGGTTCAAATCAAGGTCATATCAAAAGTTCATAATCAAAAAGGTTTATAGGTTCATAGAAAAGATTTTAATTCAAAGGTTTCATATTAAACTTGTATTTAAAATAATCTTTCAGTGACTTTCATAAAATGATGCTTAGTAAAACCTTCTTATACATATAGTCTTTAAAAGAAATTTTCATAAAACCTTTAGTGCTGTTTATAACATCGTACTCAAAAGCTTTTCAAAAACATTTTCATATCATTAAGGTAAGTTTCCAATTTCAGTTAAAATGTCAAAATGAATCTTCAGGGTATTCAGAGGTTTGCATGTTCAGGTCACAAGGTAATGAGTCAAGTATCAAGGGAAATTCAGAGTCAGATATCATGTCAGAATTAGTGTGTTATAACAAGTTCATGTTTCAAAGGGTTTATAACAGATGGTTCAGAATCAAGTTTCATAACAGAGTTCATATCAGGAATTATAACAAAGGGGATCATATGAAAGGTTCAAAGTAAAGGGGATCATAGCAATGGCATCAATACAGAAGCTGACAGATCAGAAGAATGAAAGAGATCATGAGAAACCTGTGAGAAGGTTCAGAATATCTGTACCTTATACCGCAAATGAAAACACAACAGAACAACAAGGTCGGAAGCAACTCCGTCTTCAACGGATCTACATGAATTCATGACTAACTTATTAAAAGCTTATTTAATTTCAGATTACTTATTTTAGTCGGCTTTCCAGTTTTAGTAACTTTTCCTTTTTAGGTAACTTTCCAGAAATAGCAACTTTCCTTATTTAGCAGGTTTCCAGAATTAACAGATTTCCATATTTAATCAAGATACTATCATTACATAGTAGGTCAAGTCCTTATTTACAGATTATTATGGGATTAAGGTATATTTTATCAAGTTGCAAAACGTTAGGGTTAATTATGACAGATTTTCATATTATAGGGTTTTAAATGCAAATATTCTAATTTCAAAGGTCTAACATGAAAATACTTTAAGTTACTGATTTAAATACTCATTTTATTCAGAATGACATCTTAATCCCTTTAGTTTCACAGATTACAGTTTATACCCCTCTAGTTTCAATATTTACAAAACAAACCCTAGATTCATGATTTAATCCCTGTAATATCCATATTTACCACACAAGCATATTATTTTACAAAATTACAGAATGTAACCTCAGAATTAAGTATAGTACGGATCAGACCCTCAGAATTCAGAATTTACACATTTGGTTCCTTAACTTTACAAAACTTATAATTCAAATCATAATTTAATAACAATTACATATTAAGCCCATAAATACTCAAATTTACACATTACACTTTTAATATCAGTATTTACACAGAACAGCTTCAAGTTTCCATAATTTACACTTTTAGTCCCTCCTTTAAAATAAATGAAATTCGAAACCCTAATTTCATTTTAATTCCAAATCTTGATAATTTTGCACATAAGACCCTCATGTAATAATTTTTACACTTTAGTACTGATCTAATTAACATTATAAAAATGGCCCACAAGTTTATTTAATTACAAAACACCCCCTTAACAATTTATTTTCAAATCGGTAACAATATATTTTATCAAAACCAAACCCTAATAATCCCAATTATTAAGCAATCATTTTATTTATTTTCCAGATTTCATCATATAGAAGCCCTAGATCAATCGGTTTTATTTTTTTTTGCCCACGATTTTCCTTTTTATTCCAAAGCCCGATTATACAATAATTCCAAAACTCACGATTTAAGTTTTAACAATTCGAAGGACCATTTTTCTGATGTTATATGACACGCATAGAACCCACGAAAAATATATAAGAGGTCCAGAAAAATCGCATGAATTATATAGATCTTATTTATGTGATAAGGAGAGTGCTAGAAAAATACCAGAAAAATTATAGATCAAAGGAATCACACGCTATGATTTTATGTGGCTCGGTACAAAGTTTGTCGACCAAATAATTCACCACGACCAAACGAACGATCCCAGAGTTGTGTAGCTATTTTTCCCACCTTCTTGGCACTTGGAAGATCACTAGAAAAATGCTCCTTTGCTTCAGAAAATTCGGATCAAGTGTGTGTTGATTTTAGTGTGCATCGTAAATTAGTTTTAGGGTTTTGGGTGAAATAAATTAGGAGTTAATTGAAATAAATTAAATGGACCGAGATTAGGGGAGGGCATGGCTGGGATTTCGGTTTGATGAGTTGACAAAATCAGATCTTAATGTAAAAATTTTATTTCCTATTTTATTTGTCAATTATCCTATTATAAATAAACTTTATTTATCAAATAAATAAATTATATAAAATTTTGGTATATATTTGTGTGCAATAATAATTTTTGGACATGTACAAATGTTGAAAGGTTGCTTCAAAATTATTTCACTTGATTTGTAGTTCGTTTCTAGGGATTCGGGATTAATTCGGCACTATAAATAAGCTTTAATAAATTTTTAAAGTTTTAGGGGTAATTTGATAATTTTTGCATGTTTTAAATTTTCGGGTTTTACATAACCCCTGTCATTGCAGTAAAGAAGTTATGGGGTGCCTTGTTGACTGACATTGGTTTATGGAAAAAGTAAAGAAAAAGAAAGGAACATAATTTGATGTGTTGGAACGTGGCCAATGGAAGTCATTTTTTTTCCCAAACTTTCTCAATAATTCTCCACTTCAGAGTTCAGAGTTCGGGGTAAGAGTCATTATATCAATCATATGCAATAATGCATATTGGAGTAGTGGTATATTACAGTACAATTTCTTGTATGTCATGACCTAGAAACAACAATGCTTGAGTTGAGGCCATAAAAACTCACACCCTTTTCCTTGAATTTTCTTTCCTCTTCAACATAGGTGATACATACATAGATAAAGGGAATTTGAGGAGGTCATAGATATAACAAAGGAGTTACAACATCAACACCCTTCATTTGAGAAATTTCATTTGATAATCTTATAAATTACAAGTAATAAATATCAACAAGAGTAGCATGCCAAACGTGACTACACCAAAAATTGCGTCTTTTATTGTTATTGAGCAATACACTAAAGATCGTAAGACATTTGTTTGAGATAACTACATTCCTGTAGTATAAAGTTTGAGTTTTACGTTATCTAACACATTTGGCAATACTATTTGTTCTCCGCGGATTATATAATTTAACTAAAACTTAAAAGGTTTTGCAAACATCGACCCTAAGTGTTGTAATTAAGAATGTATGCTATATATAATGTGAGATAGTTGCCGTTTAATTAAACTAATGTAATTAAGAATGTATGCTATATATAATGTGAGATAGTTGCCGTTTAATTAAACTAAAACTTACATTTTCTTTATTTGAGCATGAACCTTGCATAGTTCATTATAGTTATAGATGCAGACTTACAAAACTCTATCCTCGAGCTTAAGTATGTAATAAAAGAAAGGTGGAAAAAAAAAAAAAAAAAAAAAAAAAAAAAAAAAAAAAAAAAAAAAAAAAAAAAAACTATATTCACGAGTAGCATATTAGAAGAAAAAAGTTTAGAATTAATGTAGTGTGCTTTTAAAATAGGTCAAATGTTTTATAAAGGTATCATACTTGCTTTCATTTTTTTTTTTGAGTATCGAACAAATTTTTTTTCCTTATACGAGTACTAATCTTTCAAATTCGGGCTTTTTGGGGTATTTTGTAACATTTTTGCCCCTCTCAACTAATAAGAGTTTTAATAATTTGAAGCGCAAAAATGTCACAAAGTACCTCAAAAAGACCGAATTTGAAAGATTAATACCCGTATAAGGAAAATATTTTGTTCAATACCCAGAAGAAAAAAATGATAACAAGTATGATAACTTTATAAAACATTTGCCCTTTAAAATATTCTTAATTTTGGAGAAACGATGTGACACAAATTTCTCCTTCATTGCTTTTCATTTTTCTACTTTCAAAACTTGAAAATACATTTTTTAAAATTTCCTTCATATGAGATGTATTAAGGTGAAGTGATGAACTAATAAAGTTTAGCCATATGAGGAAGAAAGTCATAAACTAAAAGTCCAATTGAAACTTGCGGACGTGTCGATACTTCCACCATGAGACTTGTTTCTTGTGTATGTAAAAGACGAGAGAATCGCGCTTGACCAACTTGCCGAACCGCGTCTACTCCTCGACTTCATTTAAGAAATAATTGTTTTATATTACGTACATGTTTTTAACATTGGGTTTGGTTGAAATTAATTAATTTAATAGCTACAGAGTATGTATTAGTCTGGTCTATGGGTATTGCCATATGCTTATTACGTTACAATCACTGGCGGAGCTAGAAAAAATTTTGTAGGGGAGTCGAAACAAATTTTTTTCCGAAAAAATATTAGATGAGAGGGCCGAGATGAAAAAAATAATAATAATAACACATGAAATCGTGAAAAAAATACACTAACGGGATTAGTCCTAAGAGGCCGTGACCCTTACCGGTCTTCACTAAGCTCCGCCCATGGTTACAATAGAACTTGTATATGACAACCAAACGTCCTTAATTATGTAAAATCTACATTGCAAATAATGTATTGTGCAGGTGTTTGAGATTGTATTAGCAAACCGAATTATGCATTTATAAATGGTGTTTGGAAGAGTAGGTTTTGGCCGTTAGATTATAGAATTTCTTGTAGGTTATCAAGTTTATTATGTTACAATGTGTAGAGGTTATATAGAAAAACCCTAACGTACCCTAAACGCACAATTTGGATTGGACCTAATCGATTGTCTAAAACTCATCCGTAACTCAAGCGGCTAAATCATAAAAGCTCGAATTAGATAATAGACTTTAACTATTATAAAAAGAGTAAATTACATGGATGGTCCTTATGGTTTGCTTAAAATTTCATTTGTCGTCCTCAAAGTTTAAAGTTGCATGGAGAGTCTCTATCTTTGCAAAGAATAACACTCGTGGTCATTTATTTAACTGGTGTTAAGTGGATTCTGTTATCATTTACACGTTAGCCCTTTTGGCTAACGACTGTTGAATCGTCTATCCTTTATAATAACGGCCGTTTATTATTTAAAGTTTATCGACTTTAGGTACATTTTTATAAAAGCATATACGTTTTTATCCGTTTTCGTCCGTTTTTATACGTTTTTGTATATTTTCTTACGTTTTCGTCAGTTTTCTTACGTTTTTGTCCATTTTTTAACCATTATCGTCCGTTTTTATTCGTTTTCGTTCGTTTTTATATGTTTTCGTCCATTTTCTTACGTTTTCATCCGGTTTGATACATTTTCATACGTTTTCGTCCATTTTATATGTTTTCATACGGTTTAACCGTTTTCATACGTTTTCGTCTGTTTTATACGCTTTTTGTCCGTTTTATACATTTTTATCCGCTATTAACCATTTTTATCCATTTTCATACGTACAAAAACATAAGAAAATGTATAAAAATTAAAAGTACAAAAATAAAATGTACAAAACGTATAAAACCATACAAAAATGTGCAAAAACGTTTAAAAACATACAAAAACTGATAAAAACATATGAAAACCTAAGGAAACGTATAAAAACGGGTGAAAACGTATAAAACGGATGAAAATGTATAAAAACGGATAAATACGTATGAAAACGCAAGAAAACGTATAAAAATTGATGAAAACGTATAAATAAGGACAAAAACGTATGACAACGTATAAAAACGAAGGAAAACATATAAACACATATAAAAATGAATAGAAACAGACGAAAACGTACAAAACATATAAAAACGTAAGAAAACGGATGAAAACATATAAAAACTTTTAGAAACCTAGAAAAACGCATGAAAACAGATAAATACGAACGAAAATGGACAAAAACGTAAGAAAACGGACAAAATCGTTTGAAAACAGATTAAAACGTAAGGAAACGGATAAAAACATTTAAAAACAGACGAAAACATATAAAAATGGACGAAAACGTACAAACACGAACAAAAACTTATGAAACCGTAAGAAAACGTATAAAAACGGACGAAAATGTATAAAAACGGATAAAAACATATAAAAACGGACGATAACGTATAAAGGATATACGATGCAACGTCATTAGCCAAAAGGGCTAATGTGTAAATGATAACCGAATCCACTTAACACTGGTTAAAAAAAAAGACCACAAGTGTTATTCTTTGCAAAGATAGGGATTGTCCATGCAACTGTAAACTTTGAGGGACGATAGATGAAATTTTGGGCAAACCACAGGGACCATCCATGTAATTTACTCTTATAAAAATTAGTCTAAACATAAAAACAAAACTAAAGATTGTTATCATGATTAATAAAAAGACTTTGATAAGTACCCTGTCGCAACGAAGAAACATAATCTGAAAAAGGGTAATTTCTTTTTCGACGAGTGTCTAGACTTATATCGGCTCGTAACCAAGTGTACGACCAATGGAGGGTGTGATTCTGGAATTTTTCCTTCAGAATCTAATTACGAAACCATGGTCACTGACCGCGTCAGCTAACCCTAAACAGTATAAGAGTTATAAGCAAAATAATGAACCGATTGTTGTTTACTGAACCCAACGAATTGTTACGGCACGTGGCGGAGGTTATAACGACAATATCGGAATTCTTTTCTTCCTAATTTCAGTACGATGTCAATGGCGATGTTAGTTAACTCCTTACAGTTTCGGAGTTATGGTTGAAACTGTAGGCTACGTTTTTTTATAAAGATTAGGGATACAATAAAGAATAGGGTTTGACGGAGTAGCCTAGTGCAACACCGCAAAATTTAAAGTTTTAGTCATGCATATTTGATAGTATTTATAAGATTTAATAAAGTTTTTGAAGTTAGTATTTAACAGAATAAGGACATGTGTGACCACCGATGTAATAGAATTAACCACAAAGACTAACGGTGCAAAAGTAATAATTAAGATGTAAAAAGACAGAACTTACCCTTATGGGCTTATAACCTCAAATCTCTGGAATTAGCCCCTTATACCTACACATGTCCTCATATGTGTGTTATGTGTGTGTTTTGGAAGGAATTTAAGAGTTAACCACATTACTAAGGAAAACTTCAGAGGAGGATCTTTTAGAAGAGCTAATGATAGTTTGGAAAGTTGTGGGAATCATAAGAAGATTTTTAGAACTTCTAATTAAGCTCTTCATCAAGATAAGTAAAGAGATTTATTAGTTTTTAAGATTATTGTTAACATGTAATGAATTGGGTTTTATTTTGGATGAAATTGTTATATGATGATTTTAGACTTAGCAATGATGTTTTATGATTATTATACAGTTACTACATGAACAAAATTGATAAGAAGCATTTTGATAGAAATTATGATATGAGAATATGATGAAATTGTTATGATGGTTTTTGGTGATTGTTAATGAAGTGTTTGGTATAAGGTTTCAAAAAGACCAAGTTAGATAGTTAATGGTAAATCTTATGAGTACTAGATGAATTGGTGAAATTTAATGATCTTATTAAAATTACCATGTGTCTAGGTGACCGTGGCAAACTTGAGGAACGCCTAAACCAAGTTTAAGGTGAGTAAAGGGTAGAATGTACATGTTTACCAGTGTAGTCACGATTTGAGATTAGTACCGGCACTAACTGTGTATGTTTATGTTATAGTGACCAGGTAAGTTTATGATATAATGACCGTGTATGTTCATGTTATAATGATTGGGCATAATTATGATATAATGACCGAGTATAATTATGATATAATGACGGGGTATGATTATGTATTGTTGATATAAATAATGCCTAAAAACGTTATTAATATTTTTCGATACCTCTACGTTTTGATAATCACAAAATGTAAAATCATTAAACGAAATATTATGACGTAAACAAGTATTTAGTTATAAATATCTATTTTAACAACTTAATCACTTAAGGTATGAATAAACAAATGCCTAATGCATTATATGATCAAAGGAACTTTTTCTTAATCACTAGATTTTTTATAAAATGACACAAATATTTTATATCTTTTACAAAATCATTTTTGAAAATTAAAGGAAAATGTTTAATCCATAATAAATTTATGAATTCAAATTTTCAACAAAAAATGGAAAGAATATTCTAGAAAAACCTTCCCACAAAAAGACAAAGCTGGGCAACGGATATAAGGGGCGGCCCCCTTAATTAAGCAGGCGGCCCCCTTAATAATTAAGGGGACCGGCCACGCTCCTCCAGTCCCCAGCTTTGCCTATAAATACTGGTTCATTCCTGGCATTTTTCCTCACCTTTTGCACTAAAAACTTTCTGATTTAGATCTCATTTCATATCTTCAAAAACCCTTTGATCATATAATTATAAGCTTTTGTTTCAAGTGATCCAAAGCTTCAACCTCTCAAGTGCAAGAGAAGAATACTTCTATCCTTCATGACAAGAAGTATTACAACTTGGTGTATCTCTTCCATCCAAGTTGTTGGTGTATCAAAATTGTAAATCATTCATTCATTTGTATAAGTTGTGTATATTTGTTAGATAGGTGTGAGCCTAATTGTTTAGGCTAGATTAGTGTGTAAGTAGTGAAGTTGTGAAGAAGTTAAGGTGTGTAAGTAGTGAAGGTGTGAAGAAGTAGAAGAGTATATAAGTAGTGCTAGGTCGTGAAGTAGTTGTGAAGCCGTTGTGAAGTAGTTGTGAAGCCGTTGTGAAAAAGTTGTGAAGTCGTAGTGAAGAAGTTGTGAAGAAGTCGTGAAGAAGTTGTGATTGAAGTTGTGAGATTGGTTCTAGCTACGATTAGAACTCGACATTTAGCTTTGTGTCGTAAAATTGGTGTAAGCGAAAGTTGTGTAAGGTTTTCTCCGCCATAAGGAAGCTTGTTGACATAGTGAAGAAAAATCTCGAGTTAGGTGCTCGAGGAGTGGAGTAGGACAAGGAAGGTGTCCTTGTAGCCGAACCACTATAAATCCTTTGTCTCGCGGTTCAATCTTTCCATCTCTATCTTTCATTTCATTTCATTACTTTACTTGCATTGTTAATTTAGATTTACTTATATTTGTTCATATTGTTCAAGAGTTGAGTTCACATAAATTCGAATCTAAGTTTTTAAAAGTAAACAAAGTTTTTATAATAAATTAAAAAGACGTAAAACTATTCAACCCCACCTTCTAGTTTTCTACAATTGGTATCAGAAGCCACGTCAAACAAGATTTTTAAAATAAATTGTATTTTAAAACTTGAAACGATCTATGGAATCCGAAAAATATTTAGAAGGGCAATCTATGCAAAGACCACCACTATTTGAAAGTGATGGTTTTCTTTATTGAAAAAATAGATTCGAAACTTATGTGAAATCAAAAGATCTTGATCTTTGGCATGTTATTACCTATGGTGATTTTTCCCCTATTCAAAATAATCTTTTAACTAAAATAGATGAAATTGTACCTTTTGAAAAACAAAATGATAATTTGAAAAAGAAACTAGCAAAAAATAATGAGGCAAAAATGGTAATTTATAATGCGTTACCACGCAAAGAATATGAAAGAATCTTTATGTGTAAAATCACAAAAGAAATTTGCAACTCTTTGCTAATCACACACCAAGGTAATAGTCAAGTCAAAGATAATAAAATAGATCTTCTTGTTCAACAATATGAACAATTTACGATTCCGGAAGAGGAATCAATAGATAATGCTTTTGCTAGGTTTAACATTATCATCACAAGTTTAAAAGCACTTGATGAGAATTTTTCTAGTAAGAATTTTGTTAGGAAATTTCTTAGGGCTCTTCATCCAAAATGGCGAGCTAAAGTTACGGCGATTGAAGAATCAAAGAATTTGTCAACTCTACAACTTGACGAATTGATTGGCAACTTGAAGGTCTACGAAGCAATAATAAAGAAAGACTCCGAGATGGTCAAAGGTAAAAGAGAGCAAAGCAAGTCAATTGCATTGAAAGCTAGGAAGGAATCTAGTGACGAGGATAGCTCAACCTCCGAAAGCAATGACGAAGAATATGCTATAGCCGTAAGAGACTTCAAGAAATTCTTTAAAAGACGAGGAAGATTCGTTAGACAACCACATGATGAAAGAAAGGCATTCCAAAGATACAAAGAGGACAAAAGCGAAAGGAATTTTTATGAATGTGGCGACCCAAATCACCTCATCGGAAAATGTCCAATGATGTCAAGGGATCAAAATCGAAAGGCGTTCGTTGGAGGAGCATGGAGTGATAGCGATGAAGATGAGAAAGAAATAACAAAGGACGAAAAATGTCTTATAGTAAAGGCATCCAATGAGGTACTTTCCGAAACCGAATACTTTAGTGATGAAAATCAATCATTAGATGAAAAAGACCTAGATAATGAATATAATAGGTTATGCAAATTAGGTCAAAAGGTTATAGCTAAAAATAAATCACTAAAACATATTAATAATTGATTAAAAAATGAAGTACTCGAATTAAAAATTAAACTAAAACATTTGAAAAAAGAAAAATAAGTTTTTATAGAATGAAAAACATGCTTAGAAGTCAAAAATGAAAATGAAAAACTTAAAGATGAAATTTTCAAACTTGACAAGTTTAAAAATAGTAGTAACTCACTTAAGAAAATAATAAGTGTTCAAAGATCATCCGAAGATAAAACCGGTCTAGGAATCAATTCAATCGATATTTCAAATAGTGAAAATAAAAATGTAAAGTTTGAATGTGAGTCTAGTAAACAAAAACTGTTAGAGTCAAAACCTAAGTATATACTTATAAAAGATAGAAAAATACCCATTGATAGTGATGAGGAAGTAAAAATCTTTTATAAACCATCGTTAAAAACCAAAACCGGATTTTCTAAACCAAAATTAAGATCCAAAACTCCACCTCCAAATAGACCAAATAATCCTCATCCTCGGCCTAAAACCCCTCAACCTAGAAGAAATCAAGGTAGACAAAACTTTCATAATAATAGTCACCCAATGTGGAATTATTCACATCAACCAAGTTTTAATCCTTGAGTAATACTTCCACCATACATGCAAATGCAAACCGTGTTTGGTTCAAACAATTTTGGACAAATGAGACAATGGGGACCAAGTGGCTAAATCGTCACTCATTGAATAATTCGGAAACTCATCTATGATTGGCTTCTATAAGTCAATATAACACCTTGAAGTATTTGAAGAAAATATACTGAAGACTAAAAGGTACGCTTTTTTTTAAGCTCATTGTTATAATATATGCTTGGATTAATGACTAGTTATTTCATGCCTATTTAGCTCATAATGCCTAGTTATATATATACACATAATAGCTTATATGAATCTACTTATAACCTAGAATCACTTGTTCTTTTCCCTTTGGCCCTCTTAAGCTATAACGTTTAAAATGGAAATCTTCTATGTCCACTATTAGAAAACTCATGGTGATGAAGTGAAATGAGTTAAGTGGATTAATCATTAACATAGAAGTAAGATTAGATTTCTCGCGTTAGAAAACTATGGATGAAACAAGCTCTCGTAGACTATGGCATCAAGTTAGATAAGTGTGCGACAACAAAGGAGCTATAGATGTTAGGTTATACCCCATTCAACACTCTCGCATCAAACATATAGAATTTCGTCATCGCTTCCTTATGACCATAGGATATGTAAAAAAGGGTAGCATGTGACAATAGCCTTAACCAATTCCCTTGAGCATGAGATCTTTAACAACCATTTTTTAAAATCTAGGATTAATGGTATTTGTTGTCAAAAATCTAGTATCTTTAAAAATATACAGAAACTTCACATTTTGGAAAAATGATTTTTTAGATGGCTATTTCACTTTTCTATTAACATGTTTTACTATCTCATTTTTCTTCTTAATCTATGTCCATAATTCTGTTTCGATCAAAGTCAAAGATTGGGAATTTTTTTCTTACCCATTCTTCATAAACACATTTTGAAATAAAACCCAATCTATTTTATTCAAATAACTTTCACATCTACATAAAAACCCACTTTCAAACATTGTTGAATAATTCTAAAAACATTTCTTTAAATCATGCATGGTGATCTCATATTTGTCATCTATATTTATGTACATGACATTTATAAGTGAACTAAGTCAAATCAAGCGGACCATGGTTTGTCTATTAAGATTTTGTTTGTAACAAGTCTAGAAGTCCATGCTATCTTAAGTTCCCATTTATTGCACATAGGCACACATTAGGATCCATCAAATAATTCATTAATCTTCCCACTTACATATAATTAAGAAAATACTTGGTGTAGTTTATTGTTTCCTAGTCCATATATATTACTTGCTTGATGAGTATGTTTACATGCTAGATGAAATTACTTGTTTGCTTAATCTCTTTAATTAACATGTTTTGCATAAATATATATTACATGCTTAATTGCCTCAAAGAGTTGGACTTGCTTGAAACTAAACCCAAAAACACAACCCTTTCTATAATTTTCTGCCAAAAACCCATTTCCAGTAACCTGGAGACCTCATGATGGGCGGCCCCCTTAATATTTAAGGGGACCGGCCCCTATTTAAGGGGACCGGCCATCTGATGGTCGGGGTTTACAGAAACTTTTCTGCTTTTTAGCCCATTTCATCCTACACTTCCCAAAATTCACAAACATATCTTATTCCAATCCATCCAACAAATTTTATCCATTCTTTTAGCCCATTTCATCCTACACTTCCCAAAATTCACAAACATATCTTATTCCAATCCATCCAACAAATTTTATCCATTCCTTTAGCCCATTTCATCCTACACTTCCCAAAATTCACAAACATATCTTATTCTAATCCATCCAACAAATTTTATCCATTCCTTAATCCCATCAATCCTACACTATAAACACTCCCATTCCTCATAATCTTCCATCATCTCATCATGCTATCTCCCATCAAACCAAAACCAAAATCCTCAAGGTTAGCAAGGATGACCGAAAAACTCGTTTGGAGAAGAAAACCAAACCCCCGAAACAAGTCCATCTCAACAAATGATGTGGCTAAACAACCAACACCTCCACCCACATTTGTTCCTAATTATACTCCCAATCCTCAAGCTCATTCCAACGAATCCATTCACAAACCTCATCATAATAACCAACCATCCATTTTTGCTCACAAAAATACATCATCATCTCACCCAAATAATTCTTATGAAGAACATGCTCAATCTCGAAATAACAATCCTAATTTCATCACCAACACCTCACATCATGTTTCACCTACCAATGCACCATCCAAAACACCCTCCACTCATGAAATATCCTTTTCTTCCGTGCCTTCATCTTTATCCATTAATGATTACCCAAACTCAAAAATGTCTCCATCACCAAAAGTATCACCACCACTTCCTACCAACTCATATGCTTCTTCTATGTTGCATATCCAAACATCCATCCCAAATAACACTTGAAGTTCATTGAAGAACTTAAAGAAGCCCATGAGCTTTGTGCTCTTCTTGTCTTACACCTTGCTCAACGCAAGATTGGATCAACTCCCTTCTATCCCTCCTTCATCACAAAATAACCTCAACCTCCACCTTCGTTCCAAACTACACATCTCAACCTCAAACTAATCTCAATGAAACCCTTCAAAACCCTCATCATATTGGTCAAACATCCAAGTTTACTTCCAACTACACACTCAAATTTCGTCTACTTCCACCAAATGATCAAATCCACATTCTCACGGAAAAGGAAAGGTTCCGTGAAGATATATACCAAATCCATGACCTTTGTGATCTCCTTGCTATACACCTCACACAATACAACAGGGGCCAACCTCGATCCTCCATCCTCACTCTACTCAAATTGCTTACCTCACCCCCACAACTTGAATCAAGTTGATAATCATGTCAACTATTGTCCTTGTCGTATCCTTCTCCAAAAACAAATCATTGCCTTAAATGAACATTTCACTTGGATTAAGTATCTTATCACTAGATCTCATCCAACACCTCCACTCCAAACTCTAGCACAACACCTCCACTAGCACAACACTCTAACCCTCAATCAACCTACTCCGCTCCAAACTCTCTACCTCCAAACTCTCCACCTCCAAAAATATACCTCTATTAATCCAACATTCTTACCCTCACTCAACCAATTCCATCCCAAACACTCTACCATCAACCATCTAAGCATACTATATGCTTATGTTTCTTATTTTCCAAGCTTTCGTGTCGCAAGCAAGTCCGAAAGCTCTCTTTGGCAATTTACGTTGCAATGATTATGTGTTTCACATAATCACTTTAAATTAATGAATGTCTTGCTATGTGTTCTTAATATTTGTTTGCCATGATTGTTGTTTGCCATGATTGTTGTTTTTATATTCCATATTTTGCTATGTATGCTTGTACTTCTAATATTTTTCTTGCAAGATTTCCATAGCTCGACTCCTTGGTGCCCTCGAACGAGGGGGAGCACACATCAAGGGGGAGCTCTATTCCCGTCAAACTTCATTCTTGAAACTTGTCGGCATAACCTTTTTGATTCTACAAAAAGGGGGAGAAGTAGAGATAAACTCACTAAATACTTGTCTAAAAATTAATTTTTTAATTTAATGAGTTTAGATTTTGTAATCATCAAAAAGGGGGAGATTGTTGATATAAATAATGCCTAAAAACATTATTAATATTTTTTGATACCTCTACGTTTTGATAATCACAAAATGTAAAATCATTAAACGAAAGATTATGACGTAAACAAGTATTTAGTTGTAAATATCTATTTTAACAACTTAATCACTTAAGGTATGAATAAACAAATGCCTTGTTAGGAATATAAATATTCAGTTGAAGACTCGGTCACCCCGAGTACTTAATAGCACATCATAGCTCGTAGGATAATTAGTAATATTAGTAGTAGTTTAGTTATTATTAATATTGTGGAGTGGGTCGGGTCTTTACCCACTGTCAGCTTGCTCCACAGCCCACTAGGGGCACCCTATGTAGTAGTATATAAAGCCCTCCCCACCAAAGGAGAGGGTTGGACCTCATTTGATAACTAATCTAATATTTCTCTAGTTTCTCTCACTACAAGGTTCCCATCTCTTTCTCTCTATAAACTAACCCATTCGATCCATATTTTTGTCCCAAACGTGTGTTTATTTTCTTGTGAATATACTACAATTGGTATCAAGAGCCATGGTTAGGTTCATGTATGGTTATATTCATGGATTTGTGTAGATTTGGGGTACTTTTGGTTCGAATAGTTAGTTTCTTGAAAATCTATTTTGCGCTTTGTTTAGTTGATAGAAGGTGTTAGATCTTGTACTTTCTAGCTTAGGGATAGTATAGAAGTAGTGTTTGGTGTTTGGAATCATAGTTTCAGGCTTTGTGTGGTAGTTTTTGGCAGATTCGAGGGTTAGTATAAAGGTGTTCTTCGTAGCGTTTTGTCCCTCTGTGAAGGTTTCATAGTAGCGATTTGTGTATTGTTGGGTAAGTGAAAGTAGCGATTTGTGGTTTCTCGAAGTTGCGATTTGGCCCATTACCGGATTTGGCAAAAGACGACAAACCGCTAAGAAAGCGACGTGTCTGGCGTTTAGTGTGTTGCGTTTTGACCAAGATAGTGACAGTTCTGTTTTCTTGTGACTTGCGATTTGTGGGTTGCGACTAGTGTCTGTCAGGGTAGCGACTTGTTAGACTTGCGACTTGTATGTCAGGGTAGCGACTTGTTAGGCTTGCGACTTGTCTGTTGCGGTTTGTAATAGTGAGTTGCGACTTGAGCACTTGCGAATTGAACATTGCGTTTTGTCTCATAGTTCCCAAATTGCGATTTGATGATATGCGATTTGACAAGCTGTTACTTGACTTATTGCGATTTGATAAGCTTGCGAGTTGATCTATTGCGATTTGACGTTGCAAGCTAACACTTGTGATTTGATTTATTGCGATTTGATAAACTTGCGATTTGTCTTGTTGCGATTTGACAAGCTGTGTCTTGACACTTTGCGATTTGATCAATTGAGATTTGAGTTCTCTTGAGTTAAGACTTAAAATTCTAATTTGCAAGTTACTCTTAGTTTACGGTTTGTTTCTTGGTGATTTTAGAAAGTCCCGCGAAAGATTCGATTTCTCGGTTAAATCACAAGATCTGTAAAATCCCGTATTCATTATGGCCACCATGACAAGCACCGCATCAGATGATATTCAAGCAGCAGGGTCCGATACCCGTCCACCTATGCTAGATAGGACGGACTATGAGTCGTGGGCACAACGAATACGGCTTTACTGCTTGGGAAAAGAGAATGGAGCAAACATCCTTAAGTCCATTGATGAAGGACCATTTCAGATGGGTACCACCAGAGATGCTGTTACTACTGGTGAAGATGGCACAGTCACACTTGGAATTGATAGACCTCGCACTTACAATGATCTTAATGAAGAAGAAAAGAAGAGGTATGATGCTGACATTAGAGCTTCAAATATTGTCATTCAAGGTCTGCCAAAGGATGTCTACAAACTCATCAATTTCAACACTAAAGCTAAAGCAGTGTGGGACAATGTAAAGATGTTGTTGGCTGGGTCAGAACTCACAAAGGAAGACCGTGAATCACAATTGTATGATGAGTTCGAGCATTTCAAAATGAACCCAGGAGAGAATATCACAGATTACTATGTGAGATTCCATAAGTTGGTGAATGACATGAGGATGATAAGAATGACTATGCCCAACATCCAACTTAACTCAAAGTTTGTGAACAACATGACTCCAGAATGGGACAGATTCGTTACTGCTGTCAAACTCAACAAAGGTCTAAGGGACACCAACTATGAACAGCTGTATGCCTACCTCCAACAGCATGAGAAGCATGCTGCCTACGATCGGGTGCTGAGAGAAAAGTTAAATCCTTCAACTCCTAATGATCCACTGGCTTTTATGGCAAATGTTCTACCAAACACCCAACCATCATCCAACCCAAGTTATCATCAACTACACTCACCATCATCTGCTATGAGCTCTCAACTCGACTCAGGCTATTCTCAGACCGACAAAATGATTGATAACCTCACCAACCAAGTATCATTACTGGTTTAACAATTTAAAGCATCTCTCCCTCAGACCAACAATCAGTTAAGAAACTCATCCAACCCACGCAATCTAGAAATGGTGGAAGATGGGAAAATTGTGGTTCAAAATGTGCAAGGGAGAGCAGGAAGAAACATAGGTCGAGGTAATGTGCAGAACAGAGCTGGGAATGCCAATCAGGGACAGGGGAAACAGCTCAAGTGTTATAATTGTGGAGGACTGGGACACGTTGCCAGGAATTGCAATCAACCAAAACGTCCTCAGAACTCAGATTACTTCAAGGACAAGATGCTGTTGATGCAGGCTCAAGAGAGTGGTGCTGTATTGGATGAGGAAGAATTGTTGTTTTTGGCTGGTGATGGCGGAAATACTTTTGATGAAGATGTGGATGAGCACCCAGTTCAGGATCTAGCACTCAACAATCTCAACATCTTCAAAGCTGATGATTGTGATGCATTTGACTCTGATGTGGATGATGAACCAACAGCTCAAATAGTCTTCATGGCTAACTTGTCATCCTTGGCTTCATCACCTCGACAAGCTGGTTCTTCAAATGCATCTGTGATTTCTGAGGTACTAAAACTTTATGACACATATGAAGTAGTTGGTGAACAAAAGATTCTCAACGAAGTACAACAGGGAGATGTTTCTGACTCAAATAATGTTGACATGGAAAATAGCGATATGATTCCATATGAAAAATATTTGACTCACAACAACGTGCCTGTTGTACAAGATGGAGAATCTTCTGTTGATAATAATGCTTGTGTTGTTAATAACGTGTGTGCCTTAGAAAATACGTGTGACGTTGATAATGCATGTGAGTGGCATAAAAACCCTGTACTTGCTCCTAATGATAACCTGATCACTAGACTAAACGTCTATAAGGAAGAAGTAGCTATGTATGAACAGCGTGCTAAGTTTGAACTAACTGAACGTGAGTAGAAAATGGAAGGTCAGTTGCGTACACTTATAAAATACTCTAGAGTGAGAGAAGAAACATTAAAACAAGAGTTGAATTCTTTGAAAAGCCAGTTAGATATGTCTGTTAAACAAAAACAGGAAGTACAGAATTGTGTGAATAGGCTTAAGCTATAATTCAAAGAAAAAGAATCTAAAATCTTAGATGATTTCTCTAGACTCAAAACATTAAAGAATAAACTTGAAGATAAGTTGTACACACAAGACCAAACCCGACAGACTGCCCAAATGATTCATAAGCACAGAAAGTTAAGTGACAAGCAGAGTGAAAGCAATGTAGGTGAATCTCAATTAGCTCTTCTTAAGATTGCTAAGGTAGCCCAACCTGCATTATATGATGCCAATGTTATGATTATGCCCAATCATGAACCACCTGAGGTTGTATCCTTGAATGAGGCTGATGAGATAGAAGTGCGAAAAAGAGAAAAAATGAATGAGAAAATGAGGGATCCCATGTGCATAGCCAAACGAGTAATAGTCAAGCCCCATGATTATTATGAGGAGAATCGTTTGACTGTGTTTGCTCCTCAAAAGAAGTTAACACCTGAATAAATATTTTGGTCACAAGATATAGAAAAGCTAAAGGAAGATAAACTTAAAGCCAACACCCCATTCCTTAGAAAAGTTGCGTCCATAACGGTGTATCCTCCCAATACACCTAGGAATTTGGTTCCTTTGTCTCTTCCCACTGAATGCAAAACCTTAATTAGCTTATACGTGCTTTGGCAACTATTTGCTGATTTTGATAAAACATGTAAGAAGAGAATCACACCAACCGGAATTACTGAGGGGGAAAGGTGTTTTGAGCACGCAAAAAGGTGTTACTTGACTGAGGTCATGCCATTCTTTAAACTACTTAAAGAACATTTTGAAGGGATGCAAACTGCCCTTAATACCGAAATAAATGAAATGAAAGTAGTGTTTAAAGACATGGAAAATGAGGTAACTCAATGTGCAATAGAACTTAAGAGTCGTGAAATTGAAAGGAAAAACATACTCATCGCCAATGACAACTTGATTGCTAGATGTATTGCGCAAGATGTATTTTATACTGCTACTGATTCTGCTTTATCTGCTTGTCAATTTCATGAGTATGCTAATGCTTTAAATGTTACCCAGAATCGTGTTGTTGAGCTTGAGGGGGAGAATGTGAAATTGCTTGACAAAATTCAAAATGATGACCATGATAACATGGTTAAACGTTTTTCAAAACTAGAGGTTGATTATCTAAATCTGCAACTAAAATATCAACATTTAGAAGAAAAATGCAAAATATCAAATGAAAAGACATCCTTGGATGCTCCTGAGTTTGATACATATTTTGAATTAAGCAATCGAGATGAAAAGATTCAAGCTCACACAAACACGATTCGACTGTTGAGGGCCCAAATTGCCCAATTGAAATCCAACAAGTGTGATGTGTATGGCACCAATAAACCTTCGTCTTCAGATTCTCAGAATTTTCAATATCAAGACACCATCAATAAGTTACATTATGAAAATGAGTGTTTTCGAGAAGAAAATTCTAAAGATTAAACAGCATTACAAAGAGTTATATGACTCAATTAAAGTTACAAGAAATAGTCATAATGAAAAGATAACTTCTTTGTTAAATGAAATTGAGAATCTTAAGACTCAGGTGAAAGGAAAAATGCCATGCACCTCTTGTAATTGTGTTGCATCAAAGGTCTCTGCTTGTAAAATGTACAATGTTGATGTGGGGCCTATTCCATTTCCCATGAGAAACAACAGACCTGTCCATCAAATGTATCTCTGTCACCTTAGGGATGGACTTGACACTCTTCGTGAGGTTGTGGAAGAGGACAGAATAGAAAAATCACTTGATAAGGCAGTAGGTTATGCCTGCGTCCTCACAAAAAGGATCCAGGAACAGTTAGAATATGCCATTGGCAAGGGTCCCAAGTCTAGCAACCAAAGAGATAGATTAGGTACATCATCATCCACTATTAAAAAAAAGCATGTAACCTTTGATTTGCCATCAAGAACATCAGAACCCAGCACATCAAAATCAGGAAAGCATGTGACAGTGAAACAAACTAATGTTCCTATCATTACTTCTATAGGAGTGAAATGTGACACCCAAGCTAGCGAGTCAAAGCCTAGAGGCAATGCAAGGAAAGATAGGACTGCGCCAGCTAATAGTGATCACAAGAAGAGTGTAGAAGCCCAACCTAGGAACAATAAGTTTGTAATGACTAGATTGAATCGTGTTGATTCTAGTATCAAAAGTACTGTAATTAATTTGAATTCTAATGCGGTCTGTAAAACATGTGACAAATGCTTAATTTCAGCTAATCATGATGATTGTGTTGTGTCATTTCTGATATCTCATGCACCACCCCAAGTTAAGTATGTTAGGAAAACTGAAAGAAGTAAAAAAGTTTGGAAGGCAACAGGAAAAACTTTTGCTACTGTTGGGTATCAATGGAGACCCACTGGAAGAAAATTCAGTTTAGGAAATAAAAGTCCATTGCCTAAGTTGAATGATCATAGGTTTGTGAAAGTTAAAGAATGGAGGCCAACAGGTCAAATTTTGTCTCTAGGAACACAATGCCTTCCAAATAGGCCATCCGCTGACTCTAGGATTGTTCCCACTGTAGAGACTTCAGTATTAGCAAACTCTGTTGCTCCTGAATTTGTGAATGCTAACCAAACGAACCCCAGCTACACGTGGGGATCCACATATTTCAGTTATCCATCTTTGTCTGTCTTCAAATGCAGGTCGTACAAATCGTCCTTTGGTATTTGGATTCAGGCTGCTCAAAACATATGACTGGGGATCGCTCACGGCTCAAGAACTTTGTGAAAAAGTTTATCGGGACAGTTAGATTTGGGAACGACCATTTTGGTGCGATTATGGGTTATGGAGATTATGTGTTCGGTGACAATTTACTCTCACGGGTATATTATGTGGAAGGATTAGGGCACAATCTATTTTCTGTGGGTCAATTTTGTGATTCAGATCTAGAAGTGGCTTTCAGAAAACACACATGTTTCGTCAGGGAATTGGATGGTGTAGACCTTCTAAAAGGCAGTCGGGGCACAAATCTATACACCATATCAATTGAAGAAATGTTGAGGTCCTCTCCCATTTGCTTACTTTCTAAAGCCTCCAAGACAAAATCATGGATGTGGCATCGTCGTTTGAACCATCTAAACTTCGGTACCATAAATAATCTTTCCCGCAAAGATCTTGTACGAGGCATGCCCAGACTAAAATTTGAGAAAGATCATCTCTGCTCCGCATGTCAACTAGGCAAAAGCAAGAAACAAACCCACAAACCCAAAACCGTCAACACCAACTTGGAAGTTCTTCACACCCTTCACATGGATCTGTGCGGCCCAATGAGAGTACAAACCATAAATGGAAAGAAATATGTTCTTGTGATAGTAGATGATTACTCTCGGTTTACATGGGTAAAGTTTTTGAGAACAAAGGATGAAACTCCAGAGGTTATCATCAAACTGATAAAACAGCTGCAAGTAAGGCTTGACAAAACTGTCAGAATCATCCGCACTGACAATGGAACTGAGTTTGTTAATCATCAACTCAGAAATTTCTATGAAAATATTGGCATCACGCATCAGAAAAGTATCCCTCGCTCTCCTCAGCAGAACGGAGTTGTTGAACGAAGGAACCATACTCTGGTGGAAGCTGCGAGAACCATGCTTATATTTTCAAAGGCACCGATGTTTCTCTGGGCAGAGGCTATTGCAACAGCATGCTACACCCAAAACCGATCTCTGATTCATCCTATTCATGACAAGACTCCCTATGAGTTAATTCATAACAAGAAACCAGATCTTTCCTTTCTTCGTGTGTTTGGCGCACTTTGCTATCCGACTAATGATAGTCAAGACTTGGGAAAGTTAAGAGCTAAAGCAGACGTAGGTATTTTTGTTGGTTACGCACCAGATCGCAAGGGGTACAGAATCTACAACAAGAGAACCCGACAAATCATGGAATCCATCCATGTCACGTTCGACGAGCTGAGTGAGCAACCTGCTTCAGGACAAACCAGTTCTGGACCCGAATTTAAACTTTTGACACCTGGACCAATTAGTTCAGGGCTTGTACAGAATCCCACGCCTGCAGAGTCTTATGTACCACAAACTAGTGAGGAGTTGAAGAAGTTATTTGATCCTATGTTTGACGAATATTTTGAGCCAACAAATGAAACGACCTAAAATGCTGCAGCTGTTCTTCCTAATGCTGATGCTCAAGTTCCGCAAGGCTCTGAAGGCCCATCAGCATCTGTCTCAATCAGTTTCAATGCACCAGCTGCCAGTCAATCACCCTCATCATCAAATACTCAATCCTCTCCGGTGCAACAAGAATCTACATATGACCATTCTTTGGAAGTTAATCCGTTTGCTCCTATAGATGATGTTCCTTTTGAGAATATATTTGCTCCTGAATCTTCAACCCACACATCCTCTTTCGAAGAACACAGCACGGCAACATCAGTTCAAAACCCTCAACCTTATGATCATCTCAGAAAATGGACCAACGATCATCCAATTGACAACATCATAGGCAATCCCGCTCGTCCTGTATCCACACGTAAACAACTGGCCACTGATGCACTGTGGTGCTTCTTCAATTCCTTACTATCCAAATTCGAAAGAAAAGATGCCAAAGAAGCAATGACTAAAGATTGCTGGTTCGAGGCTATGCAAGACGAAATCCATGAATTTGATCGACTTGAAGTATGGGAATTGGTGCCTCCTCGAGAGTGTGTTATGATTATTGCTCTCAAGTGGATTTTCAAGGTGAAACTAGATAAGCATGGGGATGTTCTAAAGAACAAGGCACGGTTAGTTGCAAAAGGATACAGACAAGAAGAGGGCATAGATTTTGAAGAATCGTTTGCTCCAGTTGCTAGAATTGAAGCCATTAGAATCTTCCTTGCCAATGCTGCTAGTCGGAATATGATAGTCTACCAGATGGATGTCAAAACAGCATTCCTGAATGGAGATTTAAAGGAAGAAGTCTATGTGAGCCAACCAGAAGGATTTGTGGATGCTGAACATCCTACTCATGTCTACCGCTTGAAGAAGGCTCTCTACGGTTTAAAGTAGGCACCAAGGGCATGGTATGATACATTGTCCAAGTTCCTTCTAGTAAATGGGTTCTCGAAGGGTGTTGTTGATCCCACATTATTCACTAGGAAGTCGGGCAAACATCTGCTTCATGTTCAGATATACGTAGATGATATTATTTTTGCTTCATCTGATCCTAGTGAATGTGATAGATTTTCAAAGGAGATGAGTTCCAAGTTTCAAATGTCAATGATGGGACAAATGTCATTCTTCCTAGGATTACAAATCTCACAAAGTCCCGGAGGCATTTTCATAAATCAATCCTAATATGCCCATGAGATCTTGAAAAAGTTTGGATTTGATTCGAGTGAGCCTGTTGACACTCCCATGGTTGATAGATCAAGACTAGATGAAGATCCTTCGGGGATTCCAGTCGACCAAACAAAGTATAGAAGCATGATTGGATCCTTGATGTATATCACTGCTAGTAGACCAGATCTTCTGTTCGCCGTATGCATGTGTGCTCGGTATCAATCCAAGCCTACTAAGAAACATCTAGAAGCAGTAAAAAGGGTATTCAGATATCTTCAAGGCACAGTTCATATGGGTCTCTGGTATCCGAAGGACACAGCAATGGAGTTAACTGCGTACGCTGATGCTGATTACGCGGGATGTCAAGACACTCGTCGAAGTACTTCGGGGGGAGCTCAGTTTTTAGGGGAAAAGTTGGAGAGTTGGTCTTCTATGAAGCAAATGAGTACGTCGATATCTTCTATAGAGGCTGAATACATTGCTATGTCTGGTTGCTGTGCACAAATTCTCTGGATGAGATCACAGCTTTCAGAATATGGCTTTTCATACAACAAGATTCCTCTATATTGTGACAACAAGAGCGCTATAGCTCTTTGTTATAACAATGTCCAATACTCCCGGTCAAAACACATCGACATCAGGCATCACTTCATTAGGGAACAAGTTGAGAAATGAATTGTGGAGCTATACTTCGTGAGGACAGAGTTTCAGTTAGCAGACATCTTCACCAAGGCTCTTCTGAGAGAAAGGTTTCAGTTTATTCTCCCACGTCTTGGAATGAAGAGCTTGACACCTGAAACCCTCAAGTGTCTTCAAGAAGAAAAGGAGGAGTGAAGGATTGACTTCCCATATTCATGTTTATAGTTGTATATATCTTAAATCAAAAAGAAAATAGAAAAAGATAAAACCTATAAATACCATAAAAATAAAAAAATCAGAAAATACCAAAAATAGTTTCACCTAGGCATGTCTTCTGTTTATCGATAACATTTACGGACCTAGAAATGTCATTCAATAATGACACGGGTCTTTAAATGAAGCTCGAGCAGAAGTTACACTAATTGGTTAAAACATGTCTTAATGGCTTGCAGTTACTTCATATTGCAACCCGCGCTATACAATGGGGAAAGCATGTCGCCAAAAAGACGGCTGTTCCTCCAACCAGGTGATGTTCACCTGGGCATGGATTACTTTATATCCATGTTTTTCTTCCGATCTGATGTACGTTTCAGTGCGTCATTTCGTGTATAAGAAGAGAAGTCTTCTTTACATCAAACTCTTTATCTTCTTTGATTCTTCAAGAGAGTTTTGATGTTACACAAGGTGGTAAATTGAATTAAATTTTCACAAATACTCGTCGCTCAATTGAATGAATACAGTTCTTTAAATAGAAAACGGGTCATTAATTGAGGGGGAGAATATTTGTTCAAATTTCTGACACCTTGCCAAATTTGTGCAACATCAGCAGTGACACTCTCTCGTGGTTTAAGGGGGATAATTGTATGCTCCATAATCAGAACACAGTATAACCTGACCACATTTTCTCCCAAAATTTCTCACTTATTTAAATCAATTGGGATCACAAATCTCAAGTGGTTTGAAATTTTTGATCGGGGGAGAGAATGTGATTTAAATATGGAATTCTGATAAAAAATGTGATCTTTTGAAACTCAAGTGTAGGCTCTCCCATATGTGCCAAACCTTTTCGTATATCGATGCACATATTGAGGGGGAGCAAATGATTTGTGATGGCAATTGTGAAAGAATACCAAAGACCGACCATTTTACTTTATGTATTGGAGGTATAAGGATGGTAAGGTTAGGTATTAGTTCCCATGATCCAGCCAGAACCGGAGGATCTACCCAGGGACAATCCACTAGTTAGTGTAGAAGTCCTTAGGTATGATTACAAAAAAGGAGATAAAGTGAATAAGGGAAGAGTGCCGACTGAGATGGAGCTAGTGCTGGAACAAACCCAACAAGGTGCTAGTAATGAAGTCTCGGTAAGCGCTGAAGGGGTTGAAGAATGAAAAAGAAATGTAAAGATAAAGGGTGAAAAGAAAGAAGCCCTCCTTACATCTTAGGCAGAAACCGGGTCAATACATATGCTGTCAGAATCACGTAGTTGATTACTGACATTGAAGAAAAAGTATCATGGACCCAGTGATACGCTGCACAACCCTCCCTAGCCACTCAAGGTCCCTTAAAGGATTCTTGTTTCATTTGTCACGGAGATCAATACATGGCTATCATCTATCTCACTCCAAGTTAGATGATATTGAAAAGGTGGCAGTCCTCTCCAGCCTCCGATCACTAAATCAAAACGCACTATTGAGTCTAGAGCCAAGAGATCATCCATTAATCTCATTAGGACACATTTCCAATATACTTGCTGTTTCATACACCGTGAAAAGCAAGAAAATATATATGAAGAGTCCTACGCATTATCCTTGTGGTATTGCCAGAACATCCGAGTGATACGTAAAATATTCACAATGAAGATGGAAATCCTTCTAGAGCCAACATCAAACAAGCTCTTGGTGGGTGACATGTGAGATCCTTCATGGATCAAACTTGTGACAACTGGAAAGAAACGATGGGGCGATTCTCATTTGAATCAAACTTGTTCCAGGAAATGGATTGACGGACGCTTTTGGAAAACCTTTCAATGTGCTCACCAACTGAATTTCGAGCACATTGATTGTGAAATTCTTCTAACAAAAGTGTTTTTGACAGAAATGTGATTCAATTTATAAAACCCTTGTCGTGTTGCACAAAATGTTTATCCAGTGACACACAAGTGATTTTTCTAATCAATTTCTCATCAATCAGTGGGTATTTAATTCACTGATTCACTCTACCGTGCTGTCTGCTTTGAGATGTTCCGGTATGAGAACATGCTTAGTATGATGATTCTGACATTAATTTGTTGGAAGACTCATTACTACAAGCTGGAAATTCCTGTCAAGGAGAATCTTCTTTAAAGGGGATTCTACCTGATCACAGGTCGGTCTTCACAGAACCGAAGGTTAAATCCAACCACCACATCGAACGAATGACAAAGCCATATTCGTTCTCCAACTTTATTGCTAACTGTTTCATTTCAGATTCATATAAAGATGGCGATGGTGGTTCCTGATTCCAGCAGAGACGTGTCAATCCACACTCCATGCTCACACTTCCAATTCATTATCAAAGACATCATGATAGATGAAAGACCTACGATACAGCTTCCGCAACTCTGATGATAGCTATCATGATCCAGAAAAGTGTGAGCATGCGAGTCCAACAGTCACAACAAATCACATGGAGGCATTACTACAATGGATGAGCTCAGAGATTTATGGTGGCCGATGATCTCAAAAAGGGCTCCAAGATCACAACTTCTCATGATGACGAAGCCACAAGATGACTTGAAGACATATGTTGGATGATAACTTCAAAGAATACTCAAAGATCATCCAAAACAAAGAACAGTCATCGCAAGTTCACTGCTGAAGGCACAAAGATTATTGACGTTGAAGAATCAAGGTCTACGAGCTATGAAGTCAAGATTCAAGGATAGAGTGCTAGAATTCAGAACGTTACTTCCGGGGTGACCTCCCTTAGGGGGAGATTGTTAGGAATATAAATATTCAGTTGAAGACTCGGTCACCCGAGTACTTATTAGCACATCATAGCTCGTAGGATAATTAGTAATATTAGTAGTAGTTTAGTTATTATTAATATTGTGGAGTGGGTCGGGTCTTTACCCACTGTCAGCTTGCTCCACAGCCCACTAGGGGCACCCTATGTAGTAGTATATAAAGCCCTCTCCACCAAAGGAGAGGGTTGGACCTCATTTGATAACTAATCTAATATTTCTCTAGTTTCTCTCACTACAAGGTTCCCATCTCTTTCTCTCTCTAAACTAACCCATTCGATCCATATTTTTGTCCCAAGCGTGTGTTTATTTGCTTGTGAATATATTACAATCCTAATGCATTATATGATCAAAGGAACTTTTTCTTAATCACTAGATTTTTTATAAAATGACACAAACATTTTATATCTTTTACAAAATCATTTTTGGAAATTAAAGGAAAATGTTTAATCCATAAAAAATTTACGAATTCAAAATTTCAACCAAAAATGGCAAAAATGTTCCAGAAAAACCTTCCCCACAAAAAGACAAAGCTGGGCAACGGATATAAGGGGCGGCCCCCTTAATTAAGCAGGCGACTCCCTTAATAATTAAGGGGACCGGCACCCTAATTAAGGGGACCGGGCACGCTCCTCCAGTCCCCAGCTTTGCCTATAAATACTGGTTCATTCCTGGCATTTTTCCTAACCTTTTGCGCTAAAAACTTTCTGATTTAAATCTCATTTCATATCTTCAAAAACCCTTTGATCATATAATTATAAGCTTTTTGTTTCAAGTGATCCAAAGCTTCAACCTCTCAAGTGCAAGAGAAGAATACTTCTATCCTTCAAGACAAGAAGTATTACAACTTGGTGTATCTCTTCCATCCAAGTTGTTGGTGTATCAAAATTGTAAATCATTCATTAATTTTTATAAGTTGTGTATATTTGTTAGATAGGTGTGAGCATAATTGTTTAGGCTAGATTAGTGTGTAAGTAGTGAAGTTGTGAAGAAGTTAAGGTGTGTAAGTATGAAGGTGTGAAGAAGTAGAAGAGTATATAAGTAGTGCTAGGTCGTGAAGTAGTTGTGAAGCCGTTGTGAAGTAGTTGTGAAGCCGTTGTGAAAAAGTTGTGAAACCGTTGTGAAGAAGTTGTGAAGAAGTCTTGAAGAAGTTGTGATTGAAGTTGTGAGATTAGTTCTAGCTACGATTAGAACTCGACATTTAGCTTTGTGTCGTAAAATTGGTGTAAGCGAAAGTTGTGTAAGGTTTTCTCCGCCATAAGGGAGCTTGTTGACATAGTGAAGAAAACTCTCGAGTTAGGTGCTCGAAGAGTTGAGTAGGGCAAGGTAGGTGTCCTTGTAGCCGAACCACTATAAATCCTTTGTCTCGCGGTTCGATCTTTCCATCTCTATCTTTTATTTCATTTCATTACTTTACTTGCATTGTTAATTTAGATTTACTTATATTTGTTCATATTGTTCAAGAGTTGAGTTCACATAAATTCGAATCTAAGTTTTTAAAAGTAAACAAAGTTTTTATAATAAATTAAAAAGACGTAAAACTATTCAACCCCCCCTTCTAGTTTTCCACATGTAATAAGGACCGGGTATAAATATGATGTGAGGACTGGGTGATCGTCGGGTATGAATATGATTTTAGGACCGGGTGATTGCCAGGTATGAATATAACATGAGGACCGGGTGATCACCGGGTATGAATATGATGTTAGGACAGGGTGATTTTCGGGTATGAATATGATATAAGGACCGGGAGATTCGAAGTTTGAATTTGTTATGAGGATCGGGTGATCATCGGGTATTAACATGACATTAAGATCGGGTGAGAGCCGATTATGAATGTGAAATGAACATGACATTACTATGTTGGACTTACCTATATGGTAAAGGATTTCACAATCATGGTCTTTAACTAGATCTAGCCAATATCGTTGTCTCATATTAAGGTCACGCTGATCAAAGAAATACTTAAGATTTTTATGATCTGTAAAGATTTTAATCTTTACCCCCATAGAGATAATGCCTCCAAAATTTCAAGGCAAACACTTTTGCTGCAAGCTCTAGGTCATGAGTGGGATACTCTTCCTCATGTTTCTTAAGCTGTTTGGAGGCGTAGGCACTTGGCCTCTCTGCATAAGAACGCAACCGAGGCCATTGGAAGAAGCGTCACATTAAACTTCCATATCATCATTGCCTTAAGGAAATACTAAGACTAGTGCCTAACTTAATCTCAGCTTTAAAGTCTGGAAGGCAATCTCTTGGTCCTCGCCCCACTCAAATTTCGCATTCTTACAAGTGAGTTTAGTAAGAGAAAATGCAACCTTACCGAAATCTTGGATAAAGCGGTGGTAGTACCCTGCAAGACCAAGATCTGATCTCGGTGGGAGTCTTGGGTTGCTGCAAATTCATGATGCGTTAATTTTCACTAGATCAACTTTAATTCCTTTGCTGGTATTAACATGCCCGAGGAATTGAATTTCTCGGAGCCAGAATTCACATTCTAAAAATTTAGCATAAAGCTTTTCTTGTCGCAACATACTGAAGACTTGGCGCACGAGTTTCATGATCACTGGTTGACTTAGAATAGATCAGGATGTCATCAATAACACTCAATAACTGACTTATCTAACATCGGACGACATACCCGATTCATCAGGTCCATAAAAGTTGTTGGGGCATTCGTTAAGCCAAATGGCATCAGAACGAATTCATAATGCCCATATTTGGTCTGAAAAGTTGTTTTTGGGAATATCTTTTTCCCGAATCTTTAATTGGTGGTATCATGATCTTAGATCAATTTTAGAAAAGAAACTTGCGCCCTTAAGTTGATCGAATAAATCATCGATCCTGGGTAAAGGATAACAATTTTTTATAGTAACTTTAATAAGCTCTCGGTAGTCAATGCACATCCGCATACTACCATCCTTCTTTTTAACAAAAAAGGACTGGAGCTCCCCACGGGGGAACTAATGGGGTAAATGAAGCCCTTATCTATCTGTTCTTATAACTATTTCATTAACTCTTGCATCAAAGGCGGAGCAAGTTTGTTGGGAGTTTTAGAAATAGGAGTGCTCCCCAGAATAAGATCGATAAGGAACTTTACTTACCTGTCAGGTGGTATCCCTGGGAGTTCTTCTGAAAAGACATCAGGAAATACCCGGACAACTGGAATTCTATCGAGATTTGGAGTAACTTTCCGAGAATCAATAATATGAGCTAGATAGGCTTGACAGCCACGCGCTAAGTGTTTCTTGGCTCTAGCATAGGTACAGATGGCCAAGTTAGCTTTTTCGCGCTCACCATAGATGAACGCTTCTCCCCCACTTGGGGTCCTAACCCGGATTAACTTATTCTGGCATGATATAAAGGCTTATTTTTTGCCAAGCCAATCCATAATAACTCATCAATCTCCCCCATAGGCATAGGAATCAGATCGATTGGAAACCTTTCATTGTCAATTTCTATTTAACAATTCTGGAAGACATCGGTCACATGTATAACCTTATTATTTGCTACTTCTACATCTAGTGGGGGCATAAGATGACTGATCAGAACATAAAAATTTCGACTAAAAATCTCTGACACAAAAGTTGTATCTATACTAGAACCGAATAGCACACGAGTAGACAAAAAATTTACAAAGAAGGTACCTATCACGACATCATGTGCCTCCTTAGCTTCCTCAGCTGTCCTCTGATATACTTGTCCTAGAGGTCATTGTAGCCTTTAGACTGCAGCTAGGCTAGGATTCTTGATGGTCTGGAGGCTGAAGGCGCCCTACGCCTATCAGTGTTCCTCTTGGCTCTTGAAGTCGGGGAAGTGGAGGGGGTCTAACATTAGGACAAGATTTAGCCGTATGATTCGGCTGATAACATCGCTTGAAAATCTGCATGGGTTTAGGGCATTCCTTGCTGATATGACCATACTCACCACAACTATAACATGTCTTACTTCCCGCACAACACTCGTCAGGGTGGAACCTCCCACAGTTAGCACACTGCGGGAAACTCTTTCCCCCATCTGGGATAAGTCACAATTGGCTTCAATTTCTTACGAGAGGAATCACCCTGTTCAATCTTTTCTTAGGAGGAGACGGCTCTCGCTTATTGGTTTCTTGTTTACATTCTAGAACCGCATTCATGAGCTCTTCTATGTTCTTCCAATCCTTGGCTGAAATAAACTCACAAATATCTTTACGAAGCATATCAACATAATGATTCATGAGTAACCTTTCATCATTCGCATACTCTGACAGAAAACGTGCCCTATTAAGAAAGGTAATAGAAAAGTCATGTACTGATTGAGTTTTCTGATGAGTGGGCAAGAAATCCCGACGAATGTTTCTAAGCTCCGCCTATGGAGCGAAATTTTGAAAGAACAACTTTTTAAATTCATTCCATGACATGTATCTAGCGATCTCCGGACCTTTGGTTGGAAGAGTATAACTCCACCAAGTTTTCGCATGATCTATAAGGAGATTAATGGAAAATTTAACCCAGGATTCCTCAGGCCCTTGCTTATAACAAACGATCCCCCAACATCCTGAATCCAATAATGAGATGACATTTAAATGGGTCCTATTCACCTGAGAAATTTGGCGGTTGACAAGCTGCGAAGTCTCTATATGTGACTTCTTTTGCTGGCACAACCTGTGCCGCGAGCTTCTTATCAATTTCTTCCTTGATAGACTGAGCTAATGTTTTGTTAAGGCTAGCTAAGAGGTGTGGGAGTGCTACTTCCTGAGCCTTAGTTACCTCCTGAGATATCATATCTCTAATCTCTTTAACCATGGCTTCGGGAATGTGAGCATTTTCATGCTCATATGTTTCTGTGTGTTTGGGAGTTTCTTCCTGATCGTCTTGATCTAACTGAGGTTCAGGAATATCTACATGAGTTGGCCATTCGGGCCCTTCAGGATTACTTTCAGCCATATCAACGCTAAAAGTTAAACGTATCGCACGATAAGTAGATAATAAAGATCAAGACAAGATTCGTTATGCATAGGTTTCTATATGCCTATTCCTTATACTACTACCCGGGTTCATTCCTTTCGTATAACACAATATCGTTAAGTCCTGTCATGTGATGCGATTATTACCACGTTGGCCAGGCGTCGTAATAATTTTATCAGATAACCAAGTCCTCACTGTTATCATACCATACTAAATTCATGAACGCAACATAAATGCATAACATACAAGTAACTTGTACTATACTATAACTGATATATATGCCGAAACGTGTTTAACTCCATATGTCGCATAGAGCCTAGGTTTAAGTCTAAGTTCCATCTACGGTGGATACCTAAATCTCTTAAACCACAACTCTGATACCAAATTGAAACGACTATACTTAAAAAAAAAAAAAAAAAAAAAAAAAAAAAAAAGAATTTAAATAAAATGAAAAGCTGATGGCATACGGGGTATGCCCCTCAATACCCATATGGCATATGCTACCATACGGGGTATGCTCCTGAACACCCATATGGCGTATGCTACTGCAATTTCAGACCAGGAATTACAGAACACGTATAACAACCACTTTTAAGCTATTTCCAACAATATAAACTGAACATACATGTTTCATACCATCTAAAACTTATTACCAATGTACTAAAGTGTTAACCACCAAGTTTGGACCCATAAAAGGTCAAAACGGGTAGGAATGACACTATGCCAAACACCCCTTTAGCTACATAAACATAATAGGCGGTAAACTTTAACTACATAAGACCTGCGTTTTTATAAACCAAAACACAAAAGCTTTTTCCTAGAGCGTTTCGTGGTATTAGATAGGGTTTAAGATAAGATCGCTTCCCCATGAGCTCCATCGACGGCTAACCCTCGACCTTCTTGCCTTTAAGCTTATATAAACTGAAAATAGAACATGGCAATAATACTAAAAGTTGCTTCATAAGAGTTTCTCCCCCTTAGCTACTTAGTGCTTAATGGCACTTCTAGTTCCACACGGAAGTATGATATTGCATCTATTATTGCTTTAAGAAGTCTAATGCTTTATTGCTATTCTTGAATGTAACATTAATGCTATATGTTCGTTAATCATCCATCTAGGATGCCGTGAACCCTTGTTTAGTTCTACTTGACTATAGATACTTTAATCACCCACATAGGATGTCTAGTCCGTTTTAGGGACGTATAATCGTCATGATGCGCTATTCATCCACTAAGGATGCTTACTTTTCATTTATTGACAAATGAATCAAATAAGCATACTAGTCATCCACTTATGATGTCTAAGTCCCACTTCGGGACATAAGGCCCTTTAAAGGCTCTAATCATCGAATAAGGATGTCTAAGTTCCACTTTGGAAAATGTGATCACATTCTAACACTTGTCGTCAACCTAGGACGTCTAACTCCACTTTCAGAGTATATTAATGTCTAGTATACTTATGTCGCCCACTAACGAAGTTAAATAAACAATAACTTATAGTTTTAACTCCAAACGTGCCATTAAGGCCATTCGGTTCACTGCAGGCTATTTTGACCCGTTCTTGACATTTCATAAGTAAGCTTGTATCACAGAAGTCATCAGTATCCATAACATACAAATATATCAACATAAACTCGTGACGCGAGAATAACAAACATGTATATAAAATAAAGCTTGAACGTGAGCACCACTAGGTAAGTGGTACATTTAACGTACTCCTAAGTCCCATTTCTACACTTATATACATTACTCACCTCGTCTAAGCTTGAATTCTAACACGAGCTCCCGTATACGTCCTCGACTAACCTTTATAACCTAGGATCACATAATTAACACGAAGCTTACTTAGAATAAGACTTAGCTTGTCGTAAAAAAGCATTATAAATGAACTAGGTGTAACACCCCCAACTCGGAATATGGCAGCGGAACATAGATTGGGGTATTACTTCCGGGTAGGATAGTCACAATCATAGAAAACGACCTCATAACAAGTCATTTTATTTAAACATATCATTCGAACTTTAAGAAAAACATCAATGTTTAAGATCTCCCAAAAGTCAAGCACAGCGGAATAATAAGACACAACTTAAAAGGTTTTTCGAATGATAAAAGATAATAAAGTAGAAAATGAAAACAGATAGTCATCCAAAGTCTTCATGCCACACCCAGTGCCAGTACAGTATGCATCAATTACCTGAGATAAAACATGCTAAAAAGTCAACACAAAGGTTGAGTGAAATTCATAGGTTTAAAAGTAAAGTAGTTGAACAAAATATTTTCAAAGTCTGGAAGATATAAGTAACATATAAAAATATCGGGTAAAGCGTCATATAGTTGCTAAGCTCATGACACGCAAAATGTTAACCTGTATCAATAACATTGATGTAATCACAATAATAATATTCACAAAATTTTCCCCCAAGTAGATAACCTGCCAACTATCTGGTTAACTCGAATATAGCACATCACATGTTGCCGTCTTTGGTCAACATGGCGGGTTAGTCATTCCTATAGGCCTATAAACTGTATTCGCGCTCACTCGCAAGTGATTAATGGTTCATGATCGAGGGACTTGCTTGTGGCAAGGGTGGTACTTAGCATTATCATCTTAGACAAGAAAAGCATACGTTTAAACAATTGTGTTCATAAAAGTAAGTAGCATGTATCTCTCCCATGGGTTTATAAAAAAATTAAAAGTAAAGTGGGGCTATGAATCACACCTTAGTAGCAGAGGAAATAAGATATCACAATATGATCAGATGGAATAGCAAGGCAAGTAAACTTCAGCACAAAGCACAACCTAATTTTAGATAACATGTTTCAAAAATAATCCTCAAAGTGATTTATAAAGTAACGTTCGTTGAATATTCGTGTTAAGATAAAAAGGTTTAGTTTTCATTGGCGATGAAAAAAATAAACATTTATGACTCGTGTGAATCATAAAGAAAAGTTAATATAATAATCGTCGACGAAACACAAACAAACAAATAGAAGGATAATAAGTGAAGAAGAAATAAGAATTAAGAAAGAAAGAATAAATCAAGAATAAGAAAGAAAACATCAATAGGTTGTTTTGGTGTTTTACCCATGACGCAAATAGTTGGTAAAACGCAATAATTTAGTAAGAAAGTGTATAAGCTTTAAAAGGTTTTAAGATATTTACTAGTTATAAATGAAAAGGTTTTTATAGAAATTTGGACATGACACGTCCGTTTTAGTAACATTTCCAAGTCGTCACGACTCTTGAATAAACCAATTTTAATCACATTTTCCAAGTTATATATATATTTAGTCGTTATCATTCGCGTGTATATTAGTGTCAAGTTTATCGACCATTTTATGTCCGTTCGGGTCCTAATATGTTAAGCTCTTCCGAGTCTAACATACTATTCCATCTCAAGTACAAAATCGTCCATAAGTCCATCGGCTAATACTGTAAATCCAATAACGTCTAAATCTAACAATCTCATCCAAGCATATGTTATATCATAACGTCCAATCCAAATCCAAATCATATCCCAAGTTACCCGAATAACATCCGAAACACCAATTGACAAACAAAATGAAATAAGTTAGTAACGGAAAGAAAATAAATCATAACAACAAGCAATAAATCAAAAGACCAAATGTATTGGGCTTCGGCCCAATACTTAACTTACATGACCCATGGACTCACGTTGGGATTACGGGCACAAAGTTACCAATACTAGACTTCTAATGGACTTACTAGCCCATTTGGCCCAATAAAACAATCCAATTCTAAAACCAACTCGACACACTCTCGAGGTTTCCTAACCTCGGCCACGACTCGACACGAAAGGATACGACGAGGTTTTCTAACCTCGTTAACCAACAAATACGACAACCAAAACACACTATGGTCTCGTTTAGCTAGACCATGACACGGCCGAGACTCCCATGAGTCTCAACTTGACTCACTCTTGAGAACCAAGCCATACAAGGCTCCGCTAACATCAAAACCCATGAGTCGTGACTCTTCTCGAGTCACGGCTCACTCTACTCGATAACCATATCCAATATACCACTCGACAAACCAAACCAACACCTTAGCCGCGACTCCCTTGAGTCTCGGCTTACCCATTATCGCAACAAAAACCAATCAAGGACTCGATCTAAGGCAAACCACACTAGGCCGTGACTCCTTTGAGTCATGGCTCGACCCTATACGAGCCTCCAAACCCTCGGCTAACACATCACAAGACCAAATCCAATCCAAACTCCAAACCGAGTCTCAAACAAGCTACACAATGATAAAAATAAGCTTAAACAAAACAAATAAATACAAAACAACAAATAAACACTCCAAGTCAACTCAACTCGTGAGTTGACTCGGGCGAGTCACACGACTCGACGACGAGTCAAACTAGTTAGGCGACAAAAGTTTAGATCCACACGTTTTATCAAGAAAACATAAGATTTCAACTAGTTTTAGTTCAAAAATCATTAAGGTTTAGGTTTATACCGATTAGGGTTTTCAAAATAAAAGAAATGAGGAAAAGGGCGGTGCGTGAGCTTACCAAACGCGAGAGGTGAAGTGTGGAAGATGGCGGCGAATGGAGGTGGTGTGGTGGTGACGGCGGTGAGGTTTCAAAACACGACCAAACGTCTTCCTCTTACTCCTATCCTCTCAAGAAACGATGTGGGACTCGAGATCTATGCAGTGGTGCAGGTTTTAGTGGTGGCCGGAAGTTGGGTGCGACGCCGGAATAGGGATTCCAGTGGTGGTGGTATCAAATAAGAGAGAGAGAGAAAACCCTAGGTGGGATTATATACTCCAAGGAGGGCCAATGGTGGACAATTGAAAGTGTAGGGGCGGCGGCAAAAATGGGGCGCGGGGGTGGTTTGTTTAACTTAGTAATTCTCTTAAAAATAACATTGTGGGACGCATTTGACATAGCAAATGGATGTTTTAAATTACGATACTTGCGCCATTGCATTAAAAATAATTTGTCTAATAAAAACGAGTATTAATACGTATAACTTTCTCAGAGTTAATTTATTTAGTAAATCGATTCGTTTTGTGCATTCTAGGTTGTATCGGCTTTATAAAGGGATAACGTTTACGTTTTACCAAGGTATCATCTGTTTCTCAAGTTCAAATAAGTTTAGAAAAAGTTTAAATGCTAAGGGGATGCAAAAGTAATGTTTTAGCTAGTAAAATAGATTTGGAAAGTTACCGGGTGTTACAACACCTACATCATATTTTGAAATCCGTTTCGGATTTTTGTTAGTATTACCAGCTGTGGTTGCGAAAAGGTGAGGGTACTTGCGCTTGAACTCGTGTTCGCGCTCCCAGGTGAACTCGAGTCCTCTCTTGGAATTCCAACGGACTTTTACGATGGGGATAAGGCTTTGCTTCAGCTGTTTAACTTCACGGTCCATAATTTCGATGGGTTCCTCAATAAAGTTCAGTTGCTCATGAATCTGAATTTCGTCGAGGGGAATCACGAGTGGCTCGTCCGACAAGCACTTATTCAGGTTGGACACATGAAACGTAGGGTGTACTCTACTGAGCTCTGGTATTAGTTCAAGTCTATAGGCTTCAGGACCAACCCTGTTCAAAGTATTGAATGGTCCAATGTACCTCGGGTTCAGCTTACCTCGCTTACCGAACCGTATCAAGCCCTTCCATGGCGAGAGTTTCAACATAACCCGGTCTCCGACTTGAAACTCTAATGGTTTACGCCTCACATCTGCGTAACTCTTTTGTCAGTCTTTTGCGGCTTGCAATCGGTTCCCGATTTGCACGATCTTTTCAGTTGTCTCTTGAACAATATCTGGTCCAGTGAGATGGGATTCTCCCACTTCGGCCCAACAAATAGGTGATCGGCACTTTCGACCATACAGTGCTTCAAACGGTGCAGCCCTAATGCTCGCATGGTAACAGTTGTTGTAAGAAAACTCAATCAAAGGCAAATGGGTATCCTGTTAGTGTAAGTATCAAGGTTGTCAGGATCGGGATCCTACCTAGGATCATTTTTGGCTTTGCAAGATCGGGATCGTAGGATCGGATCCTACCAAGGATCGTTTTCGGCTTTTCCTTTACATATGTATACAAACCATTTTTAAAAACCTTCCTCTCAAAAAAGTCAAAAAAAGTCAAAAAAAAAAGGATCGGATCGTTCACGATCCTACGATCCTACGAGCGATCCCACGATCCTGTAACGATCCTACCTGAAAAAAGGGTTACCATCAAGATCAGATCGTTTACGATCCTACGAGCAATCCCACGATCCTGTAACGATCCTACCTGAATTACAATCCCGTAACGATCCTGCTCGTTTTGTGTGTGTAGGATCGTAGGATCATACGATCCTACGAGCAGGATCGCGATCCTGACAACCTTGGTAAATATTACGATATTTAAACTAAACAGTTTCTTCGATTTTAATAATGACAAACATGTAATATGTAATGCATAACGTAAAATGCGCAAGTTACTTATAAACACAAATCATCAACGCATACTTACATCAACATCTCTCGACGTATCAAGTATGCCTAAACAGAGTCGTAGATTTTCATCCCGACGTAAAACACTCAAGGTATGAACAAACAAATCTACAACTTGACTAATGATCAAAGGATTATATTTTTCTCTAAACTTTACATTTTTAATGTGACAAAACATTTTTTCAAAAATACAATTTACAAAATATTTTTGAATTAAAAGAAATGTTTTAATTTGAAAAATAAGTTTAAAATCACCAACAGCTATTTTCCCATCCAAATCAGCTCCAAACTTCCCCAAATAAACCTTCCCCACTAAAAACAAATTTTGGAGCATCTCTGTCTGGGACGGTACCACGGTACTACTAAATTTAGTGCTATCGTCGGGTATTTAGTGCTACCGTCCGTATGTAACGGCTAGTTTTTTCTTTGCCTATAAATAATGGACCATTTTACACTTACAACTTGATTTTTCTAGTCAGTTTTCTCTGGTCTAATCTCTTCTTAGTTAGATCACTTTCTTTGATCATTTAGAGAGTTTTTCTTTTGTTTAAGAGTGATTCTTTCATCCAACCAAAGATCACCTTCATTCCTCTATTAGTCCAAGAGAAGAACACAAAGTATCAAGAAGATACAAGGTGTTAGAGTCATTGTGTAGTGCACTTGCATTACTTGTTGTTTACTTGTTGTATCAAGACATACATCAAGTTGTCTTTCATATTGTTTAGTTAGTTTGTGTGGATCATTGTGATCTTGTAGAGATCGGGGAGATCTTGTGTAGCTTGTGTTGTTATCGAGTAGATCGGGTAGATCGTGAGTAGATCGGGTGGATCATGAGTAGATCGGGTGGATCGTGAGTAGATCGGGTAGATCGAGTGTAGATCATGTGGATCTTGTAGCTTGTGTGATATGTGAGGATCGGGTAGATCGTGAGTGAGATTGGTACTAGCTAGATTAGTACTCGACATTTAACTTAGTGTCAGAAATTAATGTAAGCGATGCGGTTTATGTGTTTAGGCCTCAAAACACAAGGTTTGTTATGTTGGGCCATAAAACATAACGGGTTTAGTTGCACCCGAAGAAGAACTCGACATCTAGCTTAGTGTCGGAAAATATTGTAAGCGACGTTGTATGGTTTTCTCCGCCAAGAAGGGAGCTTGTTGATTAGTGAAGTAACTCTCGAGTTGGGTACTCGGGGAGTAGAGTAGGGCGAAGAGGAGCTTCGTGACCAAACCACTATAAATCATCGTGCCCGATTTGCACTTTCTTTACTTATCTCTTTACTTTTTATCTTTGCATTTACCGTTTTATATTGCATTGCTTTTATGTTTGTGTGCCTTATTGCTTATATTGTGTGGTAGTTATGTTGTGTCTATGTTTGTGTTATGGTAATATGATTCACTTATGGAATTCCACTATCACTAGTTGTCACAAGACTTTTTGTTGACACTTCTCATATTATGTCAAACTTGATTGGTCATTTGATACAAAAGATTTAAGTTTTTAATTTGAAATGTATTCCCTCTCCCCCCCTCTACGGTTTCCACAATTGGTACCAGAGCCACGTTGCTCAAATTTTTAAAACAAATGGTTTTCAAAATTGAGTACGATCCATGTATCAAATTACCCATGAAGGGGGATAAAATATGAAAAGTATTTAGTTGCTTAATACTTTCAAGTTTTGTTGTTAAGTATACTTTGTCTACTAGCTTGAAGGTTTTCTTAAACCAATAAAAGAATAGAGTTTGTAAGTGTCCGATCACGTTTATAGAACGAGTCGTAAAGTGATGAGGTTTTGAAAGGAGCGTTTGGGACAACTCCTTGTTTTATAGTAAATGTATTTTAGTAAATGTTTTTCTTAATCCAGAAAGGTTACTTAATATATATTAGATGTTCGGTATCTAGTTTATTAAGTTTTACATCTTTCGTTACGTCAAATACTTGCTTGTTTTGAGAAAATTGGTTTTTGACAAAACTGTAATAACAGGTCACAGTACCATTAAATATAACAGAAGGTACCACTAAATACGAACGGTACCACTAAATTTAACGGTACCTTCGTCTGTTTTTCATAATTGGGTAATTTTCAAAAATTCGTATAAAATCAACCGTAAGTCCGTAGGAGTCATGCCACCTATCGTTTTAAACGTAATTGATTCTACTTTCATTTAAAAATACTTTTAGGAATTGATTGAAAAGTAAAATTTATGAAAGTCTTTGATTCGTAACAAAGAGTCTTTTTCGGTCATGCCGATTGTGCAAATTTTTGGTCAAATTACAAAGAGAACATCTCATATTGATGTATTTATATTTTCAAAGTATTGAACTTGATCAAATTTTGAAATGGGGTGGAAACTAATTAATTTTCAAATAAAATCAAGCTAAGTATACATTGTTGTATTTAATACACAAAATGACGATAAGTATTCTTGTGTGTTATGCTAATTGATGAACTCAAATAAGTACATTTTATTACTATCATTTATCCTATTAATTTGACTTGTTTTACTATATTATGTATGAGGATTGATACTTAATCGTTTACTTTTGTAATTCTCAGTTGAAAACAAGCATTTGGTGAAACTTGGCGATTTTGGACTAATTATGGAGCAAAACATGCATAAAGTGAAGAGTCTACTGAAATGGACAAGATCAAGTCAAATCTGCTCCAGATGCGCCGCATCTCACTCATTACATGCGCCGCATCACTATCAATATTTCACCAGATACGATCCAAGATACAAGAAGACATGCGCCGCATCCAAAGATGAAGATACGCCGCATCTTCTGGCGGTGTACGAATATTCCTGAATATTATAATCTTGGACCCCACGCGAAGTTAAGTACATGCGCCGCATCTACTTACAAGATGCGCATCATCTCACCCTCAGACAGAAACTATAAATACCCCAAGACCAGACGAATTTCGTACGCCATATATTATAACCGAAGACCGAAGATCAGAAACCTAGGACGAATTCAGTCAAGGTAGCAGCACAAGACACACCCAAATCAAGGATACAAGAGCTGTAAGAAGGTGCTGCATGTATTTAATTCATTAAGTAGTTTTGTTTTATTGTGTTAGTAAACTTTAATTCATCAAGATTGGTGGCTTGTGTAACGTGACAACGGAAAGGTTGCACTCCCTTAAAACTGCTTTCTCATCAATTAAAGTTTATATGTTTGTGTCATTGGTGACTTTTATTAGTGCATTGATAACCTCTGTGTCTAGCTGAGCGTTGATCGGGTCGCCATGCCTCTGCCCTCGCCTGTTTATTAGATGCCTATGTATTCTATGGTCTGTAGAAAAGTTGGAGAAAGATAAACGGGATAGTCATAAGTAATCATTAAGGGTTTACTCGCCGATAAGATTAGAACCAACGAGAAAGGACTTAATCTCGGTGCGTTGCATCTAACTATACACTTCATATAACACTAGCAATAAAACAAGTGACAAACTACTTATCATAAGGACAACCCTCTTATTGTCTCGAGTATTTATCTGTGTACGTGTGTGCTACTTGCTGATTCGTGCCTATTGGTTTAGTTTATTATTAATTTGCAACAAAATCGTGCCAGTCTCTCAGGCTGAACCCCCTTGCGTTAGATTAGGTTGTATAGCTAACTTAATATATTAAAATACTGATTAGAATAACTAGATAATACGTTCCACTCTTAGTGATCGACACTCTACTTACCATTATATTCATACTGACCGGGTACACTGCTCGTTAAGTGTGTGTGTTATTGATAAGTCGGCTAAATATAAATTTAAAACTTGAGTAGGCATTAAAACTGCTAAACCGCAACGACACATCACGCGCATCAAGTTTTTGGCGCCGCAGCCGGGGAGTGAATTGTTATTATCTGTTAATTTGATTAGTATTTTAATTAGGTTTTTAATTTTTATCTAACCGCTAATTTTGTTGTGTATTAGATTAATTTGCATTCATTGTACTATTTTGCATATTTTCTGTTTTTGAGTGTTATTTGTTTGATTTTGTTTATTTTTGTGTGTTTTTATTTGTTTTTTTTTATTTTTCGTATTTTTTGTTTTCTGTGATCGTTGTACTGAGCTAAATCGAACGATACGGCGCATCTGATTCCTCAGATACGGCGTATTGCGTTCAATTTTTTTTATAAAATACAACGCGTTTAATTAATTCGATACGACGCATCTTTTCCCCAAGATACGGCGTATCTGTTTTTAATAAAAAAAATTTTTTCTCTAAACATTAACACCATACGACGCATCTGCTTTAGCAGATACGACGTATCTATTATTTTAATTAAAAACAGTTTTCGAATAATTAAACAGATACGGCGCATCGACCTCTATCGATACGGCGTATCTTCTAAATCAAAAATCTTATATTTTGAAACGTAACGAAAATACGGCGCATTAACTTTTGTTAATACGACGCATTTAATTTTAATAAATATCGATTTTTGATAATTAAAATTGATACGGCGCATTCTAATTTCTAAGCGGCGTATCTATTTTCTGAATAAAAGTCTGATTTATTTATAACGTATTAAGATACGGCGTATCCCATTTATAGGATACGGCGCATCAACAGCAGATATCAGAAGCTTTTATTTTACTTTGATCGTTTCACCCTTCTCTTGCACGAGTAAGTTTTATTTCAGGAAGATGGACGATCCGGATATTACAATGGAAGAATATATCAGACTTGGAGAGGAAAGAGCCTTGAGCAATAATGGGATCTACGATTGGGAAAGAGCAAGATATGGTGCACAAGTCATCGAGGATAAAGAAGTCACTATGGAAGAATACTTGATTTTAGGACGAGAAAAGTCAAGGCATGAAAGAAACAAATTGCCATTCCGACACACTTGGACTTTATTGAATGATAATGATGAAGATGAGTCATACGATTTTGGTGCAATTAGGTTTCCGGCAATAGTTATTGATGATGTTATTTCTCCGGACGTTGCCCAAGATGAAGAAGAGTCACAAGTGTTTGATTTGAATGATAATCCGGCGATTGTTTACAAAGAAGCTTATTCATCCAAAAGTGCTTATGATGAAAATGAAGATGAATGTGGTACAATGGTGTATAGTGCTATTACTTGTAATTTTCCACCCGAGGTGGAAAATATATTCTCATCCTATCAAAAACACCATGATAACATTCCTTCGGATGGAGATAATAAGTATTCTGATATTGAAAAGTTTGATGCTATTGTGTATGATAACATACCGCAATTACCACAACAAACGGAAATATTTAGGTGTGGAGCGGATGAGCCAGATTATGACCCCACAAAGGATTTTGAAGAAATGTGGGATGACTTATTTGAGGCGGCCATTCGGGATAAAGATGAAATTGCAAGACCGTTAGTTGAAGATGGAGACTCACGAGATGAATTGGAGTCATTTACAACAAAAAGTGGTACAAATTTATTTAATACTATTGATCCCGTTATTAATAATCTTGCTAGTTTTCCTAAACAGGTTGCAAAACAAAAGGATGATGAGGCGAAATTTATTACACTACCTATTGAAGCACCTGTGATCAACCCGTATTTGGTAGAGCTTGAAGAAGAATTTGGTGATGAGGTCTTAAACATTGCTATGATTGATGAAGATGATGATTTCGACCCTATGAAGGTTATTGAGGAACTCGAACTTTTACTTGCCAAAGATCCTTTCTCATCTTCTGCGGAAGTCAAGGGACGCCTTACTACCAAAGAGACTAACCAAGAAGAAAGGAGACTCATTTTTCCTCAACATACTACTCTTTCAGATGGAATGGTCAAGTCATCCAATTTATCAACCAAACCGGGTATGAATAGGAAAGATGTACGTATATTGCCAAGGTATGATCTTTACGTATTTCTTCCATCTTTAATAGCAAATTTACAATCTTTTCATGTTTATTGCTACTATCATCCGCACTTGATCCCATGTGGGGGGAACAACACCCTATTACACAGTAAATAAGGGTGGAGTCAGGCTCGTGACTCGAACAAAAACAAGCGCTTCGTGGGAGGCAACCCATGCTTATCTTTTATTTTATTTTATTTTCTGATTTTGTATTGAGTTTGTCAGATCTGCAGTAGATGCGGCGCATCTCCATCATAGGATGCGGCGTATCAACTGTACAGATCATATCTTATTTTATTTTCTGCATTTTTATTTTTAACTTTAAAACTTTTTATCAGTTTATTTTAATGCGGCGCATCCCTGGTTAAGGATGCGGCGCATCTTCTATTCTGATCCGTATTTATTCCAGGCTCGATACGGCGTATCTTCTTCCATAAGATACGGCGCATCGACTGACCTGATGATTTTCATTTTTATTTTTATGTTTTATTTTTATCTAACTACTAATGTATTATGCAAGTTGAACCTTTCTTAATAATAGGTGTGTTTTGAAGCCTTGGTGGTATTATAGATTCCTGCATTTCCTGTGGATACATCTAATATGAAGCTTAAACGTTCTAATACACAAGAAAGATGATTTTTGCTCTACTACTAGTGGAGGATCATACCGAGCAAATCTCAGGGGAGTTTTTCTGTTTTAATTCTTTTATTTTCCAGTTTTTAACCTTTATTACAAACAACGAGGACGTTGTTTAACTTAAGTGGGGGGATTGGAGAATTAGAACACTTAACACTTACTTGTCCTTAAACTTTTCAAAATATGCTTAAAATGTGCTTAATATATCAAAATTTAAAATTTTTTAGCATGTTTTTGTTTAAGATCTAAGTTGCATAGCTGCACACATGACGTTATTTTCAAAAATTGTGATTTTTCAAAACTCACAAATCTATGAGTGTGCCGGTGACTTGTAAACTTTAGAACTTGGCTTGTATACTATTCGAGACCACCATAATAAGTATTATTTTATATAATTGGAATGACTTGTCTAACTTGGTAAATTTCTAGGATTACACCCAAACAGCCTTTATATGTTATGTGATATTAGCTAACTACACTGGTTAGTTAACCCCCGTATAAACCCTTTTGTTACTCTCATTTTTAGAGTAAGATACCCCTAGAAAAACACTCAGAGCCATTCCTTTCGTTTCTTACACCAATGTTTAAAATGTTTCGTTACACCTTAAACCTTAGCCTACCCTGTAGATTAGAATCCGTGGTTGGTTAATTGCTATAGGCAAAGTGAGTTTCCTTACATTACCTGTGTTCGCGTGCGTAATTCATTATCTATGGTTAGGTCGGGAAATTGCACAATGCAATTGGAGTGAAAGTAAATATTGTATATCTTTGAGTTTATCTTTCGTGTGTTTACTACTTTCACTATTACCGTTATTTCTGAAGTATGAAAAGTATGGAAAAATTATCCAGAATTATCATTATAGTGATGTGGTGAAATTTTACACATCTTTGTTTAAAAAAAAAAAAAAAAAAAAAAAAAAAAAAAAAAAAATGAGAAAAGAAAAAGAAAAAAGAAGAGTTGGATGTTTAATTAAACCAACGATGTAAAGTTATGTAAGTGGTCGATATCACCACTAGTTGTTGTACTATATATTTATGGATTGAATGGGAGTTGGCAGTTATGGGAACGTCAACTAAGGTTTATTCTTTGATTAAGATCTTGTTGAGTATAATTCGTGTCTACATAAAGCGTGTGTTTCAAGTGTTAAAGCGTGAGTTATTCTATGATATGAGTCTTATTCATGGGATGGTTGGGATAGTGATTAACCACACTTAGGATTTTAATCTATTTGTTTTGTTTATTTTTCATTTTACACCAATTTATATCCCAAAATTTATCCATGCCCTGTATTATTCTTTATCCAACCAAACCTTTGATTCATTGAGATTAGGGATTTGAGCAATCTTAAGTATCGTAGTCGTGGATTCGGCTATGTATTTATGATTTTGTCGCCCTTTTTGATATATTATTATTGGTGGAAGTTTGGACCCATCTTTAGCCTATTCGAGTTAAGGATTTGAGCAATTGCAAGTATCGTGTTCGTAGATTCGATCATGTATTTGTGATTTTGTCGCCTTTTCTGGAATTTGAGATCGATGGAGATTAAGAATAATTAACCCTTCAGCCTAAAAACCCTTTTTACCGCTTTAGACTTGTTATTCCTTAGCTTTAGTGGTGGAGATGTGTATACTTGCCAAGCTTATGATAGAATATTCGTCGCGACTGGACAGTTAAACGATTAGATTTGCTTTTATCAGATTATTTTATTTAATTCTAATTCGTTAAGTGTTTAGTTGTGTGATTATGATAAAACGAATACATGCTTAAATATAAAAATACATCCTAATGTCTTTTAGGATACATTTTCATAAGTTTTTAATCTAAGGTTTACTTGGGGACAAGTAAAGTTCAAGTGGGGGGATATTTGATGAACTCAAATAAGTACATTTTATTACTATCATTTATCCTATTAATTTGACTTGTTTTACTATATTATGTATAAGGATTGATACTTAATCGTTTACTTTTGTAATTCTCAGTTGAAAACAAGCATTTGGTGAAACTTGGCGATTTTGGACTAATTATGGAGCAAAACATGCATAAAGTGAAGAGTCTACTGAAATGGACAAGATCAAGTCAAATCTGCTCCAGATGCGCCGCATCTCACTCATTACATGCGCCGCATCACTATCAATATTTCACCAGATACGATCCAAGATACAAGAAGACATGCGCCGCATCCAAAGATGAAGATACGCCGCATCTTCTGGCGGTGTACAAATATTCCTGAATATTATAATCTTGGACCCCACGCGAAGTTAAGTACATGCGCCGCATCTACTTACAAGATGCGCCGCATCTCACCCTCAGACAGAAACTATAAATACCCCAAGACCAGACGAATTTCGTACGCCATATATTATAACCGAAGACCGAAGATCAGAAACCTAGGACGAATTCAGTCAAGGTAGCAGCACAAGACACACCCAAATCAAGGATACAAGAGCTGTAAGAAGGTGCTGCATGTATTTAATTCATTAAGTAGTTTTGTTTTATTGTGTTAGTAAACTTTAATTCATCAAGATTGGTGGCTTGTGTAACGTGACAATGGAAAGGTTGCACTCCCTTAAAACTGCTTTCTCATCAATTAAAGTTTATATGTTTGTGTCATTGGTGACTTTTATTAGTGCATTGATAACCTCTGTGTCTAGCTGAGCGTTGATCGGGTCGCCATGCCTCTGCCCTCGCCTGTTTATTAGATGCCTATGTATTCTATGGTCTATAGAAAAGTAGGAGAAAGATAAACGGGATAGTCATAAGTAATCATTAAGGGTTTACTCGCCGATAAGATTAGAACCAACGAGAAAGGACTTAATCTCGGTGCGTTGCATCGAACTATACACTTCATATAACACTAGCAATAAAACAAGTGACAAACTACTTATCATAAGGACAGCCCTCTTATTGTCTCGAGTATTTATCTGTGTACGTGTGTGCTACTTGTTGATTCGTGCCTATTGGTTTAGTTTATTATTAGTTTGCAACAAAATCGTGCCAGTCTCTCAGGCTGATACCCCCTTGCGTTAGATTAGGTTGTATAGCTAACTTAATATATTAAAATACTGATTAGAATAACTAGATAATACGTTCCACTCTTAGTGATCGACACTCTACTTACCATTATATTCATACTGACCGGGTACACTGCTCGTTAAGTGTGTGTGTTATTGATAAGTCGGCTAAATATAAATTTAAAACTTGAGTAGGCATTAAAACTGCTAAACCGCAACGACACATCACGCGCATCACTAATTGACTATTTGTTTTTCTTTATGTCTTGGTATTGTTAGTTAATATTTTTGAGTGCTTATTGTTATCTTTAGTTGAGCTAGTGATATCTATAAGCATAAGTGTTTTCATGCATTGTTGCTATTTGTTGGTTATTAGTTTTTCGGTTTATGCGTCAATAGGAATTAGATTAGACTTCTTGCACTAAGTTGCGTAATTGAGTTTGCATTGCATATAGGCATAGACCACTTTTCTTTCATATATTTTTTCGACATCTTGCAAGTTTTAAAATGCTTTAGTAACCTTCTTAGGAATGGAAACTAAGTTGGTTGAATGTGTGTCGAAAGATATTGTCTTACACAACTACTTTTCAAAGTTTTAAGTGTAAAAAGTATATCACCTCAAAATATTTAACACTTTTATTAAATCCGTAACATGATATCTAAAACATTACATCCTTTTCTCTTGCTTGACCATGGGTTGTCTAAACAAGATAAAAGATAATATTAATACATTAGTATTTAAGGAAAAGAAAATGTATTAAACTTGCATTGATCAAACACACACAAAAAATGTTTTAAACATTTAGTATTTTACGTATGTTGTATAAAAATTGTTAAGATAATTATTTTTATACTCATGATATGTCGAAAACTGAGAATATTATACTTAATAATATAAATAGTTTTTCGTAAATAAAAATAAATGACAATATCGAAGTAGTAAGTTAATATGTCATTAACCTCACACATACAACTAGTATTAGAATAAATGGAACACATTCCTTAAACTTTTATTTTCTTTTTAAAAGGAGTGATCGTGAGGGTCAAGAAAGATTTCGAGTACATATCAATTCATTATTCAAATTATGATTGATATCATCATCGAATCTAATTGACAAGTTTTCGAGTATGGACATGAAATTGGAGTTATTATTTGTCTAGCTTCAAGATAGCATCAAAATATAACAAAATATATTATCTTGAATCTACATACTCAATCACACTCGGTTGTTATGAAAATAATGACTTCCTCTCAAGACGAAAATAATATGCATCAGATCATAACTCACACTTGTGTTGAAGATGCCATATTGAGTCCTCTTGTCCAATGGTTGTGTTCCAAATATTAAACTAATATGTTTAAAAGATGCATAAAATACACAACTAAGTAGGATTGACAACTTGGATGTTTCATCTAAAATATACAAGTAATTTACATTGCAATGCAATTAGTAAATGTGTCATTTCCGAAAAACCAAACACGAGAAAATAAACAACATATGTAAACTTTGCTCATGAACAACTCAACACTCAAAATCACATGTCAAGTAAAAGTGTCACATATAATATGTTATTAACTATTATGTACGACATCAATCTTCGAGAAAATCACATGTATTTCTCTTATCAAAAGATTGACAAAGGATAATTTATATCATATGCATCTCATTCCCTTTGTAACATGAATGGTTGTGTTACAAGAGAATACATTGCATCTTGTTAACAAATATAGGATATTAGATTTGAATAATAACCCAATACAACATGTGTCATTGCATAAACAAGTAAAATTGGTCATACATTAAAATACTTGTTTTACTAAGCATTCGTAAGAGTGATAAGTTTCCTCTTAGAAAAGCATATTTGTTGAAATATACAATATGTATCATTTCAATCATACATCATATAATACTCACAAGATATATTGAGGTAAGTAACCTTTACTAGATTTTTCTCTCAAGATATGCAAAGGAGCATTCTTGAAACACTCTCGATGTAGCAGATTCTACATAGTATCACATTAAGGCATCTCTTGAATCTAGAAAATCAAATCATGTTAAAATAACATGTAACGAATCAACAAACAAAAATGTCATCCATGAGATCTTAAAATACACCATCTAAACCAAATAATCTCTAAACACTGGTACAGAAAGTGGTTTTCGTCACACCAAAAATGCGTGACTATATGCATATAGTCACACACGTTTTTTTGGGTGTGTGTGACGAAAATCGAGCCACCTTAGGTAGCATATGGTCACATTGTTTAGTTTGTGGCCATTTTCATTGAAAAAGAGTGACCAAAACCCGAATATATGTGACGAATTAGTCACGAGTTTTGTTGGATTTATCAGTATGTGTGACTATTTCCCATCCTATGGCCACATGAATATATAATAAATGTGACGTTTGTGATGATTTAGTCACACAACGTGTGTTATTTTTTTCAAGTTAGTCACATACAATTTAAAAAATAGTGGCCAAAAGTGTTAATAAGTGTGACCATGTGCTGTTTAAAGTGAAGAAATGTGTATTTTGTGTGACTACTGATCATCCAATGGTCACATGAATTTTTAGTTTGTGTGGCCATTTGTAATACTTAGTCACACAAAGCATGTTTGTTTTGGGTATTTAGTCATTTACAATTAAGCATAAAGTGGCCAAAAGTGTTAATAAGTGTGACCATATGCTGTTTAAAGTGAGGAAATGTACATTTTGTGTGACTATTGATCATCCAATGGTCACATGAATTTTTAGTTTATGTGGCCTTTTGTAATATTTAGTCACACAAAGCATGTTTGTTTTGGGTAATTAGTCACATACAATTAAGTATAAAGTGGCCAAAAGTGTTAATAAGTGTGACCATATGCTGTTTAAAGTGAAAAAATGTGTATTTTGTGTGACTATTGATCATCCAATGGTCACATGAATTTTTAGTTTGTGTGGCCTTTTGTAATATTTAGTCACACAAAGCATGTTTGTTTTGGGTATTTAGTCATTTACAATTAAGCATAAAGTGGCCAAAAGTGTTAATAAGTGTGACCATATGCTGTTTAAAGTGAAGAAATGTGTATTTTGCGTGACTATTGTTCATCAAATGGTCACATGAATTTTTAGTTTGTGTGGCCTTTTGTAATATTTAGTCACACATCGAATTAATCAAAGAATGACCAATAATGTTGATACGCGTGACCATATTATGTGACTGCATCTTTTAGTCACAGGGTTACTACTGGTATTACTAAGTTAGTACTGTTGGAGCAGAGTTGCTACAGCTAGTACTAAGTTAGTCCTTTTGAAGCAGAGTTACTACTGCTAAAACAATATTAAAAACCATGCGCTGTTTAAAAATAGTGGCCAAAAGTGTTAATAAGTGTGACCATGTGCTGTTTAAAGTGAAGAAATGTGTATTTTGTGTGACTATTAATCATCCAATGGTCACATGAATTTTTAGTTTGTGTGGCCTTTTGTAATATTTAGTCACACAAAGCATGTTTGTTTTGGGTATTTAGTCACATACAATTAAGCATAAAGTGGCCAAAAGTGTTAATAAGTGTGACCATATGCTGTTTAAAGTGAAGAAATGTGCATTTTGTGTTACTATTGATCATCCAATGGTCACATGAATTTTTAGTTTGTGTGGCCTTTTGTAATATTTAGTCACACAAAGCATGTTTGTTTTGGGTAATTATTCACATAAAATTAAGTATTAAGTGGCCAAAAGTGTTAATAAGTGTGACCATATGCTGTTTAAAGTGAAGAAATGTGTATTTTGTGTGACTATTGATCATCCAATGGTCACATGAATTTTTAGTTTGTGTGGCCTTTTGTAATATTTAGTCACACAAATCATGTTTGTTTTGGGTATTTAGTCATTTACAATTAAGCATAAAGTGGCCAAAAGTGTTAATAAGTGTGACCATATGCTGTTTAAAGTGAAGAAATGTGTATTTTGCGTGACTATTGTTCATCAAATGGTCACATGAATTTTTAGTTTGTGTGGCCTTTTGTAATATTTAGTCACACATCGAATTAAACAAAGAATGACCAATAATGTTGATACGCGTGACCATATTATGTGACTGCATCTTTTAGTCACAGGGTTACTACTGGTATTCCTAAGTTAGTACTGTTGGAGCAGAGTTGCTACTGCTAGTACTAAGTTAGTCCTGCTGAAGCAGAGTTACTACTACTAAAACATTATTAAAAACCATGTGCTGTTTAAAAATAGTGGCCAAAAGTGTTAATAAGTGTGACCATGTGCTGTTTAATGTGAAGAAATGTGTATTTTGTGTGATTATTGATCATCCAATGGTCACATGAATTTTTAGTTTGTGTGGCCTTTTGTAATATTTAGTCACACAAAGCATGTTTGTTTTGGGTATTTAGTCACATACAATTAAGCATAAAGTGGCCAAAAGTGTTAATAAGTGTGACCATATGCTGTTTAAAGTGAAGAAATGTGCATCTTGTGTGACTATTGATCATCCAATGGTCACATGAATTTTTAGTTTGTGTGGCCTTTTGTAGTATTTAGTCACACAAAGCATGTTTGTTTTTGGTAATTAGTCACATACAATTAAGTATTAAGTGGCCAAAAGTGTTAATAAGTGTGACCATATGCTGTTTAAAGTGAAGAAATGTGTATTTTGTGTGACTATTGATCATCCAATGGTCACATGAACTTTTAGTTTGTGTGGCCTTTTGTAATATTTAGTCACACAAAGCATGTTTGTTTTGGGTATTTAGTCATTTACAATTAAGCATAAAGTGGCCAAAAGTGTTAATAAGTGTGACCATATGCTGTTTAAAGTGAAGAAATGTGTATTTTGCGTGACTATTGTTCATCAAATGGTCACATGAGTTTTTAGTTTGTGTGGCCTTTTGTAATATTTAGTCACACATCGAATTAAACAAAGAATGACCAATAATGTTGATACGCGTGACCATATTATGTGACTGCATCTTTTAGTCACAGGGTTACTACTGGTATTACTAAGTTAGTACTGTTGGAGCAGAGTTGCTACTGCTAGTACTAAGTTTGTCATACTGAAGCAGAGTTACTACTGCTAAAACATTATTAAAAACCACAAGAAATTTCAAATTGAATTAAACTCGAATGTATATAACTGAACAGAATATACAATTGTAAATTTGTAATGTCGTACTTAATTAATCAAATTCTCAAGTACCATAATCTAAAGACTTTTGAATCTTCACCGGCTTAGCAGCGTGTTGCTTTAAGTCGTTAACAGATATATATTGTTTCTTCGATGGTACCGGTGGTACACATTTAGTCACCGGGTTTGTTGGTGTAACCTGTAGTAATCAAAAGACGCATCTATCAAACATTGAATTGAATATGAAGAATTATATATATGTAGGTTGAAAAAATACATGTATGTACCTCCTCTTCAAGAATAACTTGATTCTTTGGCCATGCAACGAAACCACTTACGCACTCCTTAACTGTTTTTAACCCATTATTTGCTACGTCCAGTACGCATGCTGCATCAACTAACGATGAATCAATTGACACTCTGTAGCAATCATTTGGGAGTGGTCGGTTATGCAGCATTTGCTTTCCATTAGCCTGGTATACGGTACCCAAAGCAACGATATTTCTTTTCTTTACGTGCCACAGTTTGCACTTAAATGTCTACAAAAAAAGAATTTTTGCATGTATATATCAGAAATTATTTAAACAAAAAATAACAAGAAACATGTTGAAATACATACTGTTAGCAGTGCTTGTGTTGGAGACACATTTTGTTGCGATTGGGAATCCGGAGACCCGTTTTTTTCGCTTCTTAGGCTTTGTCTTGGGTCCGACAGTTTTAGCAAGTTCCTATATGTATATATAAAACACGTTACATTATATAAACCAAAGAATAACAAGAAACATGTTGAAATACATACTGTTGGTACTCCTTGTGTTGGAGACACATTTCCTTGCGATTGGGAATCTGTAGACCCTTGTTGGCTTACATATGAGGCTACTGGCAATTGAGATGACAAATTTAATTGCACCCCTTGTTGACTCAACTGCGCCATCAGTTGAGTAAGTATTCTCTTTGTTTCTGTAATCTCATTGGACAATTTCTTGATCTGGTCATCAGATTCTTTCTGCACAAAAAATATAGGAAATGTTGGGATTAAAAGTCTTCTTGATGCTGTTAGAGTAACTGATGCTCTTATTTGTGTCAATGCTGCTCAGCTGGAGTTAGTGCTGCTCATGAACTTCAATGAAAAATATGGCTAGTGTTTACTACTGCTAGTACACAGTTACTGCTGTTAGTACGCAGTTAATACTGCTGGTATACAAGTTACTACTGCTAGTACACAGTTAATGCTGCTGGTATATAAGCATTATAATAGAATTTGCAGTCAAACGCGGGGGTTCTTCATCTGCTTCAATCTCTTTATTTTCGATCTAATAAACATCAAATGCATACACATGTAAAGTTAAAACAAGATAAACGAAAATATGAAGATGCATACACATGTAATCTTACCATTTTCTCTTTCAAATAAACATATCCACCTCGTCCCATTTTATGCTGATAAATATTTTTGGAACGCGACATTTTAGCTTTATCAGATATCTCCTAAAAACACAAAATCATAAGGCGTTTACATGCGGTAATGCTGCAAACTGAAAATTATGAAATGACATATAGACTTAAATAAAGATGACTAATTAAAACCTTGTATGCATCGGTGGTCGTGTGGTTTACAAACTCGACCCAGTCTTCTGATTTCACAAATCGACTATACTTGGCCGGGACTTCATTCAGTTTGGAAGGTGTATTTAGGTGGGGCAAAATGTATTCTTCTCTGAGCTTCGTTCTGAAAGTCCTTAGCAGTTTACCAAGACGAGTCATTACCAATTTTCTGAATGTCACGTCAACATCAAAATATCGCTGCAAAGATTAACATAATGTTGTTAATTAGTTGCACATAATGTAACTGCATAGATAAAATTATGTAGTACTGGGTTAAAAAATAGTATATATGTACAATGATTTCAGTCCATAGTTTATCTCTTGATTCTTTATTCACATTCCTCCAGGAAAGATTCTTCAAACCTATGTGCTCACGAACCAGATCTCCTAAAAAACTCGAAAACAGTGCTCTGTGTAACCCTGATACCCTATTCAATGCATCGAAGGTTACCTTGAGCTTTATTATACCAGGGTTGCCATATTTCATGCGAAACTTAAATAGCCTGGTTGTGCCTCTCTTAGCTAGTATCCGATCTGATTGGTTCCTTCCAGGCGCATCTAGATCTTCATCATCAGAATACTTTTTGGATTCATAGTCTATGTTGTTATCATCATGTTCATTATCAGCAGGAAGCAAAAGATGATTATTAACAATGGGTTGAATTCCCATGACTCTTGAGCAAAAATGGGTACAAGAAAATGATTTTGGCTTTGAGAGTAATGGTGATAGAAGATTTGATTTTTGTGTTTTCTTTGCAGTCTTTTTTTTAGGAGAGAAAAGAGGGTATAGGAAGAATATGAATCGTACCTTATTCTTGGTAACTGATTCTAATTAGGATACACTTGACTGTGCACCTATCTAGGGAGGTAAAATTATGTGGTCCCATATGCTTTCGGTGGATGTATCCCTTCGAAAGATGTATGAAGGTTATTAAAGGACATGTGCGAAACAGAAATAGACTAGAGGGATGCATTGCTGAGGAGACTATCGCGGAAGAAACAATAGAGTTTTTTAGCGAATATCATAAAACCATGAAAACTATTGGTATCCCAGCTGATAAACACGTAACCAATGAAGATGAGGACGGAAAGCCATTGTCGGCCAGCAAATCAAGTGAAGTTTCCGGAGAATCCTTTCAGAAAGCACATTTGTATGTAATACAAAATACAGATGAAATTCAACCATATATCGAGTAAGTATTATATCTATTATACATTTATGGCGCAACCCGGCCATTCTACTTTTCAGCCCGACCCGCCAAAAATTGCTTCTCTCACACCTTGATATAAGCTGAATTGAAGGCCCTTGGTACCCAAAAATTGCTACTGGCAGACTCTTTAGATGCATCTTATGAACAGTTATTTGTAGCTACAGTGCAATGTGAGATGAGATATAGTAACTTTAATAGTAACTTTAATAATATTTAATATCTTTTCCCAGGTTATAATCTCTTCTATCAATCCATTCACCAACGATATCTACCTTCCTGAATCTTCCATTCAACCACAAAGCACACATTATTATCAGCCATCAACAAAAGAAAACACACACCGCCATCCAGAAATCCGTTCTTCTACAAATCTAAAGACCTACGAAGACCCACAAATAGCGTGTGATAATACGTGAGTTTTTTTTGTTTTTTTTTTTTTTTTTTTTTTTTTTTTTTTTTTTTTTTGATTTCGAACTTAGGGTTTCGCATTAAATTTGGGGTTTTGGTGATTTAGTTGCCTGATAATTTTATGTCTTTATGTGGTTGGTTACGTTTAACTAGCTCCAAATCTAATGGGTTTATTCTTCTGCAAATCCAGGACCTACCAAGATCCGCAGCTTCCCACCAAATCCTGATTCCACTGCCGAATAAGTACGAATGCTTAAAGGTATTTATGATTTTCTAAATATTAATTTTGTGCAATTAATTATCAAAAATTAGGGTTTTTGGGTTTTTGTTCGAGTAGTCGTTGGTTTTGGAAAGTGTTTGTGGGTTTTTGCAAGTTTTAAAAATGGTGTTTGGAAATATAATTTTTTTTATATAAGGTTGGAGTTATTGTAGTGGTGTAAATTTTTCAGTTTTTATAATTAGTTTTTGTTTGGTTATAGCAAGATTTTCATTGTTTAGGAAGTTGTAAATTATTAGTATTTGTTATGGGATTTCGGTATAGGGTCATGGTGGATAGTATGGAGATGGTTACTGGTATGAAAAAAAAGAGAAGGTTCTGTGTTGTGAGAGATGGTTTTGTGTTGTGAGAGACAAAATAATTAGGCATTACAGGAATTGAGAAATAAAAGAGGCTAAATAGGCTTTTCGAAATGCCCCATGTATAAGTTCCTGAGTTTAAAATTACCTAATAGGCTTTTCGAAATGCCCCATGTATAATTTCCTGAGTTTAAAATTACCTCATACTAGCATTTATTGAATTATTTATAGATGGCCATTTGTTAATTTAGTATGGTGTTTGGTTTTGTGTTTTTAGGCTTCTCCAACTTCCGTCGTTATTGAAGGTCCAAACTTTCTTTGTAAAGGTCTTTTTGCGACCGAAAGCGGGCGAGGGTTTATAGGCTGAGAAAGAGACGATGGGTGAGAAATACAATGAGGGTCCTAACGCGCATACGCAGGAAGGTAAAGATTTTGAGCAACCACATGTACAATCTGACACACGATATTTTGAACTTCAGGTAGTTGATGCTTACGGTTAGGTATAACTTTTTTTATTAATCACTTTAATTTCATGTTATGCATATAACCCTTCTCTTTTTGCAACTCGACTCACCAAAAATTGCTTCTTTCACACTTTGATATAAGCTGAATTGAAGGCCCTTGAATATGCTAATTTTAGTGGGGGAAAAAAAATCTGAAATCCAGTTACCAAATTATCTGGTTTTCTACTTACGTTCATTTTTTTCTTTTTCTTTTCAGCTTTCAACATTTATCATTCTATGCCATGTTTACAGGGGCCATTTGCCATTGTGTTTTGATAGTTGGTACCACCAGCGATGAAGTGTTGTTGGAACACAAACTACTCGATGTAAGCTTCCTTTCCCTTACACAATGTTTCATAGTTAATTATTTATTTTCAGGTGAGTTATTAATAACAATTTTGGTCCGGTATTTTATGAATTGGAAGTAATTACTGATGGAAATCATTGGTTTCTAGGGAAACTACACCGACCTCATATAGGAGGAGCCTTGAGGTCATAGGTTTATATTCACACATTATAACTGAACATGTGCACATACATGTACATTAATGTGCTTTTATTCTTTTCAGGTAGGAAGTCTATTTCCTGCAATTGATTGATTAAGGGAATGAGCATTTGTTTCATCTAGGATTTGTCTTGGATCAGTCATTGGGTGGTTGTGAATTCCAGAGGCAGAGGATGCAGTCAGCGGGTTGAACCAGAGCTTGGTCTCATTCAGGTGGAGCTGCCACTGAGACTTTTTCTCTTTGTTGGGTGACTATCGAGTCTTTTTACATGGGTAAATTTTTTTCTGGGTCTTTGGCATGTTCACCACTAAATGAGCCGATTTGGATTATTTCTAAAGCTGAATGCTTAAAACAGGCAGAAATTTGTCAAAAGTGAATTCGTATGTCACATTCACCTCATCAACTTTATTGAAAGAATTAGCATTTTAATCTTTTATTCGTGAAATTATTATAGCTTATATAATTAAATGGATAAAAAAGTATTTTCTAAGTCAAGCCAAACTAGACTTGGTCCTGAATAAAAATACAACACTCTTTTACACGCCAGCCAACTCTTTGACTTTGTTTTCCTTCAATGTGAATAGAATTTTTTTAAGCAGAATTTTTTTAAGCAAAATTGTTGTTGCCTTCACTTGATTTATTTCTGACAGGCTTACGTGCTCCTGGGATGACGGAGCTTAAGGTCTCTGGGAATGGTCAGCCTCAGCCTTTGATGAGGGAGACGGAGCCGCCTATTTCTACGTAAATACTACTATAGCTTTTTTCCAGGTTGCATATCAAAGGGAGAGTATCAATTGAAGCTATCATCAGGTATTATTGGTTTATTCAGATTTATTAAAAAAATCCATAATTTTGTAGTTTTACCATCTATTATCTGATATTAACTATGTTTTATGCATTGTAATAGCGGAATTATCTACAGATTTGTTGGATCTCTTTATTCAAGTCCCCAAGGTGCATAGAGATGCAAAATCCAATAATTCCAGCTTCGGTTGCTGAATTACCTGCAACTGTCAGTTCCCCCTTTCATTCTGACACTAATTAGCCATTTTCTTATAATATGAGAATTCAGGTTTTGAAACTCCCAGGAAGAGCCCTGCATCTTGGAATCTACAGCCGAAGCAGCTCGAGCAAGGAAGAAATTGGGGATTGTTGCCAACTCTTTTGCCCTACAATCTTGCAAGTGTATGTCCAAAGGATATATCCAGCGACAAATATGAAGGTAAATAACTATTTTCAACTCTTTGTATGTTCACTTTAAACCTACTATGATTTTGATACGTTAATACCTTATAATGAATACTCATATGATATAATTAGTTTTTAAGATGCCTCATGTGTTAAAGTTGTGATTTTTATGATTAATATAGTCTGATTGAATTGTTTTTCTATGTGTTTAGTACCGTTTGAGATTTCAATAAATTTTGCATAAAAGCTATTTCGATAGGGTTTGTTTGCATAAAAGTTGTTTCGAATTTTCAGTGGAAATTTTTTTACAAGTTGTTTCGGATAAAAGGTTTTTGCTTTTTAATTCTTTTCGATTCTTTTCATGCGTCTCTGTAATTAATTTTTTTTATTCACTTACCAAGTACCATTTCATGCTACCGATGCAAGTGCAACAAGTGAGCCCGCATCAAATGCCGCATTTGAAGCCAGTGATGTAGCAGCAATGGATTCAGGGCCAGCAGCAACAGATTCAGGGCTGAGGCAGTATTCAACAACCACTTATTAGTCCTATGTAAGTATTCTGCATTATCTCTCAGTCTAAGTTTAAAATTTTGAAATGTGATGTATTGCATTATTAGGAAATGTTGAACTATTTTGGAAAATATTTGAACTTATCATTTACAGATGGGTGATCTTTAGTTGCATTATGTTGTTCTTCGTGTACTAATAATTTTTTTTTTAAATAACATAGTTATAAATAATAAGCCTTATAATTATTTGGTCAATTTGGTTTTTCTAGGTGGTCCTATGTCTCTACAAATGGAATGGGCTAGCCTGGGCAAACACAAGATACCTAAGTTTTTTGAAGATGCTTTAAGGTACTGAAATTGATTACATAGTTGTAAACAATTATAGCAACTATATGCCCATATTAGCCCCCAAGCAAAAGCAAGAGAAGTATACATGACGTTTGTTATAAATGAGCAGATATAGATGGTTATGGAGGAATGATTAGGATGGAGTTTAAATAGGCGGAAATTGTGAGCTCGATTGCACGGTTGACAGTCTGTTTTTATGAGTCTTTGTTTACTAAGATTTTTGGTATGAGGACCATCGTTGTTTGAGGAGCGAAGTTTGACATGGATTTTGGCTGTGGGATAAGCTAATTAAGGTTTTGGTTTGACATTTGTTGTAAAGAACTAGATATAGGTGGTTATGAGTAGGATGTCGTTCGAAAAGCAAAATGTATTGATCAACAACTAGAAATTGAATGACCATTAATGTCTATGGAATTAGCATATGAAATTAATGTTGTCGGGTTTTAGCATCACATTGCCGAATTAAATTTCATGGTGTCTAATTCATAATCACCATGCACCTTTCTGACAGGTTGGCAGCAGATCAAGTGAGTTTCATCCAGAGGTCAGAAGAGTCACACGTGAGCGTTCTTATATATACGAGGAATTCATGCAAACTGCAGCAACATATGTTAAGGTTTGTTTAAATTCTTAGTTGGACATTTTTTTTCCTTTAGTTTCTTGATTGAGAAAGATGTCTTGATGATCTGCAGTTTAAAGAATTTTTTATGGGAACCACATTAACATGTCTCGATCGACTTTGTAAAAATAAACTTATAAGTCAAAATCTAACTGCCATGAAAACTAAATTATGCATAAAGAATCAGAATATTCGCCGCTAAAACACATGCACGAAGCTCTACTAAAATTTTGCACCAAACAGCCACAAATTCTGCACACTATTCTGCACACAAGCTGTTTGGTGGCCATTAAAGAAGTATCAACAATGGTAATCATTTGGTGGCCATTACATTAGGCTAGCTTGACCAGCAAAGAACTATCAACCTAACTTAATAATAAAAACTATATTATTACAATAATAATCTTAAATTTCATACCAAATGATTGAGATGGCTTCATGCATTGAGATATGGTTTTGGCGACTTTTGAACCATTTTGCCTGTCCAGCACATTTGTTTTTTTATTTAGATGTTTTGATTGACCCATTTGAGAGGCTAAATAAAATGTACCAATATATAAATAAATGGGTCAAAGTTGAAATCTACTGATAAATTGTATGACAGATATGGAGAGGCTGGGCTTAAAGGTGCTGCCATGGGCAATGGGGTGAGTTCTATGTACAGAAAAACTTATTTACTGAAAAACTTATTAGTTTCCAGTTCTAAATTTTGCTTACCGGCACATTCAAATCGGTTCATGCAGGATTTCAGTAACCCGTTTGATTCTGGTGTTGTGTAGGTTGTGGAAAGAGATTGATGGCCATTGAGTGTTTCTTTCACCTGATTTGAAGCCTTTGATGGGAGGAACATACTTTTCGCCTGATGATAAGTACGAGAGCTCAAGGTTCAAAACTGTGCTTAGGTTCGTGCAATTATCTACTCGAATTAGTCCAAAAAAGTTGGCCGTGTTTGACTTATTTGGTTAATAAGTACTACATTTGAACACGAAATCTCCTGATGCTAAATTTTTTAAAAACTGTTATTAACCCTTGGATACCATCTATTCATCTTGCAGGAAAGTGAAAGAAGCTTGGGAGAGTAACAAGGATGTGCTTATTAAAGGTGGAACTTTTGCCATTGAACAATTGTCAGAGGCATTGTCTATTACCAAGTTGTCAGACAAATTACTAGAAGGACTTGCTCAGTGCGTGTTACCCGACTGCACAAAAACTGTAAATAGCTAATCCCGCTTTATCTTAGTATTCAAACTCAGAGGTTGATTGTATCAAGTCTTTGTCATGTCTTTTCATAGAAGCAGGACCTGAAAAAAATTCAAGGACATTAACAACGCTTATGAGGTAAATAGGCATGTTGGGCTTTGGGTCAAAGTGGATTCATATCAACACTGGTAACCATTTTGCCTGTCCAGCACATTTGCTTTTTTATTTAGATATTTTGATTGACCCATTTGAGAGACTAAATAAAATGTACCAATATATAAATAAACGAGTCAAAGTTGAAATCTGCTGATAAATTATTGATAGAAATTATTGTGATGCAGGTTTTATTAGACGATGATAAACGATCTGCGAAGGCTTTGGTGGGGTATAGTGCGGTGAAGTGGGCGTCGGGGAATGAGTTTGTTACCGGCGGGTCTGGGAATTTGGTGCAGTGGTCGGATTTGAGGAGGAGTGGTGGTGCTGGCCCGCTGTTGCAGTCTAAGAGAAATTGGTAATTTTTTTTCGTTTTGGAAGAAGTCTATAAATTATGTAATTAGACCTTACGGAGTTTTGATGAATCTAACCAAGTTACTCAAATCCATGTTGTGTTTCTGAAATCATTGTATCTGAACATGTCCTAAATACGTGCACAAAATTTGGTACTAAATTGCTCATGTAATTTGTGGAATTTTTTTTCTGCATTGATTCATCTTCCAAAGCTGTTGGCAAAATGATTGCTCTGCAGCGGAAGACAGCTTCTTTTACAGATTTTAAACCAACAGATACCAGCAAAGACATTGAAGTCTGACTATACTGAAAGTGGACAGCCATGAAAATCCCAAGTCTTATATCTACATGCTTTTGCTGCATATTGTTAGATGAGAAGGTATATAACAAATTCATATTTTAACATCTGAGATTATATTGCTGTAACACCCCAACCCGGCAAGGGTAGAAGCATCACATTATGGTGACAAATCAAAGCATACATACATATTCACAGCGGAAGCCAATAAACATAATCATTAAATAAACCAAGTCAACACGACTGGAATTCAATACATAAGTCCCAAATGAAAGGAAGCAATAATCCCAAGGAAATACATAACGAAAAAGATCCAATATCAATATGCTGAATAAAATGGTAAGACTAGGGTAGGACATCATCTAAGGCAAAAGCTCCCACTAACTCTCATCCCAAGCATAAATCCATCTCCCAGCTAGATACCTGCCGCACACGGAAAAGAAAACGTGCGGCTGAGCTTACAAAGCTCAGTGAACAGATACATAATAACAAGCAAAGATAACGAAACAGAAATATAATGAAGCAAATGGGAATGTCATAAGGTAAAATCAATGCAAGAAGAAATAGAAGATATATAGGATAGTCATCCACCACGAGCCCATACTCAAAGTCATATCTCAACATCATAATACTCAAAGTCAAGATCTCACAATCAGAGGGGATACCTCTTAGGCAACCAGATAATATGAGGGGTGTCCTCATGTATCAAAAGGGGTGGAGTGATCAGCTCCCATAATTGTGAAAGGCGTGTATAGCACACATGCACCAGTCACCTCAAAGTCATACTCAAAGTCATAGTTAAATCCACTAAACATACAAGCCTAGGATTGCAATCCATACGCCCCCACTCAAAGTCATCTCAAAATCATAATCTCAGAATCATAATGGCCATATCATAATATAAAAGGGGACGGCGTGAGAAATCACTCCCCCACACAGGAGTCATGCCAGTGGTGCATCACAGACATGGCCAGGTTACCTTCCTGGCTAGGAAACAAAAAGGTGGCTCGGGTATCAAACTAAGAGTCAGGTCTCAAGGTCATGCAAACGGGTTCATCTCAAAGTCATATCAAAGCATATCTCAAGGTCATGTCAAAAGTGAAACTCAAAGTCATATGAAAAGGTTCATATCAAAAGGTTCATAGCAAAAGGGTCATAGCAAAGGTTCATAGCTCAACATCGAAGCATAGGTGATAAGACACCCTTTCATAAAAGGGTAGAGTATCCGTACCTTATGTCGAAAGCAAAATAGAACAAGCACAGAAATGAGGAAAGCTCACAGTCTCTCCTTCTTCACACCTAGAGGAATAGAAGGGGATCACAAATCATTCTTAATTAATCATCTTTCCATTTTAAGTAACTTTCCCTTTTTAGTAAGTTTCCACTTTTAGAAAGTTTCCATAATTAGAAGGTTTCCACTTTTAGAGATATTTAGTACATAACTTAATTAGATCAATATTTGCTGGAAACAAAGTATCTTTATCATATTTACACCTTTGGTCCTCAGGTTTTCACAATTTACATTTTATACCCCTGAACTTCCAACATTACATTTTAAACCTTCAAACATGTATAATTACTCATTAAACCCTTGGTTTATCACATTTACATCATGAGTACTTATTTTAGTGAGTTATACAATCAGACCTTTAATTATTCCATATTTACACATTAGGTCCCTCCATTTAGTAAAGTTACATATTAAGTCCTTAGAATTTACATTTAAATCATTAATTAATAATAATTACATATTAGCCCAATAAATATCCAAATTTTCACATTAGTCCCTGAATATCATTCAAAACACAAATCGACCTCAACTTTTCAGAAATTACATGTTTAGTCCTTGTATTTATTAAATTTCCAATTCGAATTAACAATTTCAACTAATTTCATTATCTCATGAATTTTACATATAGGCCCTTCATTTTATAATTTTTACAGATCACACATGACTTATAGAACATGACAAAAATAGCCCATGAGTTTTAATATTTACAAAACACCCCCTTTTATATTTAATTTCAAATCGTTAACCCTAATTCTTTAACAAATCAAACCCTACTCGATCCCTAATCATTTCTAATCATTATCTCATTATTAAACACTATTCATGATCACAATAACAAACCCTAATTCTCAAAATCAAATCGCATGTATTTTCTTTTCCTATTTACACGATTTACCCTAAATCCGATTAACTAAATAATTTCGAAACCTCAAGATTCAAGCCATGATAATTCTTCCATTATTTTTCCAGATCATAATTGATTATATTACACAAGAATAAAATAATTTCGAAGCCTTCAAAATCCGCATGCTATATTTTATAATTTACACACGTTTTATTGATTTAATTAGCAAATAATTCGTAGATCATGCATGACATGTTATAATCATTTTATTTGGTGTTCTAGGATCATAAGAGACTCAGGAAAAATGTCAAACCGAAATTAGAACGTGAGGAATGGCTAGCACGAATTCTTTCTCACGCGTATAGGCCAAAACGAACGAAATTCACCACAGCTTCACGAATGATCTAAAAATCTTGAAACCAATTTTCACAAGTCACATATGATATGAGGGACACAAGAAAAATGAGAAACGAATTTTAGATGTGTCGAATGAATTATAGTCGAATATACTTACTTAATGTGTTAGCGATAAAAAGAAAATCACCACACTCGAACCAAGCACCACACGACCTCAAACGTATTTTTCTAGCTTCCTTTAGATGATGAAGAACACGGGAAAAATGGTCACACACCTCCAGAAAATCGTATGAAGGCTAACGAATTTTATGTAGAGTTTAGGGTTTTCGGATTTCTTTAGGGAAAAGAAAAGTGATAAGAATTGAATAAATAATGATATGGCCGGTGAAAGGGGGGGGGATTGGACCAAAGATTTCGGCAAAAATGGTTAGGCAATATCTTGATTGATTATTTCCTCATTTACCTAATTTAATACATTTTAAAATCATAATATAACTAAATATTATCCATTCGGCACTAATAGGGGTATTTTGGTAATTTTACCACTTGTGTAAATGTTAAATAAGGTTGTCAAAATTATTTGGAAGCAACACTTGTGTATTGTCAGAAGTTTGGAATTTATTTGATACATTATAAGCTTTTAATTAAATTTTAAACTAGCAGGGGCATTTTGGTCTTTTTACACATTTTAGATTTTTGGGTTTTACAACTTCTTCCCCTCTAACAGAAAAATTTCGTCCCCGAAATTTGCAAAGAATCAGAATGAAACGAATCGGAAACAAAATAGAGACATACCAGAATCAGAAAACAAAATGAGGATAACTAGCTCGAATAGACTCCTCGGTCTCCCAGGTAGCTTCCCGCTCTGGGTGGTTCCGCCAAAGAATCTTAACAAAAGGAATGACTTTACGTCTCATAACTCGCTCTTGGCGATCAAGGACAGCTTCCGGCTCTTCCGGAAGAGACATATCTGGCTGGATCTGATCAAAAGGATAAGACACCACATGCAGAGGATGATAATTGTATCCCCTCAGGAGAGATACATGAAAGACGTCGTGAACATGTGATAACTGCGGAGGAAGAGCCAAATGATACGAAACTTCTCCAATACGATCCAAAATCTCAAACGGTCCAATGAATCGAGGACTGAGCTTTCCCTTAATTCCAAAACGTTTAACTCCTCGAAACGGCGAAACCTTAAGAAATACCCGGTCACCAACGCGAAATTCCAAGTCACGCCGATGCTTGTCAGCGTAACTCTTTTGACGAGCCCTAGCTTCCTTTAACTTCTCCCTAGCAACATCCACTTTCCCAGTAGCGATCTGGACTAACTCCGGTCCCTCAATAACGCGTTCACCTACCTCGTTCCAACAAACCGGAGCCCTACATTTCCGACCATATAACATCTCGAAGGGAGCCATACGAATACTCGCGTGCCAACTGTTGTTATATGCGAACTCTACCAAACACAAATAATCGTCCCAGCTACCAGTCCACTCTAAGGCACATGCTCTCAACATGTCCTCTAAAGTCTGAATGGTCCTCTCCGACTGACCATCCGTCTGAGGGTGAAAAGCTGTACTGAACTTAAGGCGCGTATCCCATGCCTTATGCAATCCCTTCCAGAAGCGTGACGTAAACCGAGGATCCCTATCTGATATAATGGCCGTAGGCATGCCATGAAGCCTAACGATTTCCTGCTGAAATATGTCCGCCAATTTACTAACGCTGTAGTCCACACGAATAGGGAGGAAGTGTGCAGACTTGGTTAGTCGATCGACGACCACCCAAATCGCATCATGCTTCCTACGAGTAAGAGGTAAACCAGTCACAAAATCCATGGAAATTTCCTCCCATTTCCACTTCGGAATCTCCAACGGCTGAAGCAATCCACTAGCTCTCTGGTGTTCAATCTTGACCTGCTGGCAAGTCAAACACTTAGACACAAACGAAGCCACATCCTGTTTCATACCGCCCCACCAGAAGTGCTGCTTAAGGTCCCGGTACATCTTGGTAGAACCAGGATGTATGGTGAAAGGGGAACTATGAGCCTCTGATAGAACAGCCTCCTTAAGCTCAGGATCGTTGGGGACACAGAGACGATCCTCAAACCACACTACACCGGAATCATCAACTCTAAACTCTGATTGCTTGCCGTCCTCAACATTTTGAACTATAGCCCACAACTCACCATCCTCTTTCTGAGCTTCCTTAATTCGCAAGATAAGATTGGACTCCACCGTAAGGCTAGCCCAATAACCACCATGACCACGAACACAAAACTCCACATCCAGAAGCTCTAAATCATGCAGAATACGAGGCTCAAACTCCAAACTCGCAATCATACCGGATTTCCTACTCAGAGCATCAGCAACCACATTCGCCTTTCCGGGATGATACTGAATATTAGCATCATAATCCTTCAGAAGCTCCAACCAACGCCTCTGTCTCATATTCAACTCTTTCTGGGTGAAGATGTATTTAAGACTCTTATGATCGGTGAAGATGTCGCAAGTCTCTCCATACAAATAATGACGCCAAATCTTTAGCGCGAAAACCACAGCTGCTAACTCTAGATCATGCGTCGGATAGTTCACCTCATAAGGCTTCAGCTGCCTCGAAGCATAGGCGATAACCTTACCATGCTGCATCAAAACACATCCTAAACCTTTCTTCGATGCATCGCTATAAATCTGAAAACCGCCGGAACCCGATGGAAGAGTTAAGATAGGTGCCGACACTAACCGCTTCTTCAACTCCTCAAAACTACTCTCTCGCTCATCAGTCCAAATAAACTTCTCCCCTTTCCTCATCAACTGTGTTAAAGGCAATGCAAGACGCGAAAAACCCTCAACAAATCTCCTATAATACCCAGCGAGACCCAGAAAACTCCTAACTTCCGTCACATTTGTAGGTCTTGGCCATTTTGTGATAGCCTCAACCTTTGCCGGATCCATCGTGATGCCGTCTGCAGAGACAATGTGACCCAAGAAAGCCACTCGATCCAACCAAAACTCGCACTTCGAAAACTTTGCATACAATTTCTGCTGTCGAAGAATCTCCAGAACCACACTAAGATGTTGCTCGTGCTCCGCCTCGGTTTTAGAGTACACAAGGATATCATCTATGAAGATAATGACGAACTTATCGAGAAATTCATGGAATACCCGGTTCATTAGGTCCATAAACACAGCAGGAGCATTGGTCAGACCAAAAGGCATAACCAAGAATTCATAGTGACCATACCGAGTGCGAAAGGCCGTTTTGGGAACATCCTGCTCCCTCACCCTAAGCTGGTGATATCCAGACCTCAGATCAATTTTAGAGAAATGCCTCGCTCCTTGCAACTGGTCGAACAGATCATCAATGCGAGGAAGAGGATAGCGGTTACGAATTGTAATGCGGTTAAGCTCCCGATAATCGATACAAAGACGCATGCTCCCGTCTTTCTTCTTAACAAACAACACGGGAGCACCCCAAGGAGATACGCTCGGACGAATAAAACCGTTTTCCAACAGTTCTTGCAATTGCTCCTTTAATTCCTTTAATTCAATCGGTGCCATGCGGTAAGGAGCTTTAGATATGGGTTCAGCACCCGGAACCAGATCAATGCTAAATTCGACTTCCCTGACAGGAGGAATGCCAGGAAGTTCATCCGGAAATACATCGGCGAAATCGCGCACCGTACGAATACTATCAATGCTAGGAACATCAACAGAGGTATCTTTAATAGAAGCAAGAAAACCAAGACAGCCATGCGAAATCAAAGTCCGGGCTTTCATAGCCGAAATAATCTTTACAGATTTCAGAGGTTGGGAACCAGAATAAACATAATCAGGATAATGAAGATCACCAAAGATCACCTTACGAGCATAACAATCAATAGTCGCCTTATGGGCAGCTAACCAGTCCATGCCCAGAATGATATCAAAATCAACCATATCAATGGGAAGAAGGTTCGCAGAACGAACACGATCATCGAAACGGAGAGGGCACTTAACATACTCAACATCAATAATCACATGAGTTTTCATCGGGGTAGCAATAGATATACGATTCATTAATTTTGTGGGTTTAATGTTTATTTTATTTGCAAGTGAAGTGGATATGATAGAATGTGTAGCACCGGTGTCAAATAAAACAAAAACAGTACGATCTCCAATATGTAGAAAACCCGTAATAGTACCTGAGGTGCTAGCCGCCTGATCACGAGTCAAAGAATAAACCCGTCCCGAAGTAGGAGCTGTCCTAGAATCAACTTTAGGTTCACCAGCATTCTTCCTAGGGCAGTCCTTGACTTTGTGCTGATTAGATCCACACCAGAAACAAGCACCAGAAGCTTTGTAACACGGACCTGGATGAGACTTCCCACATGAAGCACATGTAGGAGGAGGAGGTAGAATCTCATCAGCCTTCTTCTGACCTGACGATCCCGACTGCTGATACTGCTAAGAATCCCTGCGCCTATTATTACCACCCTGACCCTGACGGTCACCACCATACCGACCATAATCCTGACAACCCTGGTTCCTAAAATCCTGCCTCCTATAATCACCACCTCGGTCCTGGCGACCCCGCTGATCATGCCCTTGGTCCTGGCGACCCCGAAAATCCTGCCTTTGGTCCTGACGACCATGGCCCCGAGTATCAATCCTGTTGCCATCCCTATCACGCTTATTAGACACCCTGTCCGCATGTAGCAACTCGATGTTACGCGCGGCATCCTGAACACTAGCCACATCATCAAATGGAGTGTTAACGATCCGGTCTAACACCCATTTCTTAAGAGCCCACTTGAAGTGACGAGCCTGCCGAACAGAATCCCCAGTAACCTCTGGCCCCACGAAACTAGCCAGACGTAAGAAACGCTGCATGAAATCTCCTGAAGATTCATGATCACCCTGACGAAGGGACCCGTATTCCCTCTCATACCTCAGCTGTTCTGCCATAGGAATGTACTGCTTATAAAACGCCTCAATAAAATCTGCCCACGAACAAGTCTCAGCAAAATCATCCCCTTTTGCCTGAACAAGAGCAGTCCACCAATTCTGAGCATCACCCTCTAGTTTGAACGTGGTCAAACGAGTTTTAAACTCGTCATCACATCCCAGAACACGAAACAACTTCTCGACGTGCATAATCCAATCCTCCGCCTCATGGGGAGTAACAGCGGACCTGAACGTGAGAGGCTTTAGCTTATTAAACCTCTCGATCCACACGTGGATACCAGCTGGAGGAGCAGCGGGTGGAGCAGTGGGTTGAGCATCACCACCACCACCACCTCCCGAAGGACCAGCCCCATTCCTGATATTATTGGTGACCTCAGTCACCACTCGCGGAAGAGCAGCAGCCACAGCAGCGGCTATCATCTCTTCAAAATTGGGGCCATCATCCCCATTGGAGTACTGAGTAAAGCGAGTGTTCACCATCTGAACGATTACAAAAAGGATTAGCAACAGCAATAAGGGAAATAAGCACGAAATGGAAGACGAAGCAGAAACCTATGCCTACCTAAAGCCTCACCAGTCAAAACTTAAAACTTAAGGGTCAAATCCTATGGTCCACATGTTTCACAGGCCAAAGCTTATGTACGACAGGTCGCAACCTGGGCTCTGACACCATAATTTGTAACACCCCAACCCGGCAAGGGTAGAAGCATCACATTATTGTGACAAATCAAAGCATACATACATATTCACAGCGGAAGCCAATAAACATAATCATTAAATAAACCAAGTCAACACGACTGGAATTCAATACATAAGTCCCAAATGAAAGGAAGCAATAATCCCAAGGAAATACATAACGAAAAAGATCCAATATCAATAAGCTGAATAAAATGGTAAGACTAGGGTAGGACATCATCTAAGGCAAAAGCTCCCACTAACTCTCATCCCAAGCATAAATCCATCTCCCAGCTAGATACCTGCTGCACACGGAAAAGAAAACGTGCGGCTGAGCTTACAAAGCTCAGTGAACAGATACATAATAACAAGCAAAGATAACGAAACAGAAATATAATGAAGCAAATGGGAATGTCATAAGGTAAAATCAATGCAAGAAGAAATAGAAGATATATAGGATAGTCATCCACTACGAGCCCATACTCAAAGTCATATCTCAACATCATAATACTCAAAGTCAAGATCTCACAATCAGAGGGGATACCTCTTAGGCAACCAGATAATATGAGGGGTGTCCTCATGTATCAAAAGGGGTGGAGTGATCAGCTCCCATAATTGTGAAAGGCGTGTATAGCACACATGCACCAGTCACCTCAAAGTCATACTCAAAGTCATAGTTAAATCCACTAAACATACAAGCCTAGGATTGCAATCCATACGCCCCCACTCAAAGTCATCTCAAAATCATAATCTCAGAATCATAATGGCCATATCATAATATAAAAGGGGACGGCGTGAGAAATCACTCCCCCACACAGGAGTCATGCCAGTGGTGCATCACAGACATGGCCAGGTTACCTTCCTGGCTAGGAAACAAAAAGGTGGCTCGGGTATCAAACTAAGAGTCAGGTCTCAAGGTCATGCAAACGGGTTCATCTCAAAGTCATATCAAAGCATATCTCAAGGTCATGTCAAAAGTGAAACTCAAAGTCATATGAAAAGGTTCATATCAAAAGGTTCATAGCAAAAGGGTCATAGCAAAGGTTCATAGCTCAACATCGAAGCATAGGTGATAAGACACCCTTTCATAAAAGGGTAGAGTATCCGTACCTTATGTCGAAAGCAAAATAGAACAAGCACAGAAATGAGGAAAGCTCACAGTCTCTCCTTCTTCACACCTAGAGGAATAGAAGGGGATCACAAATCATTCTTAATTAATCATCTTTCCATTTTAAGTAACTTTCCCTTTTTAGTAAGTTTCCACTTTTAGAAAGTTTCCATAATTAGAAGGTTTCCACTTTTAGAGATATTTAGTACATAACTTAATTAGATCAATATTTGCTGGAAACAAAGTATCTTTATCATATTTACACCTTTGGTCCTCAGGTTTTCACAATTTACATTTTATACCCCTGAACTTCCACCATTACATTTTAAACCTTCAAACATGTATAATTACTCATTAAACCCTTGGTTTATCACATTTACATCATGAGTACTTATTTTAGTGAGTTATACAATCAGACCTTTAATTATTCCATATTTACACATTAGGTCCCTCCATTTAGTAAAGTTACATATTAAGTCCTTAGAATTTACATTTAAATCATTAATTAATAATAATTACATATTAGCCCAATAAATATCCAAATTTTCACATTAGTCCCTGAATATCATTCAAAATACAAATCGACCTCAACTTTTCAGAAATTACATGTTTAGTCCTTGTATTTATTAAATTTCCAATTCGAATTAACAATTTCAACTAATTTCATTATCTCATGAATTTTACATATAGGCCCTTCATTTTATAATTTTTACAGATCACACATGACTTATAGAACATGACAAAAATAGCCCATGAGTTTTAATATTTACAAAACACCCCCTTTTATATTTAATTTCAAATCGTTAACCCTAATTCTTTAACAAATCAAACCCTACTCGATCCCTAATCATTTCTAATCTTTCTAATTTGTAACACCCAACCCGGCAAGGGTAGAAGCATCACATTATGGTGACAAATCAAAGCATAAATACATATTCACAGCGGAAGCCAATAAACATAATCATTAAATAAACCAAGTCAACACGACTGGAATTCAATACATAAGTCCCAAATGAAAGGAAGCAATAATCCCAAGGAAATACATAACGAAAAAGATCCAATATCAATATGCTGAATAAAATGGTAAGACTAGGGTAGGACATCATCTAAGGCAAAAGCTCCCACTAACTCTCATCCCAAGCATAAATCCATCTCCCAGCTAGATACCTGCCGCACACGGAAAAGAAAACGTGCGGCTGAGCTTACAAAGCTCAGTGAACAGATACATAATAACAAGCAAAGATAACGAAACAGAAATATAATGAAGCAAATGGGAATGTCATAAGGTAAAGTCAATGCAAGAAGAAATAGAAGATATATAGGATAGTCATCCACCACGAGCCCATACTCAAAGTCATATCTCAACATCATAATACTCAAAGTCAAGATCTCACAATCAGAGGGGATACCTCTTAGGCAACCAGATAATATGAGGGGTGTCCTCATGTATCAAAAGGGGTAGAGTGATCAGCTCCCATAATTGTGAAAGGCGTGTATAGCACACATGCACCAGTCACCTCAAAGTCATACTCAAAGTCATAGTTAAATCCACTAAACATACAAGCCTAGGATTGCAATCCATACGCCCCCACTCAAAGTCATCTCAAAATCATAATCTCAGAATCATAATGGCCATATCATAATATAAAAGGGGACGACGTGAGAAATCACTCCCCCACACAGGAGTCATGCCAGTGGTGCATCACAGACATGGCCAGGTTACCTTCCTGGCTAGGAAACAAAAAGGTGGCTCGGGTATCAAACTAAGAGTCAGGTCTCAAGGTCATGCAAACGGGTTCATCTCAAAGTCATATCAAAGCATATCTCAAGGTCATGTCAAAAGTGAAACTCAAAGTCATATGAAAAGGTTCATATCAAAAGGTTCATAGCAAAAGGGTCATAGCAAAGGTTCATAGCTCAACATCGAAGCATAGGTGATAAGACACCCTTTCATAAAAGGGTAGAGTATCCGTACCTTATGTCGAAAGCAAAATAGAACAAGCACAGAAATGAGGAAAGCTCACAGTCTCTCCTTCTTCACACCTAGAGGAATAGAAGGGGATCACAAATCATTCTTAATTAATCATCTTTCCATTTAAGTAACTTTCCCTTTTTAGTAAGTTTCCACTTTTAGAAAGTTTCCATAATTAGAAGGTTTCCACTTTTAGAGATATTTAGTACATAACTTAATTAGATCAATATTTGCTGGAAACAAAGTATCTTTATCATATTTACACCTTTGGTCCTCAGGTTTTCACAATTTACATTTTATACCCCTGAACTTCCAAAATTACATTTTAAACCTTCAAACATGTATAATTACTCATTAAACCCTTGGTTTATCACATTTACATCATGAGTACTTATTTTAGTGAGTTATACAATCAGACCTTTAATTATTCCATATTTACACATTAGGTCCCTCCATTTAGTAAAGTTACATATTAAGTCCTTAGAATTTACATTTAAATCATTAATTAATAATAATTACATATTAGCCCAATAAATATCCAAATTTTCACATTAGTCCCTGAATATCATTCAAAACACAAATCGACCTCAACTTTTCAGAAATTACATGTTTAGTCCTTGTATTTATTAAATTTCCAATTCGAATTAACAATTTCAACTAATTTCATTATCTCATGAATTTTACATATAGGCCCTTCATTTTATAATTTTTACAGATCACACATGACTTATAGAACATGACAAAAATAGCCCATGAGTTTTAATATTTACAAAACACCCCCTTTTATATTTAATTTCAAATCGTTAACCCTAATTCTTTAACAAATCAAACCCTACTCGATCCCTAATCATTTCTAATCATTATCTCATTATTAAACACTATTCATGATCACAATAACAAACCCTAATTCTCAAAATCAAATCGCATGTATTTTCTTTTCCTATTTACACGATTTACCCTAAATCCGATTAACTAAATAATTTCGAAACCTCAAGATTCAAGCCATGATAATTCTTCCATTATTTTTCCAGATCATAATTGATTATATTACACAAGAATAAAATAATTTCGAAGCCTTCAAAATCCGCATGCTATATTTTATAATTTACACACGTTTTATTGATTTAATTAGAAAATAATTCGTAGATCATGCATGACATGTTATAATCATTTTATTTGGTGTTCTAGGATCATAAGAGACTCAGGAAAAATGTCAAACCGAAATTAGAACGTGAGGAATGGCTAGCACGAATTCTTTCTCACGCGTATAGGCCAAAACGAACAAAATTCACCACAGCTTCACGAACGATCTAAAAATCTTGAAACCAATTTTCACAAGTCACATATGATATGAGGGACACAAGAAAAATGAGAAACGAATTTTAGATGTGTCGAATGAATTATAGTCGAATATACTTACTTAATGTGTTAGCGATAAAAAGAAAATCACCACACTCGAACCAAGCACCACACGACCTCAAACGTATTTTTCTAGCTTCCTTTAGATGATGAAGAACACGGGAAAAATGGTCACACACCTCCAGAAAATCGTATGAAGGCTAACGAATTTTATGTAGAGTTTAGGGTTTTCGGATTTCTTTAGGGAAAAGAAAAGTGATAAGAATTGAATAAATAATGATATGGCCGGTGAAAGGGGGGGGGATTGGACCAAATATTTCGGCAAAAATGGCTAGGCAATATCTTGATTGATTATTTCCTCATTTACCTAATTTAATACATTTTAAAATCATAATATAACTAAATATTATCCATTCGGCACTAATAGGGGTATTTTGGTAATTTTACCACTTGTGTAAATGTTAAATAAGGTTGTCAAAATTATTTGGAAGCAACACTTGTGTATTTTCAGAAGTTTGGAATTTATTTGATACATTATAAGCTTTTAATTAAATTTTAAACTAGCAGGGGCATTTTGGTCTTTTTACACATTTTAGATTTTTGGGTTTTACAATTGCACTTCCACAAATATGCAAACTCTCTGCCGATGACCTCACATCTTTTGCAACAGGTACAGCTATACAGGCTAACGCAGATTTAAAAAACAAGGAACGCTTCGACAATGCCATACAAATAAACTCATTATACAAGATTCATGGGTATGGTTTTGAAAGAACCGACAAATGGCTGAAAACGCTTAATAATGATATAACATGAGTTTCAGAAAGTATACACAAATACACCCTTTGCCAAACAGCGATTTCCCACACCAGTACTTTGCTTTTGCTGCAGACAATGAGATAAGGGCAAGAGTGGATAAGAAAGACTGAATCCTATGTTAGTAGTAGTAGTAGTATTTACTATCGTACGCGTGTAATGTCGAATGTAGGCTACGAACCGTTTAATCTATTTATGCTATGTCAGCAACAACAGTTAATATTATATGCGTTGAATCCTGTTATATTCATTATGTATGTCAATCTATGTAGTCAATCTTTCAACTAGAAACAATAATAAATCCCTAACTATATATGCACTATATAGTAACTACAAACTACACCAACGACTATTGCAACAATTTCAACATTACTAACAGACCAAACACTTAAAAAATGCAAAACAATTATCTAACACACCAAACGCTTAAAAAATGCGAAACACTATAATTATGGCTTTTACCTCACTATAAGATTATAGAAATGTTATTATAGTACAACGGAAAAATATTTTAGATGTTGGATTCTTAAATGGCTCACGTCTTGCAATTGTTCGTTCTATTACCTAATTCAATTTACTAAGATTTTTTCCACGTGCAAGTTCAAGTATGAGGATGAATTTGACTGAAAGAACTTTCAGTTACTACATTAGAGGAAGCTTTTCTAGTGTATATGGATCAGTTCCCTATTGCATGTGGATACAATTATATATATAAGTGCTACCGCAAAGAAAATGTCACACCAAGCTAATCTCAAATTTGAACATATTATTTTACAACTACCTTACATGTACAAACACCTCGCAGCAACGCGCGGGTAACATACCTCGTTACTAACACATGTCGATTTCGTTGCTTAAAATGTTCTATCAAATATAATAATCAAAGACATTTATTTGTTCCAGGCGACACAAGGAAGTTTTGAAAAGAAAAAACCCGGGTAAAAAAATGGCATTGCTGGAGAATGAGCACAGTAAATCTTTTGCTAAGTGGTTACTCGAAGAGGTAATTACTTGTATGTTGTTTATAATTGTTTGTTTGTTGCTATCATCATAATTGTCCCTCCTGTATATGACATTAGATAGAGGTCGACCAGCACACCATTTCATTATCCCAAACACTCCTATTCTTTAATTGTTTGTTTGTTGTTGCAATTTAAAGGTAATATATACTTGTAATGAAATTCAGGTTCAGAGAGAGATAGCGATATCCAATGATAGTGTATCAGAAACTGTGAGGTGGATATCATTTGGACCAAAGAAGTTGCAACCACAAGAAAAACATTTTATTATGGGGTTTTACAAGAGATATGGGTACTAGATTACCGTTTCAGGCAAATTCCTCTTTTCAAATGTGATTGGGTTAATCGCAAAACTCATGGGGTCAAACATGATACTCTTGGTTATACGTTGGTAGACCTGAATACTTTCGGCCACAAGGATGATCCGTTCATATTAGCGTCACAAGCAACACAAGTGTTTTATGTGAAAGACCAGGTACAGAAAAATTTGTCCATTGTCTTTAAAACACCTACCAAGAATTACAAAGATACATATGACGAAGTCGATGAGGAGTTTAGTACAGTCATTCACGAGCACAATAAAAACATATTGCCACGTGTAAATAAAGAAGACTTGGGCAAGGAATCACGAAGTGACTACTATCGAACCGACTGTGAAGGTATTGTTATGAGAAAATCCAAGTGAAGCATGTCATGCTGCAAGTTAAGACTGCTTGTGTAACAGTTAAGACTGTTGGTTGAAGTTAAGACTGCTGCTCAAGGCTAAGTGCAAGGTCACTGCTGGTATTGTTAAGTTTGTACTGTTAGATGATTAGCAGTTTTAGTATTAAATAGTTGTTTCTGTAATTTAGCCTGTTGTAATGGATTTTGACTCAAAAAATTCAAGATTTTCAATGGCAATGAAAATTTTTGCGGTTTTCACTGTTATATATCCACTTGTAGTCAAGCTTTATTGTATTTGCAGTTTCCATTTATCATGTATATGCACTTGCAGGCACTTTAGTAACATGTTACTTAATTATAAAGTTGAAAATTGACTTTAGAAAGTCAAGTAACCTGGTTCCTAGGGGCAAGTAACATACTTACATACTACTGCATTAAACTAGATAGACTATAAAATCCCAGCATTGTAATGGGGCAAATGAAGAGTCATGACTAATAGTCTGAACTCAATTCATTGAATATCAAATTAGACTCAAACTAGATAGACTATAAAATCCCATATCTAACCCCTCATAATTACATAAGTTATCAGAAATGTGTGACCATATGTATCGAATTGTGACTACACTTAGATAATGTGTGACAAAATATGACTCTATGATTTAGACACCTAAATAAATACTTCATGTGATGACCATATGTAACATCTTGAATTTAGTCACACAAACACTCAATGTGACTAATATCAAGGTTAATGGTAACTGAGTTCACATTTTGCTATAAATAATAGTCACATGAATATTTCACAGTGTAACTATTTTGAATGTATTGGTCACATATAATACCCTTATAATGTGGCCATAAACATAATTTAGATACACATTTGTGATATGGTGTGACTATGGTATAGCCTATAGTCACATGATTCTGATACAATTAAATGTGACCATAAACATTAGGATTTGGCAGGCAAACACACACTTAACTTTAGACACACATATTAACTTACGTGACCATTTGTATCAAATTTTGGTCACACTTAATCATGTATGCCTATGGTTTAGTGTGACCATATATGACATTTGGTCACACTGTTCAAGTGTGTGACATATATTTGTCACTTTTAAATGCATATCGTGACTAATGCTTCAAACTTAGTTTTCATTTGTCACACATTTCAAATTCATATGTGGCTAAATTTTCAACAAAAACTAGCAGTCACGTTTAAATAATGTGTGACAAACTTGAGTATATGATTTAGCCACATACACAATTATTTCGTGTGACCATATATGAATTTTGGTCACACTTTTCAATTGCGTGACATATATTTGTCACATATGTATATATATAGTGTGACTAATGTTTCAACCTTATTTGTATCCGTCACACGTCCCAAATTATAAGTGACTAAAAAATCAAAATTTTTTTTACCAGATACGTATAGTCACGAAAATATTCAAATGTGTGGTTGTAGCCTCAGATGTAATTTCGAAATGGTCACACAAGTCGGATCAAGTGTGAGTGTTTATTTTATTTTGGTACATTTAGTCACACAAATAAGTTATTGTGTGCCCGTTCAAAATACCACATGTGTGACCGTAGGCCAAATCTGTACTAGTGAAATCTCAAACATAAAATTGAAACGTGTTTGCCTTTGTTAGGATATTGTGTAAGACATGTCTTCCTCTTCACCGACTTTTAAAATATGGTTAGTTGAGTCATACTAGGCCATGTATTAGCGAAATAAGCTAATATCATCTTTGCTACACTTTGATAGACAAATATAGGAATTTGAATTTTTCTAACATGAAAATGACTACTAGAGAACCTATTGCACTAGAAATTCAATTTGACCTAACGGTTGAATTGCTTCCAGGAGAGAAGTTGGGTTCGTGGTATAACTCGTAAAAATGGTCGTGTTTAGCCTGAATTAAGCACTATTAGTGATAGTCTCATACTCATTCTATAACTTGAAACTTTTTCATTCCTTCATTTTACTAAAGATAGTTTACATCGGTGAACTTTATCTCTCATTAGGATTTCATTTTGAACAAGTAGTAATTAGGATCCTCCTTAGCGAACCTAGATTACTTGCATCCCACATATGTGTTTCAAAATGATAACATGTTCTCGTAAGACATGATTGAATGTCTTTATGCTCTTAAATGCTAAATGATTATCATGTTTTGCATGATGTTTGCATTTATTCCTTATGTGCATTTTACATGATTTGCTTGTAAATTTTGCACCCATAGTATGTCATTTTGACACATAATGAATTAGGTATGCCTATCACTATGAACTCTTAGACGTCATATAGTCATACACTAGTGTCAAAATCTATAAGTTAAAGTAGTCGCGAAATTGTCCTAATTCTTTGGTCATCATTTGACTTTCTTCTAAGTAATACACTATTTTGCCAAGGGAAGGTTAGATATAAACCTAGTATAACTCGGAGTAGGTTTGACAACTTAAATATTTCATCCGAATTATTCAAGTAATTTTAACTTGCGATCGCAATTGTTAAAAGTCATATCCGAAACATCATATTCAAGCCTTTTAACAACATATGTTAAAACACTCATCCAAATGATAAAAGCTAACATCAACCTTCGGGTGACAAAGGTCTCACGAGTTACTATATATGTGATTAGTAGTTCCTTTCATCCTCGTGTGAATATACACTTTTTAAGACCAAGTATATTCATTTCCGTTAGTTCCTCTTATACCCATAGGTTTGTAATCGTGTTTTGTCGTCAAGTTCACATCATAGATAATGAGGATCGAACTTATCTATCGGTTTTAGGATAGAAAACCAACGCATCATCCTATCTCGCCAAGAGTATGTTGATACTCTCTGTCTTTCAAAAAATGGGCAATATGCCTATACAAAGATTGATATTTTTGAGTCTCTTCTTTTTCGCATCAATCTTGATCACCTACCGACGTGCAGCGATCCCACAACAAAAATGGATATTCATCCCAAAAATCCCATCAATCACCCTAAGAACATGTAGCAACCCGTAAATTTTCACACATCAAAATGACTATTTTACCCTTTGAATTTTTTTAAGTTGACTTTGACTTATTGACTATTTGACTTTTACCTTAACGTAAAAGCAAATACGGTAATAAGTAGTTAACCGGTAACTTCCCAAGTTAAATAACCCACTCGGATTTGAATTATTACTATCTGAACGTTACGTTCACCCTTGTCTATTTAACAAAGGAATATATTATTTTTCTTGCATACCAACACCGCAATAAAAATGGTTTACATTCGATGATCATTATTCGGAATCAACAGTCTCGTTTTTATATTATATTTATAAAAACGTCTCCAAGAATATATTTCTCACAATTACCCAACCAAAGTATCGTGTTTATACTTAAGCTCAACGGGACACGAGGTGCACCAAATACACTCTATATCCATAAACCTTATCTCTTATCTTATTACATATCAGGTATCCTGTCTCCTTATCTTATCTTATCACTCAATAAAATCTGTATATGTATATTCCCTCCATCCCTCTCACTACCAAAAATCATAAACAGATAAATCGAATATATCATTCATATCTCTATCATACTCTCTCTTCTCCCACTTTCGCATAAATCGATCTATACTTTTTTTCTTTCTCTTTGGAGATCGACAATCAGTGGCCACAGCATCAACACCACCTTCATCTGCCATCATCACCAACACACAACACCACCATCACCATCGAGCACAGCAGCCTCCTCATCCCATCACCGCTGCACCACCATAGGCGCCATCTCTCCAGCTCCATGGTCACAGCCACTACCTCGTCCCACCTCTTCATCTCGTTAAAATTGTTATGCCGATTATGTATCGCTGTGCTATACATCTTTACACTATTCTACCATACTCCTTGGCACCATTGTGATACGTCACTACATTCCAAGGTTATGCCGATTCTGTATCATTGTGCTATACATCTTTACACTATTCTACCATACTCCTTGGCACCATTGTGATACGTCACTACATTCAAAGGTTATGCCGATTCTGTATCGTTGTGCTATACATCTTTACACTATTCTACCATACTCCTTGGCACCATTGTGATACGTCACTACATTCCAAGGTGAGTCACAGACCCACTTTTACTCATTTATTAAGTTTATAAACTCTTTGGGGGAGATACATGCTCGTTATATTTACAAATTTTACTCGTTTACTTTAAACGTGATACACGATTTATGACACACACTATTTGTTTATTGAAACATGATACTTGCTTTTACGTACACGTATACGTTAAACTTTTACGAATTACCATGAGTACAACTACCCATTTGTGTTAGCTGGATCGATAGTCTTTGAACTAGCTGGATTGATAGCCAAATACACCTTATTTGTGTTAGCCGGATCGATAGCCTTTGTGCTAGCCGGATTGATAACCAAATACACACTATTTGAGAACTACCCATTTGTGTTAGCCGGATCGATAGCCTTTGTGCTAGCCGGATTGATAGCCAAATGCACCTTATTGGAGAACTTCTAGGAAGTTGACAAACTCCTACACAAATACACCATTTGGGTACTAGATACCTACACACACCAGGGTACGTAACTACCTACACACACCAGGGTGCATAACCACCTACACCATTTGGGTAATGGATACCTACACTAATTTCCCCCAACGTAAGGGCAAGCAAATTACTTATGGATTTCACCCAACGTAACCCACTACTTATTTCGCCAATATTTATATTTATTATAATTATCATTTCACACTTGAAACTATTGGAATTAACTGATTATTTTACAAATGGATCATGGGAGCTACACCGTGGCCCATTGTAATTGAACTTATGGGAGCTACACCGTGGCCCATTTATGGGAGCCACACCGTGGCCCATTGTCATGGAACTTATGGGAGCTACAACGCGGCCACTTGTCTATTAAACTTGAAAACTATTGAAATCAACTGTTTATTTACAAACTCTATGAACTTACCAACTTTTGTGATGACACTTTTAGCATGTTTATCTCAGGTCCATAATGAGCGAGGATGACACGAAGGAGCATGAATACATCAGAAGGGCTATAAATTTTATTATCATTCGAAAACTTATTTTGTAAATCTTACAACTACTAGGACTTAATTTGTAAACTCTGATATTCGAATGGTAAATCTTTTAAAATGACTCAAGTAGAGATCGTTTTCTATCATTATAACTGTTATGCCATGAAGTAACACCCAGTTTGAATTTCGCTGCGTATCACAAAATTGGGGGTGTTACAGATTGGTATCAAAGCTATAGTTATAGAGAAACGGGTCTAATTGAGACCTGAACTATAACCACTTATACAAACAAAACGTTTCATAGCCTTTTGCTCTCCGTGCCTTTCATCCTCCAGACGATTATGTGACTTGTAAGTAATTTATGCTACACAAACACTTTAGTATATTGATATATACACACTTGACATGCTTTCAATCACTTTCAATTACTAAATACATCTGCGTATGCCTATTCTAAGGCATTACGGCACAACCACATTTTTTAAATCATATACCTACTCACACTTTAGTAGTGGGTTGTAAAGACACAGGTTGCAAGTCTTGTATGGGCGGGACTTGGGACTGAGTGGATTTACGATGCCTTTGTTGTGAAAATTTATTCAAGGGCTTACAATTCAACTATACAAATATGCCCTACTCATACACTTTTGTGCTCTAGGAAACTTCCTCCAGGACATTGTAACTGATTATAATGGTCTTTCCTACTACCCAGACATTGAGTATTGCACAATGGTCTCAATTATTTCTCAGACGTTGTGAGTTGCACAATGGTCTTAATTATTTCTCAGACATTGTGAGTTGCACAATGGTCTCATTTATTTCTCAGACATTGTAAGTTGCGCAATGGTCTCATTCATCTCTCAGACATTGTGTATTGCACAATGGTCACAATTATTTCTTAGACATTGTGTGTTGCACAATGGTCTCAATTATTTCTCAGACATTGTAAATGATTACAATGATATCCAAACTTTCACGACACTACGAATATTATTTTACATGGAACCTGCCACAAACTATTGATTTCCTTGGTAGAAATTAAGGATATGGATTTGCTAAGGAACAAACTGATTCATCATCTACAAATGTTGAAGTTCAGCAACTTTCTCTACATTCATCAAAGTTCTCTTCCGAAACTTTTGATAACACTCACTTCGTACATGTTTTAGTCGCGTTATTTCTATGTTTGTGCATTGTATTTGGTTGTGTTTGTGAACATATTATGCGAAAAAGGTACAAAAGATATATTAAGATTCAGGTACAATCAAGTCCAAGGGAATAGCTAGAAAGATGGGAAAAGTGGCTAAATCAAGAGCTTATGCACAACGAAAGATTCTACCCGTAATAAAGACCTCGGGAAGATCGTCAAAGATAAAGAATCAAGTTACAAAGATTTTCGAGCTCAAGAAAAGATCAAGTGTTGATGAAATGAATGAGAAGTTACATGCAAAGTTTGCTATGAATTATGGCTTGCTTCCTCAACCAAAGGTTCAAGAAATACAACTAAGGCTTAAGTTCAACCCAAGGTTCAAAACTGCCATGCTAACCTTACTCCAAACCTTGGGCTGGAATCTGAACCTCAGGTTGAGACTTCAACCTTGGGTTGCTGCAACTCCTGGCACACTTAATGACTACTTTTAATGATCTAACTCTTCATGTGGGTTGTCATTATGCTTCATTTACTTCAAGTCAAGGAATTTTATAACACTTGGTGCCCAAGAAACTTGCTTGTTGGCCAAGGAGTAGTTTTCTATTAATTAGAAGCATTGGCTAGAGAGAAAAGACACATACTCATATACCGAATTTCTCATACTCTCTCAATAAGGCTACAAAGAAGAAAACGCAGGAAGAAGTTGACTTACATTCATTATCCATCATTGTAATCATCAAAGGAATCATTGTTGATCACCTCATAATTGTTCCTAAGTCTTGTAATCATCATTACAACTTTTGTAAAATTCTTTAATCATGTTTTCAAGTGATATAATTTCTGTGATTATTACTTTGTTTGCCATGAGCGGCTAAGTGCCTTGTGCACTTGCCTATATGATATTTGTTACATGAATGTTGATTGATTATGACTCTATGGTTCTAATTCAATGAAAAGCTAATACTAAGATCGAATTGTGCTTTCAAAGTTTTCATAAACAAAAGAGTTATCAAGTTTGGTTGATTATTAATGGTGTAATAGGTCGAAAGAGACATTGTTATTTAATCAATTGTAAACCTTTGTATATGAAGGTGTTACCTTATGTATTGACCATTTCATATGTAACTTGGTTAAACTTAGAAAACTAAAAGTGTAGTTGTCAATTACTTGTGAAACGATAACGAATCAAGTGATTGAATTGTGTTAGTCTTGTTTGATCAAAACTTAATATTGTTTTTGTCAACTTAAAATCTTGACGAGGATTGAAAGTGTTGAAAACAAGAGGATTAGTACATCAACTAATCAAATTAGAGCACCATCTAATTTATTGATCATAATCGATTTGAACCATTGTCATAATCATATCAAGGGAATTGTGCAAACTAGTCTAGGCAAGTGTAGTTTTTAATATATTGAATTTACATCATCATCATTATTTGCTTGCTTTAGAATCATTACTAAGTCTTTGTTATAATCAAACTCATGTTACATAAAAACTAAACAAATCCTTGTGAACGACCTCGGCTTACCATATCACCTCTTGCTACACACGGACGAGTATACTTGCTCGTATGTGTTTCGTTTGAATCGTTGGTAGATCATGTTTATAAATTTAAAACTTGCACTCTCGATACACATCAAGTTTTTGGCGCCGTTTCCGGGGATTTGATCACGTTTTTGTGTGTTTTTGTTTATAATTTTTGTACTTTGTTCTTGTTCCTAAGCTTGTTCTTTAAAAGTTATTTGAAATTTTCACCTTGGAAATCGCGGTTCAAACTTGAACCAAGCGGTTCAAAAGTTTCTGTGACCCCTAAAATACTCAGCCGCTCGGTTCACGTCTCAACCGACTGGTTCAGAGTCTTCTGACCTACCCCAACCACCCGGTTCAAACCCAGCCGCCCGGTTCATTTGTTCCTGACCTGTCTCAGCCGCCGGTTCATTTTCAGCTGGCGCAGTTCATTAGTTTCTGTGACCCAGACCGTTCCCAACCGCCCGGTTCATTTTCAGCTAGCAGTTACTGTTCAAAAAAAAATCTTTTAATTTTCTTTTTAGTTGATAATCTTTTTCGATTGGCTCGTTTTTCTCATGTATGACCACTCGCTCTTCTAACGAAGAATTAAGTACACCATTGTCTAACCCCGAAAGTTTATTTCGCAAAAAGAGAACCCCATTTGTTCCAAATAATCAAAGAAAACCAAGAACCGTTAACCCACCATTTGATAATCTTTCCGAAGTTCATCCAATCGTTGATCTTTTTCTTGAATTACCATTTCCAATGGCCGACGATCGACCTATGTGGGCCACCAATAGGGTTGTAGCTCCTACACCCGCGACCGCCATTGTTCCCGTTAATCTTGGAGATAACTTCACTGTCAAAGGTCATAATCTTTCGATGATTAAGGAAAATCAATTTGATGGTCGACTTAGATCCGATCCACACAAACATATCGTCGATTTTCTTGAAATTTGTGACATGTTTTGTTATGGAACTACCGAAGGAAATGCAATCCACCTCAAACTCTTTCCATCGTCTCTCACTGGAGAAGCGAAAATTTGGTATAACGAATTAAGCCCCGGAGTGATCACTACTTGGGACCAAATGAGAGAAGCATTTGTTGGACGTTTCTTTCCACCGGCCATGTTTGATCGTCTCTTAGGTGAAATTCGTAGTTTCACTCAAAAGGAAGGAGAAAATCTTTTCGAAGCTTGGCTTCGAATGAAAAACATGCTCCGAAGTTGTCATGGGCATGGTTTATCTCGTGGTAATATCATTCAAATCTTTTACCATGGTCTTGATGACACAACTCAAGGTATCCTTGATGCCGAAGGAATTTTCCTTTATAAGACCCCTAACGAAGCTTACACTTTACTAGAAGACTGTGTACTTCTTAAGCTCGATTGGTCTAAGGATGACAAAACCAAAGCTCAACGAAAAACCATTGCATTCGACAAAGGAACGAATGAAAATTCCAAAATCATGGACATGATGAAAGGTCTCACCACCAAAATCGATTCTAAATTCCAAAGTATCCAAAAAGAGATCAAAGATATGCGCGATGGATGCAACTATTGTGGTGGAAACCATTCATCATCCGACTGTGATGACAAACCCATGGGAGGTCCCGAAGCCAAAGCCAATTATGTTTACGGAGGATATCGAGGAGGAGGATATCATGGAAACTACTACAGTAGAAATTCTAGAGATTGGCAAGATCGTCCCCCGAGGGATGATAATCGTAGTTCCCAACTTCGTGATGACAACCGTCCGACATCGTCTCGTGATGATAACCGTTCATCATCACAAACACCTGAAAAGAAAAATGAAGAATCTGAATTCGAAAAATCCATGCATGAATTAGTGCATGCACAAAAGCAAACGAATGAATTTATCAAAAATTAGTTCTTCAGCCTCAACACCAAAGTCGAACAAGGTCAAATGAACCATCAAGCTTCTATTCAAGACCTTGAAACCAAATTTGGTCGTCTTTCTGATCAATTTGCTGCTAGACTATCGGGTACTTTGCCAAGCAATACTCAATCCAACCCGAAACCATCATCATCTGGATCTTATCGTCCACCTCAAACGAGAAATGAGCATGTAAATGCTGTATTCACTCGTAGTGGTCTACCTTATGATCCACCACCAACCCAAACCAAACAACCACTATCATTCATGATGATAGTGAGGATGAACCAGAGGAGGAACCAAAAGATAACGAACCAATTCCTACACCAGTCGTTAAACCCACTCCATAGCTCAAAGCATATAAACCAAGAATTCCATATCCTTAACGTTTAAGGAAAGAAGAGATGGAAGAACAATATGGCAAGTTCATTGACTTAATCAAAGAAGTTAGGATCAACGTTCCTCTTGTTGATGTCCTGGCTGGTATGCCCAATTATGGGAAGTTTTTGAAAGAACTTGTGAGCAACAAAAGCAAAATGGAAAACATTTCAGCTACCTTCTTGAATGAAGATTGCTCAGCCATTGTTGAAAACAAATTATCGAAAAAACTCGGTGATCCTGGAAGTTTTCTTATCCCGTGTACTTTGGGAAATTCAATCACTTGTGATGCCTTAGCCAATCTTGGTGCGAGTATCAATCTTATGCCATACTCATTGTATGCGAAGCTTTCGATCGATACCTTAAAACCCACAAGAATGAGTATACGTTTAGCAAATCATACTATCCAATATCCTGTTGGAGTAGCTGAAAACGTGCTTGTTCAAGTTGGGCAATTCGTTTTTCCCGTTGATTTTGTGATCCTCGAGATGGAGGAAGACAGCAAAGTTCCATTGATTTTAGGAAGACCTTTCCTAAAAATAGCTGATACGATATTTCGAGTCAAAAACAAAGAACTCAATCTTGGAGTTGGAGATGAAACAATCTCTTTTCAAATTAGTCAAGCCATGGAATATTCTCATGCGAATGATGACACCTGTTATAGCATTGATGTTATCGATGAAATTACAGAGGAAACATTCGATGATTTGCTTGATGAAAGAATTAAGACTCATAAAACATCTGGACAAATAAGTGACGAAGATCTCGACAGAAAATTCGCTGAATTTATGCATATAAACACCGAAGAAATTTCTGAGGAAGAAATAACCAACTTTGAGGAGTTGGAATTCAATGATGAAATGAGAATCAAAACCTCAATTGAAGATCTGCCGGTGGATCTCGTCTTGAAACCTCTTCCCGATCATCTGGAATATGCATTCTTAGAAGAAAAATCTCTTTTTCCGGTTGTCATATCTTCAGCACTCAAACCCGATGAAAAAGAACGTCTTGTTTCTATGCTCAAAAATCATAAAGAAGCTTTCGCTTGGAAAACTTCTAACATTCGTGGAATAAGTCCAAACTTTTACAAACACAAAATCAATTTCGAAAACGATTCCAAACCCGTTGTTCAAAGACAACGAAGACTCAACCCAAACATGAAGGAAGTTGTTAAGAAGGAAATAATCAAACTTCTTGATGCTGGTATTATTTACCCCATTGAGGATAGTTCATGGGTGAGTCCTGTTCACTGTGTTCCTAAGAAAGGAGGAACAACCGTTGTAACTAATGAACGTAATGAACTTGTTCCTACCAGAACCATAACTGGTTGGCGAGTATGCATTGATTATCGCAAATTAAATGACGCCACCAGGAAGGATCATTTTCCTTTACCGTTCATGGATCAAATGTTGGAAAGACTTGCGGGGAACAAATTCTTTTGTTTTCTCGATGGATCCAGCTGATCAAGAAAAGACCACATTCACGTGTCCTTTTGGCACATATGCGTATAGGCGTATGCCTTTTGGTCTTTGTAACGCACCGGCAACATTTCAAAGGTGCATGATTGCTATTTTTCAAGATATGCTTGAAACCTCCATGGAAGTTTTCATGGATGATTTCTCGGTATTTGGAGACTCATTCGAGTCATGCCTTTCCAATCTTGATAAAATGCTTGAAAGATGCAAAACCGCTCATCTCGTACTAAACTGGGAAAAATGTCACTTTATGGTGACAGAAGGCATTGTGCTTGGTCACAAGATTTCTAGCAAGGGAATCGAAGTTGACAAAGCTAAAATAGATGCTATTGCTAAGTTACCACCCCGACTAACGTCAAAGGCGTTAGGAGTTTCTTGGGGCATGCGGGATTCTACCGCAGATTCATCAAAGATTTTTCAAAAATATCTCGTCCTATGACGAAGCTTCTCGAGAAAGATTCAGTTTTTGATTTCAATGAAGAATGCATCAAGGCATTCGAAACGCTCAAAAATAAGTTAACAAATGCACCGATTATGGTTTCACCAAATTGGTTGCTGCCATTTGAACTTATGTGTGATGCAAGTGATTTTGCCGTTGGAGCAGTATTAGGACAACGCGATGGAAAACATTTTCGTCCTATTTACTTTGCAAGAAAAACCATGAATAATGCTCAACAAAACTACACGGTCACTGAAAAAGAACTTTTGGCTGTAGTTTTTGCATTTGACAAATTTCGTTCTTATCTTGTTTTGTCAAAGACAATTGTATTCACCAATCATTCAGCTCTTAAATACCTGTTTTCCAAACAAGATGCCAAACCACGTCTTATCCGATGGATTTTATTGCTTCAAGAATTTGACATAGAAATCCAAAATAAGAAAGGCGCGGAAAATGTTGCAACAGACCATTTGTCTCGATTAGAAAATCCTAATTTAGATGAATTCGGTGAAGATGAGATTGATGATAATTTTCTCGATGAAACTCTTATGGGAATTGAAAACGAAGAAGTTCCATGGTTTGCAGACTTTGCAAATTATTTAGTCGGAGGAGTGTTACAAAAAGGTCTAACTCACACTCAGCGTAGTAAATTTTTCGCAGACCTAAAACACTATTTTTGGGATGAACCATATCTATTTAAAATGTGTCCCGATGGGATAATTAGAAGATGCATGTACGGTTAAGAGACCCAAAAAATTCTCGATGAATGTCATCACGGCCCAACTGGAGGATATTACGGTCCGTCTACAACCGCGAAAAAAGTCTTTGATGTGGGATTTATTGGCCGACAATTTTGAAAGAAGCCCATGCGCTTGTGCAGAATTGTGACGCTTGCCAAAAGTCTGGTAGTCTTTCTCGTAGAGACGAAATGCCACAAAAGAGCAAACAAGTTTATGAAATCTTTGATATATGGAGAATTGACTTCATGGGTCCTTTTCCTAAATCTCATAAGTTCGAATACATCCTCGTTGCAATTGAAAATGTTTTTAAATGGGCCGAAGCGGAAGCCTTACCCACAATTGATGCACGAGTGGTTGTAAATTTTCTGAAAAAGCTTTTCTCTCGATTCGGAATTCCAAAAGCTTTGATAAGCGACAGAGGAACTCACTTCTGTAACCATCAAATGGAGAAAGCTATGAAACGATATGGAGTCCATCATCGTTTCGCAACAGCATACCACCCTCAAACCAGTGGTCAAGTTGAAAACACCAATAGAGCTTTAAAAAGAATACTTGAAAAAACGGTTAAGGATAATCCTTCCATTTGGTCAAGGAAACTCGATGATGCTCTATGGGCGTTTAGAACGGCATATAAAACTCCAATTGGCACAACTCCGTATAGACTCATATATGGAAAAACTTGTCATTTGCCGTTTGAAATTGAACACCGCGCATATTGGGCGTTGAGGCAATGTAACCCCAATCTCAAAATCGCTGGAGAAAAAAGATTCTTGCAATTGCATGAACTCGATGAGTTAAGACTCCAAGCGTATGAGAATTCCAAGTTGTACAAAGCTCGAACAAAAGCGTACCATGATAAGAAATTCAGAATCCGGAAAGAATTCAAAGCCGGAGACAAAGTACTTTTGTTCAATTCTAAAGTACAAATTCAAAGCTCCTAATCTAACAACTAAATGGTATGGTCCATTCGTTGTAAAACATGGTCTTCCATCCAGATATGTCGAGTTATATGGCAAGCACGGTGGAAGTTTCATTGTTAATGGACATCATATCACGATTTGTCATGATGAGGAGCAACTGAATGAAATGCCAAGTGAGGAAATTTCACTTGAACTGCTCGATTAAAATAAATACACTGCTATTCCATTCATGGCACCTTTCCCAGCAGATTATAAAAAAGTAATACCAGGGGCTGCAGATTCTGGATTTATGTATGATGTCCTTCCTAGATCTTGTGATACAGCAAAGTTATATGACATCGATAAAACCAAAAAAGGAATAGTTAAAGGAAATGTGGTTTATATTCCTAAGAAGTCGGGAAAGAATCCCAAACATAAACCACGAAAGTGAGGAAGATCGAGTCAGGCTGATGACTCGTTAATAAATTAAGCGCTTCTCGGGAGGCAACCCGTGTGTTTTTAATTGTTTGTTTATTTTTATGCCCCAATGGTTTCACCCTAAGTGTGGGGGCCTTGCAAAAAAAAAAATTCAAAATTATTTTGCATTTTGTGTGTTTGTTTGTTTTGTATATGAAGATTACTGCAGGTTACGATGCTTGATCTCAAAGATGTGGAATCGTTCGATCTCAATATCTCATTTGGAGCTCGATCTAGATTCCAAGGCTCAGGCAGTATCATTTCTTTTATGTTCCATTTCCCTATTTTTATGGTTCATCGTTCTTTACATTGAGGACAATGTCAAACTTAAGTGTGGGGGGAGGAAATAGGAAAATGAAACTGGATTTTAAATTTTCTATATTTTTGAGCCTAGTTTTAAATTGTTTGCCCTTATGATCTAGTTGTTTTCGCACATTTAGGATAATTTATATTAGAATAACTAGATCAATCCACTGATAAAACATGTAATTTTTGAAAATTCGAGATGTGTCCTGATTGACATTGCTAGCACAATTATAGCCCATTCCACCAAAAATTGTGAGGATTTGAGCCTATTCTTATATAGCATACATCTTTTATGCTTGATCTTTTTGCTATGAGTGTGCCGGTGATTTTATTTATTCTAGAACTTGTACTTGCAAATCATTACCAGACCGCAGTGAGATCACATTCGTGTGATGAAAGTGTATTCGTGTGATAAGAGGCAACATTAGGATTCAACTAAATGGCCATCCGTTTGCAAATCATACATTAGCTAATCACATCGGTTAGTTAAAACTCTCATCATTGACCCATTTGTTAGCACTCAATTTTAGTGCTAGATACCATTAGTACACCCTTTGAGCCATTCTTTTCTTTTGTTACATCAGAAAAATACAAAAATATTTTACACTTTTAGCCTTAACCTTACCCATAGTCAAGTCTTGGTTGGTTACTAGCTACTTGGAAAGATGTTTGTTATGTGGGAAATCCTTGAATTTTGAAGAAAGTTGCAAACTCTATGATAATCTCATAGAAGATCTATTGGAATTATGATTGATGGCCGAAACATGTGGCCAAGAAAAGAAGAAAAAAAAAAAGAAAAAGAAAAAAATATAATAAGTCATCGCAATTGTATGGTGACAAGAATAGCCAATGAGCTATGAAAGTATGATATCGACCAAGGATGAATTCTCAAGTTCATGTGAAAAAGGTTGACGTAGCTAGTAGCAATTGGTTGTAGACTTTGACTATTTGTAAAGTTTTTTTTACACCTCTCATAAGTATATCCCATGCCTTATCCCTACCTTTTTAATTTTGTGAAGATATCAATTGTGCGAATATTCTAGTGACCATCCGGTTCTTGAGTGATCGAATAACGCGCCAGCGATCTAAGGTATTTTACTTTAGTGACCATCCGTTGTTTGAGTAAATCAAGAATTCGCGCTAGCGATCTAGTATGTTTTTACAAGAGATATCTGAACATAAACCCCATATTACCCTTTAACCCGAATAAAAGTCCTCTTAGCCACGTCGGTGGAGTTTTGTTTCTTGTACAAGCTTATGGTAATATTTAGATCATGACTGAGCGATGAGTGTGATTTTCTTATATACTCACCCACTAAATAAATGAGTGTTGAGTGAATTATACTTCATTCCTTTTTCGTGAGGTGTTTTAACATGTTATCAAGCAAGAGAATCATTAAGGTATTGTCAAACATCTCGACTTTTCACTTATAAAGCTTAAAAAGATGGATCTTATCTCGTACTTGTACTTGATGGATTTGCATCTCATTTTTTAGAATCATTCTCATTTATATCATGTGGATTTATTTTTAAAAGCTAGATTTGCTTGAGGGCAAGCAAAGTGTAAGTGTGGGGGGATTTGATAACACTCATTTCGTACATGTTTTAGTTGCGTTATTTCTATGTTTGTGCATTGTATTTGGTTGTGTTTGTGAACATATTATGCAAAAAAGGTACAAAAGATATATTAAGGTTCAAGTACAATCAAGTCCAAGGGAATAGCTAGAAAGATGGGAAAAGTCGCTAAATCAAGAGCTTATGCACAATGAAAGATTCTACCCATAATAAAGACCTCGGGAAGATCATCAAAGATAAAGAATCAAGTTACAAAGATTTTCGAGCTCAAGAAAAGATCAAGTGTTGATGAAATGAATGAGAAGTTACATGCAAAGTTTGCTATGAATTATGGCTTGCTTCCTCAACCAAAGGTTCAAGAAATACAACTAAGGCTTAAGTTCAACCCAAGGTTCAAAACTGCCATACCAACCTGACTCTAAACCTTGGGCTGGAATCTAAACCTCAGGTTGAGACTTCAACCTTGGGTTGCTGCAACTCCTGGCACACTTAATGACTACTTTTAATGATCTAACTCTTCATGTGGGTTGTCATTATGCTTCATTTACTTCAAGTCCAAAATTTTATGACACTTGGTGCCGAAGAAACTTGCTTTTTGGCCAAGGAGTAGTTTTCTATTAATTAGAAGCATTGGCTAGAGATAAAAGACACATACTCATATACCAAATTTCTCATACTCTCTCAAGAAGGCTACAAAGAAGAAAACGCAGGAAGAAGTTGACTTACATTCATTATCCATCATTGTAATCATCAAAGGAATCATTGTTGATCACCTCATAATTGTTCCTAAGTCTTGTAATCATCATTACAACTTTTGTAAAATTCTTTAATCATGTTTTCAAGTGATATAATTTCTGTGATTATTACTTTGTTTGCCATGAGCGGCTAAGTGCCTTGTGCACTTGCCTATATGATATTTGTTACATGAATGTTGATTGATTATGACTCTATGGTTCTAATTCAATGAAAAGCTAATACTAAGATCGAATTGTGCTTTCAAAGTTTTCATAAACAAAAGAGTTATCAAGTTTGGTTGATTATTAATGGTGTAATAGGTCGAAAGAGACATTGTTATTTAATCAATTGTAAACCTTTGTCTATGAAGGTGTTACCTTATGTATTGACCATTTCATATGTAACTTGGTTAAACTTAGAAAACTAAAAGTGTAGTTGTCAATTACTTGTGAAACGATAGCAAATCTAGTGATTGAATTGTGTTAGTCTTGTTTGATCAAAGCTTAATATTGTTTTTGTCAACTTAAAATCTTGACGAGGATTGAAAGTGTTGAAAACAAGAGGATTAGTACACAAACTAATCAAATTAGAGCACCATCTAATTTATTGATCATAATCGATTTGAACCATTGTCATAATCATATCAAGGGAATTGTGCAAACTAGTCTAGGCAAGTGTAGTTTTTAATATATTGAATTTACATCATCATCATTATTTCCTTGCTTTAGAATCATTACTAAGTCTTTGTTATAATCAAACTCACATTACATAAAAACAAAACAAATCCTTGTGAATGACCTCGGCTTACCATATCACCTCTTGCTACACACGGACGAGTATACTTGCTCGTATGTGTTTCGTTTGAATCATTGGTAGATCGTGTTTATAAATTTAAAACTTTCACTATTGATACACATCAACTTTCATTGTTAAAAGTCTATTATTCTAGCCCAGTGTGGACTTTTTTTCTTTTCCACACGTTTGAGTGTTTTGTCTGAAATTCTTAAGTATGATGATTTACAATGTCTTTATTTGAATGGATAGGGAAGCTTTTTATTTAAATAAAAAAATTGTGAATCACCGAACCATAAGTTTATACTTCTTTATTTACATTGTTTGGGACGCTTCTCTATGTAAATAATGAATTATAAATAAGTGGGCTTATTTGTATCCGATATGACAGGAGTATGAACTCGAACTTGAGAATCTCCAGTATTTTATTATTCAGTAAAAATCTTAAAGAACTAATTGGAACTTGCATGGACACCTACACATAAACTGTCCCATGAGTTCCGTCCATTTATTGACCTTTATTTAGTGACATTGTTACTCGAAATGTTCTCTCTCCACATCCCCACACCGTTTGTTACTGATAACGCTCATTTTGTACATGTTTTAGTCGCGTTATTTCTATGTTTGTGCATTGTATTTGGTTGCATTTGTGAACATATTATGCTTAAAAGGTACAAAAGATGTATTCAGGTTCAGGTACAATCAAGTCCAAAGGAATAGCGAGAAAGATGTGAAAAAGATGCTAAATCAAGGGCTTATGCACAACGGAAGATTCTACCCATAATAAAGACCTCAGAAAGGGCGTTAAAGATAAAGAATTAAGTTACAAAGATTTCCGAGGCCAAGAAAAGATCAAGTGTTGATATGATGAATGAGAAGTTACATGCATAAAATTATGGCTTGCTTCTTGAACCAAAGGTTCAAGAAATACATCTAAGGCTCAAATTCAACCCAAGGTTCAACAATGTCATGCCAAACCTTACTCTAAACCTTGGGCTGGAATCTGAACCTCAGGTTGAGACTTCAACCTTGGGCTGATGCAATTTCTGGCACACTTAATGACTATCTTTAATGAACTAACTCTTCATATGGGTTGTCATTACACTTCATTTACTTCAAGTCCAGAATTTTTATGACACTTTATGCTCAATACATTTGCTTGGTGACCAAGGGGAGTCAATCTATTAATAAGAAAGCTTGGCCAAAAGAAAGAGGACACACATTTTTACATCTACTACAACTAAATCTCATAAAAAGTACTCTCTCAAGAAGGTTACAAATAAGAAAAACGCAGGAAGAAGTTGGCTTATATTCATCATCCATCATCATAATTGTCCAAGGAATCATTGTTGATAACATCAATATTGTTCCAAACTCTTGTAATCATCATTACAACTTTTGTAAGACTTCTTAATCATGTTTTCAGGTGATATAATTTCTGTAGTTATTTCTTTGTTTGCTATGAGTGGCTAAGTGCCTTGTGCACTTGCCTAAATGATGTTTGTACATGAATATTGATTGATTATGATAATATGGTTCTAATTATATGAAAAGCTAATACTAAGATCGAATTGTACTTTTGAAGTTTTCATAAACAAACAAGTTATCAAGTTTGGTTGATTGTTAATGGTGTAATGGGTTGAAAGAGACATTATTAGTCAATTAATTGTAAACCTTTGTCTATGAGGGTGTTACCTTATGTATTTACCATTTCATAAGTAACTTGGTTAAACTTAGAAAACTAATAAGTATGGTTGTCAATTGCTTGTGAAACGAAAGCGAATCAAGTGATTGAATTGTGTTAGTCTTGGTTGATCAAACCTTGGTATTGTTTTTGTTATTTTCAAATCTTGACGAGGATTGAAAGTGGGGAAAACAATAGGATTAGTATACCAACTAATCAAATTAGAACACCATCTAATTTATTGATCATAATCAAATGGAACCATTGTTATAATCATAATCAAGGGAATTGTGCAAAACTAGTCTAGGAAAGTGTAGTCTTAATATATTGAATTACATCATCATTTTTTTTTGCTTGCTATTAGAATCATTGATAAGCTTAATTTTATATTCAAACTCACGTCACACAAAAACTAAACAAATCCTTGCGAACGACCTCGGCTTACCATTTCATCTCTTACTACACACGAACGAGTTTACTTGCTCGTATGTGTTGCGTTTGACACATTGGTAGATCGTATCATAAATTTAAAACTTGCACTCGAAACAGGCACATCAAGTTTTTGGCGCCGCTGCCAGGGATTTGATCACGTTTTTGTGAGTTTTTGTTTATAATTTTCTTGTTTATTTCGTGTTCTTTAAGCTTGAAAAAAAAAGTTTATTTTTCTTAAAAATTTTGCCCAGTTTTTGCCGGTTCAATCCTGAACCGCGCGGCTCAAATTCTCGGTAAAATTAAAAAATTTTGAACCGCCCGGTCCAAGTCTCAACCGAGCCGGTTCAACTCTCAGTAAATTAAAAAAAACTCTAAACCGACCGGTTCAAAACTGAACCGATCTGATTCAAAGTTTCTGTGAACCATCCAATTTCCAACCGCCCTGTTCAAATTCAACCGGTCCGGTTCTAACATACTGTTCATATATATTATATATATATATATATATATATATATATATATATATATATATATATATATATATATATATATATATATATATATTTCTTTTTAAGTTTCTAATCCTTTTCGATTGGCTCGTTTTTCTCGTGTATGACCACTCGCTCTTCAAGCGACGAATTAAGTTCACCATTTTCTAACCCCGAAAGATTATTTCGCAAAAAAGAGAACCCCATTTGTTCCACCCGATCAAAGAATACCAAAAACCGTTAACCCACAATTTGATAATCTTTCTGAAGTTCATCCAATCGTTAATCTTTTTCTTGAATTACCATTTCCAATGGCCGACGATCAACCTATGTGGGATACCAATAGGTTTGTAGCTCCTACACTCGCAGCCGCCATTGTTCCCATCAATCTTGGAGAAAACTTTACTATCAAAGGTCTTCATCTTTCGATGATTAAAGACAACCAATTTGATGGTCGAGTTAAATCCGATCCGCACAAACATATCGCCGATTTTCTTAAAATTTGTGACATGTTTTTTTATGGAAATACCAATGCAAATGCAATGCGTCTCAAACTCTTTCCATCGTCTCTCACCGATGAAGCGAAAATTTGGTTTAACGAATTAAGCCCCGGAGTGATCACAACTTGGGACCAAATAAGAGAAGCATTTGTTGGACGTTTCTTTCCACCGGCCATGTTTGATCACCTCTTAGGTGAAATTCGTAGTTTTACTCAAAAGGAAGGAGAAAATCTTATTGAAGCTTGGCTTCGAATGAAAAACATGCTCCGAAGTTGTCATGGGCATGGATTGTCTCATGGTAAATCATTCAAATCTTTTACCGAGGTCTCGATGACACAACTCAAGGCATCCTTGATGCCGGAGGAATTTTCCTTTATAAAACCCCTAACGAAGCTTACACTTTATTAGAAGACCGTGTACTTCTTAAGCTAGATTGGTCTAAGGATTGCAAAACCAAACCTCAACGAAAAACAGTTGCATTCGCCGAAGGAACAAATGAAAATTCCAAAATCATGGACATGATGAAAGATCTCACCACCAAAATCGATTCTAAATTCCAAAGTATCCAACAAGAAATCAAAGAAATGCGTGATGGATGCAATTATTGTGATGGAAATCACTCATCATCCGAATGTGATGACAAACCCATGGGAGGTCCCGAAGCCGAAGCCAATTATGTTTATGGAGGATATCGAGGAGGAGGATATCCTGGAAACTACTACGGTAGAAGTTCTAGAGATTGGCAAGATCGTCCACCGAGGGATGATAATCGTAGCTCTCAACCTCGTGACGACAACCGTCAGACATCGTCTCGTGATGATAACCGTTCATCATCACAAATACGTGAAACAAAAATTGAAGAAACGGAATTCAAAAAAACCATGCGTGAATTCGTGCATGCTCAAAAGCAAACAAATGAATTCATGAAAAATCAGTTCTTCATGCTCAAAAGCAAAGTCGAACAAGGTCAAAAGAATCATCAAGCATCTATCCAAGACCTTGAAACCAAATTTGGTCGTCTTTCTGATCAACTTGCTGCAAGACCATCGGGTACTTTGCCAAGCAATACTCAATCCAACCCGAAACCATCATCATCTGGATCTTATCGTCCACCTCAAACGAGAAATGAGCATGTAAATGCTGTATACACTCGTAGTGGTCTATCTTATGATCCACCACCAAACCCAAACCAAACAACCACTATCATTCATGATGATAGTGAGGATGAAGCAGAGGAAGAACCAAAAGATAACGAACTAATTCCTACACCAGTCGTTAAACCCACTCCTTAGCTCAAGGCATATAAGCCAAGAATTCCATATCCTCAACGTTTGAGGAAAGAAAAGATGGAAGAGCAATATGGCAAGTTCATTGACTTAATCAAAGAAGTTAGGATCAACGTTCCACTTGTGGATGTCCTAGCTGGAATGCCCAATTATGGGAAGTTTTTGAAAGAACTTGTGAGCAACAAAAGCAAAATAGAAAACATTAGCGCTACCTTCTTGAATGAAGATTGCTCAGCCATTGTTGAAAACAAACTACCGAAAAAACTCGGTGATCCTGGAAGTTTTCTCATCCTGTGTACTTTGGGAAATTCAATCACTTGTGATGCTTTAGCCGATCTCGGTGCGAGTATCAATCTTATGCCATACTCATTGTATGCGAAGCTTTCGATCGATACCTTAAAAGCCACAAGAATGAGTATCCGTTTAGCAAATCATACTATCCAATATCCTGTTGGAGTAGCTGAAAACATGCTTGTTCAAGTTGGGCAATTCGTTTTTCCTGTTGATTTTGTGATCCTCGAGATGGAGGAAGACAGCAAAGTTCCATTGATTTTAGGAAGACCTTTCCTAAAAATAGCTGATACGATATTTTGAGTCAAAAACAAAGAACTCAATCTTGGAGTTGGAGATGAAACAATCTCTTTTTCAATTAATCATGCCATGAAATATTCTCATGCGAATGATGACACTTGTTATAGCATTGATGCTATCGACGAAATAACGGAGGAAACATTCGATGAGTTGCTTGATGAAAGAATTACGACTCATAAAACATCTGGACAAATAAGCGATGAAGATCTCGACTGAGAATTCGCTGAATTTATGCAGATAGACACCGAAGAAATTCCTGAGGAAGAAACAACCAACTTTGAGGAGTTGGAATTCAATGATGAAATGAGAATCAAAACCTCAATTGAAGATCCACCGGTAGATCTCGTCTTGAAACCTCTTCCCGATCATCTGGAATATGCATTCTTGGAAGAAAAGTCTCTTCTTTCGGTTGTCATATCTTCAGCACTCAAACCCAATGAAAAAGAACGTCTTATTTCTATGCTCAAAAATCATAAAGAAGCTTTCGCTTGGAAAACTTCTGACATTCATGGAATAAGTCCAAACTTTTGCAAACACAAAATTAATTTCGAAAATGATTGCAAACCCGTTGCTCAAAGACAACGAATACTCAACCCAAACATGAAGGAAGTTGTTAAGAAGGAAATTATCAAACTTCTTGATGCTGGTATTATTTACCCCATTGAGGATAGGTCATGGGTGAGTCCTATTCATTTTGTTCCTAAGAAAGGAGGAACGACGGTTGTAACTAATGAATGTAACGAAATTGTTCCGACCAGAACCATAACTGGTTGGCGAGTGTGCATTGATTATCGAAAATTAAATGACGCCACCAGGAAGGATCATTTTCCTTTACCGTTTAAGGATCAGATGTTGGAAAGACTTGCGGGGAACAAATTCTTTTGTTTTCTCGATGGATTTTTCGGTTATTTCCAAATTCCAATTGATCTAACTGATCAAGAAAAGACCACATTCACGTATCCTTTTGGCTCATATGCGTATAGGCGTATGCCTTTTGGTCTTTGTAACGCACCAGCAACATTTCAAAGATGCATGATTGCTATTTTTCAAGATATGCTTGAAACCTCCATGGAAGTTTTCATGGATGATTTCTCAGTTTTTGGAGACTCATTCGAGTCATGCCTGTCCAATCTTGATAAAATGCTTGAAAGATGCAAATCCATTCATCTCGTGCTAAATTTGGAAAAATGTCACTTTATGGTGACAGAAGGCATTGTGCTTGGTCACAAGATTTCTTGCAAGGGAATCGAAGTGGACAAATCAAAAATAGATGCTATTGCTAAGTTACCACCCCCGACTAATGTTAAAGGCTTTAGGAGTTTCTTGGGGCATGCGGGATTCTACCTCCGATTCATCAAATATTTTTTGAAAATTTCTTGTCCTATGACGAAGCTTCTCGAGAAAGATTCGTTCTTTGATTTCAATGAAGAATGCATCATGGCATTCGAAACACTCAAAGATAAGTTAACAAATGCACCGACTATAGTTTCACCAGATTGGTCACTGCCATTTGAACTTATGTGTGATGCAAGTGATTTTGCCGTTGGAGCAGTATTAGGAAAACATGATGGAAAACATTTTCGTCCTATTTACTTTGCTAGCAAAACCTTGAATAGTGCTCAACAAAACTACATGGTTACTGAAAAAGAACTTTTGGCTGTAGTTTTCGCGTTTGACAAATTTCGTTCTTATCTCGTTTCGTCAAAAACAATTGTATTCACCGATCATTCAGCTCTTAAATATCTGTTTGGCAAACAAGATGCCAAACCACCTCTTATCCGATAGATTTTATTGCTTCAAGAACTTGACATAGAAATCCAAAATAAGAAAGGTGCGAAAAATGTTGCAGCAGACCATTTGTCTCGATTAGAAAATCCTAATTTAGATAAATTCGGTGAAGATGAGATTGATGATAATTTTCCCGATGAAACTCTTATGGGAATTGAAAACGAAGAAGTTCCATGGTTTGCAGACTTTGCAAATTATTTAGTCGGAGGAGTGTTACAAAAAAGTCTAACTCACACTCAGCGTAGTAAATTTTTCGCAGACCTTAAACACTATTTTTGGGATGAACCGTATCTATTTAAAATGTGTCCCGATGGGATAATTAGAAGATGCGTGTACGGTTCAGAGACCCAGAAAATTCTCGATGAATGTCATCACGGTCCATCCACAACCGCTAAAAAAGTTTTTGATGCGGGATTTTATTGGCCGACGATTTTTAAAGAAGCTCATACGCTTGTGCAGAATTGTGATGCTTGCCAAAAGTCTGGTAGTCTTTCTCGTAGAGACGAAATGCCACAAAAGAGCATACAAGTTTCTGAAATCTTTGATATATGGGGAATTGACTTCATGGGTCCTTTTCCTAAATCTCATAAGTTCGAATACATCCTCGTTGCAATTGACTATGTTTCTAAATGGGCCGAAGCGGAAGCTTTACCCACTAATGATGCACGAGTGGTTGTAAATTTTCTGAAAAAGCTTTTCTCTCGATTCGGAATTCCAAAAGCTTTGATAAGCGACAGAGGAACTCACTTCTGTAACCATCAAATGGAGAAAGCTATGAAACGATATGGAGTCCATCATCGTTTCGCAACAGCATACCACCCTCAAACCAGTGGTCAAGTTGAAAACACCAATAGAGCTTTAAAAAGAATACTTGAAAAAACGGTTAAGGATAATCCTTCCATTTGGTCAAGGAAGCTCGAACAAAAGCTTACCATGATAGGAAACTCAGAATCCGGAAAGAATTCAAAGCCGGAGACAAAGTACTTTTGTTCAATTCTAAGTACAAATTCAAAGCTCCTAAGCTAAGAACCAAATGGTTTGGTCCATTCGTGGTAAAACATGGTTTTCCATCCGGATATGTCGAGTTATACGACAAGCACGGTGGAAGTTTCATTGTTAATGGACATCGTATCAAGATTTATCACGATGAGGAGCAACTGAATGAATTGTCAAGTGAGGAAATTCCACTTGAATTGCTTGATAAAAAGAAATACACTGCTATTCCATTCATGGCACCTTTTCCAGTAGATTATAAAAAAGCAATACCATTGGCTGCGGAAATCGGATACATCTGGGATGTTCTTCCTAGAACTTGTGATACCGCAATGCTACATGATATTGATAAAACTGGAAAAGGATTAATGAAAGGAAATATGGTTTATATTCCTAAGAAGTCGGGAAAGAATCCCAAACATAAACCACGAAAGTGAGGAAGATCGAGTCAGGCTGATGACTCGCTAATAAATTAAGCGCTTCTCAGGAGGCAACCAATTTTTTTTTAATGTTTGTTTATGCCCCAATGGTTTTACCATAAGTGTGGGGGCCCTGTCGAATAAAAAATAAAAATCCAAAAATATTTTGCATTTCGTGTGTTTGTTTGTTTTTGTATATGAAGATTACTGCAGGTTATGATGCTTGATCTTGATGATGTGGAATCGTTTGATCTCAATATCTCATTTGGAGCTCGATATGGATTCCAAGGCTCAGGCAGTATCATTTCTTTTATGTTCCATTTCCCTATTTTTATGATTCATCGTTCTTTACATTGAGGACAATGTCAAATTTAAGTGTGGGGGGAGAAAATAGGAAAATGAAACTGAATTTTAAATTTTCTATATTTTTTAGCCTAATTTTAAAATTGTTTGCCCTTATGATCTAGTTGTTTTCGTACATTTAGGATAATTTATATTAGAATAACTAAATCAATCCACTGATAAAACATGTAATTTTTGAAAATTCGAGATGTGTCCTGATTGACATTGCAGTCCATTTTTAGGATCGATAACATTGCTAGCACAATTATAGCGCATTCCATCAAAATTGTGAGGATTTGAGCCTATTCTTATATAGCATACATATTTTATGCTTAATCTTTTTGCTATGAGTGTGCCAGTGATTTTATTTATTCTAGAACTTTTACTTGCAAATCATTACCAGACCGCAGTGAGATCACCTCGTGTGATATAATTGTATTCGTGTGATAAGAGACAACCATAGGAATTAAACCAAATGGCCTTCCATTTTGCATCTAATGATATATTAGCTAGCCACATCGATTAGTTAACCACCCATATGGACCCATTTGTTAGCACTCAATTTTAGTGCTAGATACCAGTAGTACACCCTCTGAGCCATCCTTTTCATTTTTGTTACCCCAGAAAAATATAAAAAATATTTTACATTTTTAGCCTTAACATTACCCGTAGTCAAGTCTTGGTTGGTTACTAGCTACTTGGAAAGATGGTTGTTATGTGGGAAATCCTTGAATGTTGAGAAAGTTGCAAACTCCATGATAATCTCATGGAGGATCTATTGGTATTATGATCGATGGCCGAAACATGTGGCCAACAATAAATAAATAAAAAAAAAAAATAAATAAATAAAAAAAGGAAAAAGAAAAAAAAAATAAGTCGTTACAATTGTATGGGGACAAGAATAGCCAATGAGCTATGAAAGTATGATATCAATCAAGGATGAATTCTAAAGTTTAAAGGAAAGTGGTTGATGTAGCTAGTAGCAAGTGGTTGTAGACTTTGACTATTTGTAAAGTTTTTATTTTAAACCAATTTCATAAATATATCCCACGCCTTATCCTTACCCTTTCTGACTTGGTGAAATTATCAAGTGTATTGATAGGTAGTGACCATCCGATTTTTGGAGGAATTAGGTAACGTTGCTAGCGAGCTAGGGCATGTTTTGGTGACCATCCGTTATGCAAGTAACGTTGTTAGCGAACCAAAGTACGATCTATTGACCATCCGTTATCTGAGTAATTCAAGAATTCGTTGTTAGTGAGCTATTATGTTTTGCATAAGATAGTTGCACATAAGTCTGATATAACCCTTACACCCTTTAACCCAAAGTCCTCTTAGATGTTTACACTTGGTGCTTAAGCCACGTCGGTGGAGTTTTGTTTCTTGTACAAGCCTATGGTAATATTTAGATCATGACTGAGCAATGAGTGTTATTTTCTTATATACTCACCCAATAAATAAATGAGTGTTGAGTGAATTATACTTCGTTCCTTTTTCTTGAGTTGTTTTAATATGTTATCAAGCAAGAGAATCATTAAGGTATTGTCAAACATCTCAACTTTTCACTTATAAAGCTTAAAAAGATGGAACTTATCTTGTACTTGCACTTGATGGATTTGCATCTCATTTTCAGAATCATTTTTATTTATGTCATGTGGATTTATTTATTTTTAAAAGCTAGATTTGCTTGAGGGCAAGAAAAGTGTATGTGTGGGGGATTTGATAACGCTCATTTTGTACATGTTTTAGTCACGTTATTTCTATGTTTGTGCATTGTATTTGGTTGTATTTGTGAACATATTATGCTTAAAAGGTATAAAAGATGTATTCAGGTTCAGGTACAATCAAGTCCAAAGGAATAGCGAGAAAGATGTGAAAAAGATGCTAAATCAAGGGCTTATGCACAACGGAAGATTCTACCCATAATAAAGACCTCGGAAAGAGTGTTAAAGATAAAGAGTTAAGTTACAAAGATTTCCGAGGCCAAAAAAAGATCAAGTGTTGATATGATGAATGAGATGTTACATGCATAAAATTATGGTTTGCTTCTTCAACCAAAGGTTCAAGAAATACATCTAAGGCTCAAATTCAACCCAAGGTTCAACAATGTCATGCCAAACCTTACTCTAAACCTTGGGCTGGAATCTGAACCTCAGGTTGAGACTTCAACCTTGGGCTGATGCAATTTCTGGCACACTTAATGACTATGTTTAATGAACTAACTCTTCATATGGGTTGTCATTACACTTCATTTACTTCAAGTCCAGAATTTTTATAACACTTTATGCTCAATACATTTGCTTGGTGACCAAGGGGAGTCAATCTATTAATAAGAAAGCTTGGCCAAAAGAAAGAGGACACACATTTTTACATCTACTACAACTAAATCTCATAACAAGTACTCTCGCAAGAAGGTTACAAAGAAGAAAAACGCGGGAAGAAGTTGGCTTATATTCATCATCCATCATCATAATTGTCCAAGGAATCAGTGTTGATAACATCAATATTGTTCCAAACTCTTGTAATCATCATTACAACTTTTGTAAGACTTCTTAATCATGTTTTCAAGTGATATAATTTCTGTAGTTATTTCTTTGTTTGCTATGAGTGGCTAAGTGCCTTGTGCACTTGCCTAGATGATGTTTGTACATGAATATTGATTGACTATGATTATATGGTTCTAATTATATGAAAAGCTAATACTAAGATCGAATTGTACTTTTGAAGTTTTCATAAACAAACAAGTTATCAAGTTTGGTTGATTGTTAATGGTGTAATGGGTTGAAAGAGACATTGCTAGTCAATTAATTGTAAACCTTTGTGTATGAAGGTGTTACCTTATGTATTTACCATTTCATAAGTAACTTGGTTAAACTTAGAAAACTAATAAGTATGGTTGTCAATTGCTTGTGAAACGAAAGCGAATCAAGTGATTGAATTGTGTTAGTCTTGGTTGATCAAACCTTGGTATTGTTTTTGTTATCTTCAAATCTTGACGAGGATTGAAAGTGTGGAAAACAATAGGATAAGTATAACAACTAATCAAATTAGAACACCATCTAATTTATTGATCATAATCAAATGTAACAATTGTCATAATCATAGTCAAGGGAATTGTGCAAAACTAGTCTAGGCAAGTGTAGTCTTAAAATATTTAATTATATCATCATTTTTATTTGCTTGCTATTAGAATCGTTGATAAGCTTGATTTTATATTCAAACTCACGTCACAAAAAAACTAAACAAATCCTTGCGAACGACCTCGGCTTACCATTTCATCTCTTACTACACACGAACGAGTATACTTGCTCATATATGTTGCGTTTGAAACATTGGTAGATCGTGTTATAAATTTAAAACTTGCACTCTAAACGGGCACATCAGTTACTATTGTTATTTTTGCCGTTATTGGATTCTTGAGCAGAACAAGCTCTTACAACATGATCCACTGGCTTACGAGACATCAAAATTGATTCATCGTCTAGGCACCTAAATGCAACCACTCTCTCTAAGCTTTTACAATTGCTTCATTTGCAACTCATGAAATCCTTGTGAAAACAACCTCTAACACCTGGCACAACAATCACTCGAGGAGGCGCCACAACATTTGGTTCTCCAGTATTTTCAGCTAGCCCTGCAACATTTGGCTCCCCAATTGTACCACTCTTGCTCACCCATCAACACATTAAAAGAGTTCCTGATTTCACCTGGGAGTGTGAGATCAAAATTTACCACAAATACCTACACTCTTTCCCAGATATCTCAACATCGGACTATACAAGATCTTGACTAGGATTGGTCACTATTCCTCTGGAAGAGATCCAGATTGACTAATGTTCGAACTTTAACAAAGAACCAATCAAGATCATAGACCGTAAGGTCAAACGACTTAAGTAAAGTCGCATTCTTATTATCCAAAAGTTTGTTAGAACACACTGTCCACAGATAACACCTACTGAACTTCGGGACGAAGTTCCAAATAAAGGGTGGATACTGTAGCAAACCATAAATTTTCACACATCAAAATGACTATTTTACCTTTTGACTTTTTTTAAAGTTGACTTTGACTTTCACTTATTGACTATTTGACTTTTACCTTAACGTAAAAGCAAATACGGTAATCGATAGTTAATCGGTAACTTCCCAAGTTAAATAACCCATTCGGATTCGAATTATTACTATCTGAACGTTACGTTCACCCTTGTCTATTTAACAAAGGAATATATTGTTTTTCTTGCATACCAACACCGCAATAAAAATGTTTTACATTCGATGATCATTATTCGGAATCAACAGTCTCGTTTTTATATTATATTTATAAAAATGTCTCCAAGAATATATTTCCCACAATTACCAACCAAAGTATCGTGTTTATACTTAAGCTCAACGAGACACGAGATGCACCAAATACACTCTATATCCATAAACCTTATCTCTTATCTTCTTATATATCAGATATCCTGTCTCCTTATCTTATCTTATCACTCAATAAAATCTATATATGTATATTCCCTCCATCCCTCTCACTACCAAAAATCATAAACAGATAAATCGAATATATCATTCATATCTGTATTATACTCTCCCTTCTCCCACTCTCTCATAAATCGATCTATAATTTTTTTTCTTTCTCTTTGGAGATCGACAATCAGTGGCTACAGCATCAACACCACCTTCATCCGCCATCATCATCAACACACAACACCACCATCACCATCGAGCACAGCAGCCTCCTCATCCCATCACCGCCGCACCACTACAGGTGCCATCTCTCCACCTCCATGGCCATAGCCACCACCTCGTCCCACCTCTTCATCTCGTTAAAATTGTTATGCCGATTATGTATCGTTGTGCTATACATCTTTACACTATTCTACCATACTCCTTGGCACCATTGTGATATGTCACTACATTCCAAGGTTATGCCGATTCTGTATCGTTGTGCTATACATCTTTACACTATTCTACCATACTCCTTGGCACCATTGTGATACATCACTACATTTCAAGGTGAGTCATAGCCCCACTTTTACTCGTTTATTAAGTTTATAAACTCTTTGGGGGAGATACATGCCCGTTATATTTACAAATTTTACTCGTTTACTTTAAACGTGATACACGATTTATGACACACACTATTTGTTTATTGAAACATGATACTTTCTTTTAATTACACGAATACATTAAACTTTTACGAATTACCATGAGTACAACTACCCATTTGTGTTAGCCGGATTGATAGTCTTTGTACTAGCCGGATTGATAGCCAAATGCACCTTATTTGTGTTAGCCGAATCGATAGCCTTTGTGCTAGCCGGATTTACACACTATTTGAGAACTACCCATTTGTGTTAGCCGGATCGATAGCCTTTGTGCTAGCCGGATTGATAGCCAAATGCACCTTATTGGAGAACTTCTAGGAAGATTGACAAACTCCTACACAAATACACCATTTGGGTACTAGATACCTACACACACCAGGGTACGTAACTACCTACACACACCAGGGTGCGTAACCACCTACACCATTTGGGTACTAGATACCTACACTAATTTCACCCAACGTAAGGGCAAACAAATTACTTATGGATTTCACCCAACGTAACCCCGCTACTTATTTCACCAATATTTATATTTATTACAATTATCATTTTACACTTGAAACTATTGGAATTAACTGATTATTTTACAAATGGATCATGGGAGCTACACCGTGGCCCATTTATGGGAGCCACACCGCTGCCATTGTCATGGAATTTTTGGGAGCTACAACGCGGCCACTTGTCTATTAAACATGAAAACTATTGAAATCAACTGTTTATTTACAAACTCTATGAACTCACCAACCTTTGTGTTGACACTTTTAGCATGTTTATCTCAGGTCCATTATGAGCGAGGATGGCACGGAGGAGCACGGATACATCAGAAGGGCTATAAATTTTATTATCATTCGAAAACTTATTTTGTAAATCTTACAACTACTGGGACCTAATTTGTAAACTCTGATATTCGAATGGTAAATCTTTTAAAATGACTCAAGTAGAGATCATTTTCTATCATTATAACTGTTATGCCATGAAGTAACACCCAGTTTGAATTCCGCTGCGTATCACGAAATTGGGGGTGTTACAGAACACCAAACTTCTCAAACGCGAACCATTCAACTACTTATGCTTAGGTCTAGGAATTATGGAACACATTCCATGAATCTCATAATTTACGTGTGTTCAAAAACATCTTTCGAATCTCATCTTATGACTATCTAAATATTTCATTGGAAATATTAAAGTCATCCTTCAAATCACTCTAATGACAATTTAATTATTTCCTTGAAAATATTAAAGTCATCTCGGATTGTCAATAATCTCGTGTCAAATCCCGTTGGATTTATCCCTCAAAGAATTTATTAGGTATAGAATCTTTCATCATGTCTAAAAGTCTCACTAAATCAGCGAGATTTATTCGTTAGAACCTCTCAAATCGTTGATTTATGTGTGTCTAAAACATCTCTAGATTAGAGTCAAATCTTCTCAAGCTTCCAATGACAACTTAAATATTTCATTCAAAATATTTAAAGTATATTTAATTTGCGAAATGCAATTAAATGTCATCTCTCGTTCTTGATCAACGTTCATTGAATCCCATTAGATTCATTCATAAAAGAATTTATTTGGTATAAATTCCTTTAATCTAAGGTCCAGAAAAATCACAACATATGTGAAATTTCTTTGTCAAAAATCAAATTATGGGTCAAAACTGACCTTAGCAGGTCACGGTACCCTTAAATAGGGGACGGTACCGCTAAATTTAACGGTACCGTCGGACCGTTGTCTGCTGAGACAGTTTATTTAGTTTTCAATCCTCACAGTTTCAAAAGCACTATCAAAACCCACTCGCTGTAGTCTTGAACTAGAACCGTCTCCTATCAGAATAGATTCTGCCTATCTTCTAATTCCTTAGCTTTTTCCCCTTTCACTTCCGCATTGTACTAAACACACCATATGTTTGGTTACTTCTGTATCCATTATCTTCTCAACTTATCTACAATTCTCAACCTTCGTTCTACACTACCAATGCTTCCGCATCCCACTCATCTTCTACACACTTCAAGCGAAGAACCGCTAGGATAAGTTGAGATAACCATTCTTCATTAACATAGTTTCTTCTATCAAAGATAACCCCACTAGAACCTTATCACTAACTCCACAACCTTGAAGATTCTATCTTATTAACCCTTAGCACATTTTCACGTAATCACATGCCTCATCATATGAATGTTCTATGAATATTCACAATGATTGAGAAGAGCTACGTGACTTCAAAGGTGAAGTTTATTATATCCTATCCACCACTTGTCATGACATTACTAAGCTCATCGCTTCCATCAACGTTTGTTTTCCTCTTTATTTATTTTATTCTTTTTCCAACACATCTTGTACGGATGGTCATCGATTAAAGGGGAGCGAAAACACACTCATATAGTCTTTCACCAAATACTCTCAAGAACACACAAATGTGGTTCTTATTCCCTAGAATTCTCTACTAAAACACTCACCTCCTATGTACCCACTACTTAGCAAAACCTCAGTCACAAAACCACAATCGGTTCTAGCTTCCTAACCTCTACTATTTGTGACCACCTAGATATTTGTTCTATACAAATACCTATAACCCTCACATCAAACCTCACATTAATATCATTCATCATCACACTCAACATTTACAACTAAATTTCACTCTTGACAGTGATATTTAGTTTAAAACCTTTAACCCATCGATCATTACACTCAAACCTCACAACTATCCTTCACTCATGATAGTGATAGTTAGTTCAATAACCTTCAATTCTCACAATCATTATACCTGATGCGCGTGATGTGTCGTTGCGGTTTAGCAATTTTAATGCCTACTCAAGTTTTAAATTTATATTTAGCCGACTTATCAATAACACACACACTTAACGAGCAGTGTACCCGGTCAGTATGAAGATAATGGTAAGTAGAGTGTCGATCACTAAGAGTGGAACGTATTATCTAGTTATTCTAATCAGTATTTTAATATCCTAACGCAAGGGGGTTTCAGCCTGAGAGACTGGCACAGTTTTGTTTGCAATTAAATAATAAAATAAACCAATAGGCACGAATCAGCAAGTAGCACACACGTACACAGATAGATACTCGAGACAATAAGAGGGCTGTCCTTATAATTAAGTAGATTGTCACTTGTTTTATTGATAGCTTTATATGAAGTGTATGTAGTTAACCCTTTCTCGTTGGTCCTATTCTTATCGGCGAGTAAACCCTTAATGATTACTTATGTCTAAAAGTTATTCCTAAGTGATCAATTTAGAAACAACCGTGGGAGCCACATCTTGTCCCGCAGTCAAATGCCCGCAAGCCACTAATAAACACAGAGGTTATCAATGCACTAATAAGTAGTAACCAAAGACATCAACATATAAACTTTAATTAATGAGAAAGCAGTTTTAAGGGAGTGCAATCTTTCCGTTGCCACATTACACAAGCCACCAATCTTGATGAATTAAAGTTTGCTAAAACAATAAAACAAAACTACTTAATGAATTAAATACATGCAGCACCTTCTTACAGCTCTTGTATCTTAGATTTGGGTGTGTCTTGTGCTGCCTCCTTGACTGAATTCGTCCTTTTGCTCTGCTGTCCGAACTTCGGTTTTAGGGTTTCAAACTCTTAAATTCGTCTGGTCTACGGGTATTTATAGTTTCTGTCTGAGGGAAGATGCGGCGCATCTACTAAGTAGATGCGGCGCATGTACTTAACTTCGCGTGGGGTCCAAGATTATAATATTCAGGAATATTCGTACACCGCCAGAAGATGCGGCGTAACTCTTGATTAGGATGCGGCGCATGTCCTCTTGTATCTTGGATCGTATCTGGTGATATCTTGATAGAGATGCGGCGCATGTTGATAGTGAGATGCGGCGCATCTGGAGCAGAATTGACTTGATCTTGTCCATGTCAGTAGACTTCCACTTTATGCACGTTTTGCTCCATAATTAGTCCATAATCGCTAAGTTTCACCAAATGCTTGTTTTTACCTGAGAATTACAAAAGTAAACAATTAAGTATCAATCCTCATACATAATATAGTAAAACAAGTCAAATTAATAGGATAAATGATAGTAATAAAATGTACTTATTTGAGTTCATCAAATATCCCCCCACTTGAACTTTACTTGTCCCCAAGTAAACCTTAGATTAAAACTTATGAAAATGTATCCTAAAAGATGTAATAGGATTTATTTTTATATTTAAGCATGTATTCGTTTATTTCATAATCACACAACTAAACACTTAACGAATTAGAAGTAAAATAAAATAAGTCGATAAAAGCAAATCTAATCGTTTAACTGTCCAGTCGCGACGAATATTCTATCATAAGCTTGGCAAGTATACACATCTCCACCACTAAAGCTAAGGAATAACAAGTCTAAAGCGGTAAAAAGGGTTTTTAGGCTAAAGGGTTAATTATTCTTATTTACACTATCGATCTCAAATTCCAGAAAAGGCGACAAAATCACAAATACATGATCGAATCCACGAACACGATACTTGCAATTGCTCAAATCCTTAACTCGAATAGGCTAAAGATAGGTCCAAACTTCACCAATAATAATATATCAAAAAGGGCGACAAAATCATAAATACATAGCCGAATCCACGACTACGATACTTAAGATTGCTCAAATCCCTAATCTCAATAAATCAAAGGTTCGGTTGGATAAAGAACAATACAGGGTATGGATAACATTTGGGATATAAATTGGTGTAAAAATAAAATAAACAAAACAAAACAAATAAATTAAAATCCTAAGTGTGGTTAATCACTATCCCAACCATCCCATGAATAAGACTCATATCATTGAATAACTCACGCTTTAACACTTGAAACACACGCTTTAGGTAGACACGAATTATACTCAACAAAATCTTAATCAAAGAATAAACCTTAATTGGCATTCCCATAACTGCCAATTCCCATTCAATCCATAGATATAATACAACAAATAGTGGTGATATCGACCACTTACATAACTTTACATCGTTGGCTTAAAATAAACATCCAACTTTTTTTTTTTTTTTTTTTTTTTTTTTTCTTTTTCTTTTTCTTTTCTTATTTTTTTTTTTCGATTTTTTTTTTTTTTTTTTTTTTTTTTAACTTGAAACATAAACATAGATGTGTAAAATTTCACCACATCACTACAACTTTCTTTCCGGATAATTTTTTTCATACTTTTCATACTTTCAGAAATAACGGTAATAGTGAAAGTAGTAAACACACGAAAAATAAACTCAAAGGTATACAATATTTACTTTCACTCCAATTGCATTGTGCAATTTCCCGACCTAACCATAGATAATGAATTACGCACGCGAACACAGGTAATGTAAGGAAACACACTTTGCCTATAGCAATTAACCAACCACGGATTCTAATCTACAGGGTAGGCTAAGGTTTAAGGTGTAACGAAACATTTTAAACATAGGTGTAAGAAACGAAAGGAATGGCTCTGAGTGTTTTTCTAGGGGTATCTTACTCTAAAAGTGAGAGTAACAAAAGGTTTTATACGGGGGTTAACTAACCAGTGTAGTTAGTCAATAACACATAACATATAAAGGCTATTTGGTGTAATCCTAGAATTTTAGCAAGTTAGACAAGTCATTCCAATTATATAAATAATACTCATTATGGTGGTCTCGAATAGTATACAAGCCAAGTTCTAAAGTTTACAAGTCACCGGCACACTCATAGATTTGTGAATTTTGAAAAATCACAATTTTTGAAAATAATGTCATGTGTGCAGTTATGTAACTTAGATCTTAAACAAAAACATGCTAAAAAAAATTTTAAGTTTGATATATTAAGCACATTTTAAGCATAATTTTTGAAAAAGTAGGACAAGTAATTGTTAAGTGTTCTAATTCTCCAATCCCCCCACTTAAGTTAAACAACGTCCTCGTTGTTTGTGTAAAAGGTTAAAAACTGGAAAATAAAAGAATTAGAACGGAAAAACTCCCCTGAGATTTGCTCGGTATGATCCTCCATTAGTATAAGAGCAAAAATCAACTTCCATGTGGGTTAGAACGTTAAAGCTTCATACTTGATTTATCCACAGGAAATCCAGGAAACTATAATACCACCAACACTTTAAAACACACCTAAGATAAGAAAGGTTCAAACTTGCATAATACATTAGTAGTTAGGAAAAATAAAACTTAAAAATTAAAACTGAAAATCATCAGGTCAGTCGATGCGCCGTATCTTATTGAAGAAGATACGCCGTATCGAGCCTGGAATAATACGGATCAGAATAAAGATGCGCCGCATCCTTAACCAGGGATGCGCCGCATTAAAATAAACTGATAAATAGTTTTAAAGTCGAAAATAAAAATGCAGAAAAATAAAATAAGATATGACCATTGCAGAGGATGCGTCGCATCTCAGGATTGAGATGCGCCGTATCTTCGTGCGGCCTGGACTGACTCGACACAAAAAACAGAATAATAAAAGATAAATCCGGGTTGTCTCCCGGTAAGCACTTGTCTTTATTCCAGAGTCTTCAAGTTAGACTCACGTTCAGCACTTTAGTATCGATCATTGAAGGAGTCGGAAACATCACGCTCCTTCATCCCCAATTTAGTAATATTGAACACTCCTTGCTCGTCCTTAATTTCCACGCCGTTCTTCTTTAATATCTGTATAAACAAAGTCCTGTCCCTTTCGGGCAGAGATGATAAAATGATAGACGGGAAATTCTTATAATCATACAGGCACAAATAAGCAAGGTGGGGTGGTAGTTCAATAAACACATCATTATTCAAATTCGTTTTCTCAACTACTCTCCTACATTTATTAATTACTACACAATCATACCACTCATCATCAGAATCACTAACAATATCGCGTCTAAGTTCCGTAGGTACATTAAGGTCAATGAATTCCTCAAAGTCTTCATGATTAGGATTAGTTGAGTTGTTTTGAATCAATGTTTCTCCCATAAGTCTAGCTTCAAGATCGAGGTCCATACGCTCTCTTAATCCTAGCACATAAACACCTCTAATTATGCTTTTAACCGGATCTTGGCACTTATAGACTAGTTTATTATTCCCTACCCTTAATGAAATGTTTCTCTTAAACACATCAATCTTAGCATGGGCAGTAGACAAGAAAGGTCTTCCGAGGATTAAAGGAATCTTAACATCCTCGGGAATGTCTAGTATAATAAAGTCTACGGGAAAAATAAACTGCTCAATCTTAACTAGCACATTATTAGCAATCCCTTCAGGTCGTTTTACTGTTTTATCAGCCAATTCAATAAGTAATTTAGTTGGTGCTAATTTTCCTAGTCCTAGGGTAGCGAATGTCTTAAGAGGCATAACACTAACACTAGCTCCTAAGTCAGCCAACACATTATTGAAAGATATATTATTAATAGAACAAGGTAGAGTAAAACTTCCTGGGTCTCTTTCTTTATGAGGCAAGGCATTTGAATCGGTTGCAGGGCTCTCTTCTTTCATTGTTGCCTTGATCTCCTCTTCAATTTTTGTCTTCTCTTTTAGTAGTCTCCTTAAGCTGATTGAAGAGTTAAAGAAAAATTCGGGTCTTGCACCATCATTACCATTCATCGACCTTCTAGGTATATTAGGAGTGACTTCTTCAGTGGTGCTTATGGCCTTGACATGATCCCTTGGGTTGGTTTCAGTTGAGCTCGGTAAACTTCCATATCCCCTTTCTTGAAGAACTTTGCTCATTTGACCAATTTGTTGTTCCAATGCTTTGATCGAAGCTCCTTGATTTCTTGTAGTAGTGTCCGTTGAAGCTCGAATTTCCTTGATCATAGCAGTATTCTGTTCATGTCTTTTAGCAGCATCGGCCATAATTTGCTTTAAAGTATCGTCTAAAGTCTGCCTCCTCTCTTGATAAGCGGGATTGAAGTTGTTCTTTTGATAGAATCCCGGACTAGCTTCCCTAAATCTCGCTGAAGGTCGGAACGGTTGTCCAAATTGGGTGTAATAAGCTTCTTCAAACGTCTCACTTTCATTCTTGTTCGGGCAATCTTTAGTGTAGTGAGGTCCATCGCACTTTTCACATCCAACTTGGGCAGCATATGCTCTTTCATCTTGCTTCTTCATCTCTCTACTAATTTTATCCAATTGAGCTTGAATAGCAGCAATCCCGTCAAAATTAGTGCTGCTCTTAGATCTAGTAGAGGTCCCATCGTGCCATTTCTGAGAATGATCAGCAGCTTCTTGGATCGCTTTCCTAGCATTAGTTGCACTCATCTGAGGTACAGCTCCCTTAGCATCCAAAATCTGTCTTGTAGGCACGTCCAATCCCTGATAAAACAATATTATTTCCTGCATAGGGGTTAGATAGTGTTGAGGACATTTTATCAATAAATCTTTAAATCGTTCCCAAGCTTGATAAAGGGTTTCATCAGGCTCTTGCTTGAAACTATTGATAGCCTCCATCTTCTTAGCAGTCTTAGCAGGTGGACAATATCTCTTCAGGAATTTGCTCTTTAAACCTTCCCACGTGGTGATTGAACTAGCAGGTTCATTCCTTAGCCACTTGTTAGCAGCTCCTTTTAGTGAGATTGGGAAGATTCTTAGCATGAGTTGATCGGTATTGACACTTTCTGTAGTAAACAAATCTGCAATCTCCAGGACCTTTTCAACATGCTCATTAGCATCCTCTTGTTCCGTCCCACTGAAAGCATTCTCTCTCAGCTCTTTGAGAAATTGTCCCTTCAACTCAAATTTTGACTTGTCATCAAACTTAGGTCTAGCAACTCCTGAAGTGTAATCAGCACGGGTATTGTTCATGTATTCCTCCATAGTAGTGTTTTCGCCCATTGTTTCTGTTTCAACTTCCTCTTTTTCTTCAGAAAAGTAATCAAGCTCGAGTGAACTTGAAAGATCAAAGCTTCTTGTGTTGAAAGGCCTTTTAAGCGAATGTAGGGCTCGTTCAGGATCTTCGAAAGGTTGAATCAAGTTCTTCGTAGAACTCCTGGTCATGCACTTCCTGAAATCAATCACAAAAGCATCAGTAGGGTATGCCCAAGAAAGTAGTATATCAGAAAATCAACAACGAAAACGGAATACGAAAATTTAAAGTTACTGATATCTGCAGACGATGCGCCGTATCCAAAAAGTTGGATACGCCGTATCTTATAATCGTTAAAATTTAATCAGACTTTATTCAGAAAATAGATACGCCGCTTTAGAATTTAAGAATGCGCCGTATCGAATTAATTAATCAAAAATCAACTTATCTAATTAAAATTAAATGCGTCGTATTAACGAAAGTTAATGCGCCGTATTTTCGTTACGTTTAAAAATAAAAGATTTTTGATTCAGTATGATGCGCCGTATCGACAGAGATCGATACGCCGTATCTGTTTAATAATTCGCAAACTGTTTTTAATCAAAATAATAGATACGCCGTATCTTCAAAAGAAGATGCGTCGTATGGCGTTAATGTTTTAGAAAAAAATTTTATTAAAAACAGATACGCCGTATCTGCAAAAGCAGATGCGTCGTATTGCTTTATCGCTTAGAAAAATTTTCTTGTTAAAAACAGATACGCCGTATCTTGGGGAAAAGATGCGTCGTATCGAATTAATTAAACGCGTTGTATTAAAAAAAATTAAACGCAATACGCCGTATCTGAGAGATCAGATGCGCCGTATCGTTTGATTTAGCACAGTACAACGATAGCAGAACAGAAAAATAAAAAAAAAATAAAAACAAAAATTAAACACACAAACGAAAATAAACACACAAAAATAAAAGAAAACAATTAACACACAATACAACAAATATGCAAAATAGTACAATGATGCAATTAATCTAATAAAAAGAAAAACCTAATTAAAATACTAATCAAATTAACAGATAATAACAATTCACTCCCCGGCAGCGGCGCCAAAAACTTGATGCGCGTGATGTGTCGTTGCGGTTTAGCAGTTTTAATGCCTACTCAAGTTTTAAATTTATATTTAGCCGACTTATCAATAACACACACACTTAACGAGCAGTGTACCCGGTCAGTATGAAGATAATGGTAAGTAGAGTGTCGATCACTAAGAGTGGAACGTATTATCTAGTTATTCTAATCAGTATTTTAATATCCTAACGCAAGGGGGTTTCAGCCTGAGAGACTGGCACAGTTTTGTTTGCAATTAAATAATAAAATAAACCAATAGGCACGAATCAGCAAGTAGCACACACGTACACAGATAGATACTCGAGACAATAAGAGGGCTGTCCTTATAATTAAGTAGATTGTCACTTGTTTTATTGATAGCTTTATATGAAGTGTATGTAGTTAACCCTTTCTCGTTGGTCCTATTCTTATCGGCGAGTAAACCCTTAATGATTACTTATGTCTAAAAGTTATTCCTAAGTGATCAATTTAGAAACAACCGTGGGAGCCACATCTTGTCCCGCAGTCAAATGCCCGCAAGCCACTAATAAACACAGAGGTTATCAATGCACTAATAAGTAGTAACCAAAGACATCAACATATAAACTTTAATTAATGAGAAAGCAGTTTTAAGGGAGTGCAATCTTTCCGTTGCCACATTACACAAGCCACCAATCTTGATGAATTAAAGTTTGCTAAAACAATAAAACAAAACTACTTAATGAATTAAATACATGCAGCACCTTCTTACAGCTCCTGTATCTTAGATTTGGGTGTGTCTTGTGCTGCCTCCTTGACTGAATTCGTCCTTTTGCTCTGCTGTCCGAACTTCGGTTTTAGGGTTTCGAACTCTTAAATTCGTCTGGTCTACGGGGTATTTATAGTTTCTGTCTGAGGGAAGATGCGGCGCATCTACTAAGTAGATGCGGCGCATGTACTTAACTTCGCGTGGGGTCCAAGATTATAATATTCAGGAATATTCGTACACCGCCAGAAGATGCGGCGTAACTCTTGATTAGGATGCGGCGCATGTCCTCTTGTATCTTGGATCGTATCTGGTGATATCTTGATAGAGATGCGGCGCATGTTGATAGTGAGATGCGGCGCATCTGGAGCAGAATTGACTTGATCTTGTCCATGTCAGTAGACTTCCACTTTATGCACGTTTTGCTCCATAATTAGTCCATAATCGCTAAGTTTCACCAAATGCTTGTTTTTACCTGAGAATTACAAAAGTAAACAATTAAGTATCAATCCTCATACATAATATAGTAAAACAAGTCAAATTAATAGGATAAATGATAGTAATAAAATGTACTTATTTGAGTTCATCAATACCCAATATGTATAAACTACAAAATCACACAAAATCCTTCATACACCAAATCATCTCTAACTCACAACTAGGATCATCCAAAACTAGAATTCTAGAACTTCGTTACCTCAACCCTGTTAGAGATATTTGCCCACCTGTTAGGATCACATGCACATTTTCTTTTTCTCCTTTGAAATATATCATGCATCTCATTGTCAGTGCAAACGATATATTAATCTAAACCGTCTTTTCCCACCTTTTCTCAAAGGTCAAATCCAACACTTCCCATCTTATGGAATCATTTTCATTCGCATCTAGGTGCATATCGTTCTCATTTTTATTTTATTTTTGCATATCTTCTATCGAGTCTACTTTATGGCATGACTTGTCATAATAGTAATCATTTAGAGTATGTCTTATCAAAAAACTATCATTAACACCAATCGTCTTAGGTAGATGATTATGTTGTTCAAAAGGTTTGTTAGAATTTGCCTTCCCAATGACAACTTGGAAGAAGTCATTTTGTGTGTCAGTTAATGAACGAATCCCGTTCTTGTTAGTTTGATTGATTAAACAATTAAACCTTAGGTTGTCGGTCGGGTTGTGACACTCAAGTGTCCTTGAATTGCAATATGCATTTATTTTTTTTGGTCGCTCAACTTTCTTGGGCTTTCTTTTTTGCTTTTACCATTTTAGCACACTTTCATCACGTGTCTAACCTCTAGCATACTTTGATATGCTCCCATACCTCATCAAACCCATTTTTTTTTGTAGCTACACTTTAACTTAGTTTAACCTTTGCATGTCTTGCTAAAAGTATTCTATCCCTATAATGTTGCTCCTATTCTTTTACATATTATGTTGCACGGAGCTAACCCTTGATGTAGGAAAAACCTTTGTAAGAATTTGATCCATGGATCTGCTAGATACTAAGGTAAATAAACAAGGGGACTCAATCACCATAGGGTAGCATTGAGCTAGGGGGAGCTCGGAAGTATTTGAATACATAGCATGGAGTCGTCTTAACAGTGGTGATAGAAGACTTCACTGGGATGATGCAAGCTCGCCTTTCTGGGGAGAAAGGAAAGTAGTGTAATAAGGGGGAGTAGGGAGTGAGTTCAAGGAGAGCTCAACCTCCTTTTTGATTCGAAAAAAAGGGGAGAAGGGAGTGCAAACAGGTAACTTTTATATTTTACTGTGTGTTACGGTTTACATATTTGTCATAATCAAAAAAGGGGAGATTGTTAGTGCAAATATTACGATATTTAAACTAAACGGTTTCTTCGGTTTTAATAATGACAAACATGTAACATGTAATGCATAACGTAAAATGCGCAAGTTACTTGTAAACACAAATCATCAACGCATACTTACATCAACATCTCTCGACGTATCAAGTATGCCTCAACAGAGTCGTAGATTTTCATCCCGACGTAAATCACTCAAGGTATGAACAGACAAATCTACAACTTGACTAATGATCAAAGGATTATATTTTTCTCTAAACTTCACATTTTTAATGTGACAAAATATTTTTTAAAAAATACATTTTACAAAATATTTTTGAATTAAAAAGAAATGTTTTAATTTGAAAAATAAGTTTAAAATCACCAACAACTATTTTCCTTCCAAATCAGCTCCAAATTTCCCCAAATAAACCTTCCCAACTAAAAACAAATTTTGGAGCATCTCTGTCAGGGACGGTACCACGATACCACTAAATTTAGTGGTACCGTCCGTATGTAACGGCTAGTTTTTTCTTTACCTATAACTAGTGGACCATTTTACACTTACAACTTGATTTTTTCAGTCAGTTTTCTCTTGTCTAATCCCTTCTTAGTTAGATCACTTTCTTTGATCATTTAGAGGGTTTTTCTTTTGTTTAAGAGTGATTCTTTCATCCAACCAAAGATCACCTTCATTCCTCTATTAGTCCAAGAGAAGAACATAAAGTATCAAGAAGATACAAGGTGTTAGAGTCATTGTGTAGTGCACTTGCATTACTTGTTGTTTACTTGTTATATCTAGACATACATCAAGTTGTCTTTCATATTGTTTAGCTAGTTTGTGTGGATCATTGTGATCTTGTAGAGATCGGGGAGATCTTGTGTAGCTTGTGTTGCTATCGGGTAGATCGTGAGTAGATCGGGTGGATCATGAGTAGATCGGGTGGATCGTGAGTATATCGGGTAGATCGAGTGTAGATCATGTGGATCTTGAAGCTTGTGTGATATGTGAGGATCGGGTATATCGTGAGTGAGTGATGTGTCTAACGTGTTGCAAGTTTTAAAATTTATAAACATGATTTATCCAATTCTCTAATTAACACATACGAGCAAGTATACTCGTCCGTGGTAGTAAAGGTGGGTAAGTCGAGATCGTCCCAAGGGATTTGGTTATTGTATTTAGTAAAACAAGTTTTAAAAAAAAAAGGTTGTCAAGCCAATTTGGTGAAAATTCTTAAAGTAAAATCAATCAAACAAAACATATACTTGTGTGTAATTCTATAACTAATTGCATAAAGTATTTGTTAAAGATCGTTTAGCCCATCTAGGAACAATAACAATGATTAAATAAACAGCGGATAAACACAAAACAATCATTATTATTGAACAAGGTTTTATTCATGGCGCCATCTTTTATTGATAATAAATAAAACTACTACTACTACTAACAAACGTGTACAAACACACGTTGCTAATCGACTCTCATTGAAGAGTTCGACTGTTTCTAGATGCTAACATACTGCCGCCTACACCCTTTATAAATAGGGTTTACACAAGAAAACCTAGCTTACAAAGAAAGCTAATTAATTTAACATTAGGTCCCTATAGTTTTGTAATCATCAAATTATATTTCCCAACAATCTTCCCCTATTTGATATTACAAAACAATCTTCATGAAGAAACAATGCTAAGACATGTCATCACAAATAATGAGCTGCACATCATAAATCTTCTTCCCCTTTTTGTAATCATCCAATAGGGGTCTTGTGCATCTCGTAAACGCTTCCCCTCAATTGATGCATGTAGATGGTTAAGTATTTTTGAACAATAAGCTTCCCCTTAAAAATATACTAACCATCTGCTTGAATCATGAACTCAGTAGCATAGATCATTTCTTCCTTCAGTGCGAAAAAGACATCATGTAATAAAATGTCTTTGGATAATTCTTGTAGTCAATATATGCATGGCGATCACATGCAATGGCCGATAGTCTCAGTGAGCTCAGACGGATCAACCAGAAACCACTCAATGCTTATGATTCATCTTTTTCCTCAATAATCATATCATGAACTGTATGGTATCATATGCCCCCCAAAATATTTGTAAAGAGCGTGTAACTGTGCCAATCAAGAATTATATCATGAACTGAATCTCCAAAACGAACCATACACATCATCATTGATCAAGATCCAAGGGCGTCTGTGGACCTAGAATACTATATCAAATATATCGGTCAAGCACACAAACTGAATCCACCAACAGGAACCATTATCAGCAGGAACTAACCAGTAGAAACCGATCAGTACTAATTATTATTATTTTTTTTATTTTTTATTTATTTATTTATTTATTTTTTATTTTTTTATTAATAAGTAGACTTAACCAAGAGCAGCAGAATCCGAGCAGCAGAAACAATTCAAGCATAGCAGCAGTATCCATGTGAGAGCAGCATTAATATCGAATGAGACCAGAATTAATCCACCATCCATAGTGTCCCACATGCAATTCAATCCCATATGCCTGTCCAACCCCACAAACGATTCACATGTGACAAGGATTAATTACCCATATGTGACAAGCAATTTAATACATACCAAGATGAATAGAGCCAAACACCGACATCCTTAACCAATTATCGTACTGATCAATCAATAATATAAGCGAAAAAACAATCATAATATACCAACATCAGTACGAAACACCAATCATCCCCACTACTGATCAATTTAATTAAATATCAGTAGGCGACAAGAATTGACCCAATTAATCACATGCGAATGACGACAAACATAGATCCACCAATCAGATATATTATGTACCACCAATTAAATGATACGAGAATCAATCATCCACATATTCAATTGACTACCAAAATAAAATTACCTCATAAAAATTTTAAATCTGCTGCTGTACGATTACATACTCCAGATCTGCTTCTGTTTCATCGAAACTGCTCCATCTCCAACCTTGTAAATCCTAGATATCGAGAGCAACCCGATCTGATACCAATTGTAAAACCAAGATCAAGCTCATCTAGGATCAGTAATATTGATGTGCACAGCGGAATAAGAACACAATCAACATTACTAACAAGGTTTTCTTTATTAAACATAAATAAACTACTACTACTACTACTACACTACACGCTCTATGCGTTTCTAGACTCTCATTGGAGAGACTATCTATCAATTGAGTGCCTGTAACCTAGACGCCTACCCTCTTTATATAATAGAGGGAGGTTACAAGAAACCCTAGCTTACTAATAAAGCTAACTATTACATATTAGGTCCTCATTGTTTCTTCTTTCTTCATTTTTGCTTGTGGGTTTTGTAATTCTCAAATCTGTAATTCCTAACAATATTCTACCAAGTTGGGTGTAACTTGTGATGATGCACAATTTTATATGAATGATTAACAATCAATGGTTTATATCATGAAAAATCATATCTAAGAATTCAATCTCCTAGTTAACCTCTTTCAGCCTAATTAACTATCCTAACAATTGTTTTAAGCACTAGTTGTTTGAAAAGCAATTCTTATCCTAATTGTTCCTACAAATCCTTTCGGCCCTTTTATTTGTGATGAAATCGTTTCAAATCCATTTTAATGAGTAAATATGGTGCTTGTCACACACCATATCCCATACTAATTCGTGCACTAACTTTTTGGAATAAAAACATAAAGAAAATCCTTTCGGCCCTTTTTATCCTTTAAAATGTTTTTATCAACTAATTAAGCAAGATTAGATGTTATTCCAACAAACTCATAAAATAAGAATTGGTTTCATGCATCACCTTTTAACATAAGAATTCTCCAACAATTAGTTACATCATAACACACAAGTATACCAACAATTACTCCATATCAATCATTATAAAACACAAGTAACAAAACACACTTTCATTAAACGTAAAGAAAAAGTAGTTCATTTTAAATAAACAAGATATACCTAGTTTAGATTACAAGAACTTGATTTGTGGCACTATAGCAACCACACTCCTCCAATCACCTAATAAGACACGTAAACAACTCCACACTCGAACCATACTATTGAGACTTTAACTCAAAGTTCCTGGACATTTTTACAGCACTTCTAAGCTTTCGGGCAATGATAATAAGATAGCAAGGACTTGGTGTAAGCCTCTTACTAGTTTTTGGGTTGTCACACCTAGTAATCTAACCTAGGATCCTGTAAATAAGTGAAAGAACACTTATTCAACAAGTAAAAACATCCTCCAATAGTTAATAAGCATGAAATGATAAGCCACCATGATTATGGGGCTTAAATCCGTCATTAAATGAGCTTTTGTAACAGCAGCTTCATCCAACCAATCGGTATTAGGTTCCAACCGATCGGTTGGATCTCTCGGTAAAATCTATCACTTCCCATCCGAATCGGATGCGGGCTCCATCCGATCGGATGGAGTCTTCTGGCACTCACAACTTTGACTTTTCTTGGTCTTTTCTTGTCGCATGCATTATGCTTCGTTGTGGCACTGATTTCTTCCATAGAACTTGATATTTTCTTGATATATGTACATAGAAATCTTGACACTATCAAATTCTTGCGTCCTTGTGTGGTTTCTCACTTGTTTCCATCTCGGGAATCTTCAAATGTGCATAATCACTTCAATTCTTTGTCTTTTCTTCATCTTTTCCTGTACTTGGCTATATTTACTTGCATATACACTTTTTCCATGATTAAGCAACAAATACATACAAATATAACCAAATATAGTGCACAAAACTAATGATAACGTAACTAAAAACATGTTCATTTTGAGCGTTATCAAATTCCCCCACACTTGAGTTTTGCTCGCCCTCGAGCAAGTCTAGTTTTTAAGAAAAATGATTCCAATGGTATCATTAATGTTTTTCCAAAAATCTAACAACTATTCCAAAGGAACACTTGTTAATTTTAATTTAAATGTGAAAAATTCTTGAAACATAAAAAAGTTAATTTTGAGCTTGATAACATAACTAAGCACCTCACAAAGGAATTTTTAAATTCACTCAACACTCTAGGGATAGATTGATTGGCAAATCACTCATTGCTCAGTCATGATTCATGCATATTACCATAAGCTTGTACAAGTATCAAAACAACAAAATAAAACATCAAAGAGGTCTTTTATTCGGGTTTAAGGTTAAGGGTTACCGGCTAATGTTCAGACATTTTATACAAGAATATAATAGCTCGCTGGCGCGAATTTTTTGAATAGAATAAACAACGGATGGTCACTAGACTATACCTTAGCTCGCTGGCGCGTTATTCACATAACGGATGGTCACCAAAATATGATCTAGATCGCTGGCGCGTCTTTAAACTATTAAAAACTCGGATGGTCACTACAATATCCATGCACTACATATCTTAACAAAGCCATCACTTAATCCGGATGCTCGTAAGCTAACAACGAATAAAGTAATTTGGTAAAGGGTAGGGATAAAACATGGGAATTACTTTTGATCGGTTTCTACAAAGATGAAAAATAAGAATCAAGTCCAAATTCCGTTCCCAACTCTTTATTCACAAATGATCACTTCCCAAACTTTTTGATCATTATTCCGCATCCCATACTCACTTATTTCCTTCTTAGCTCATTGGCTAATTTATACTCATACACTATAGCTCATTGGCTATTCAATTTTTCACATTTTTTTTTAACAAACAATACTTCCTCGTCACTCCCACACTTTGGATGAGCACACGCTACAAAAAATACAAATAAGTGTAGCGACCTCCTTCTTCATTGAAACAACACATGCACATATCAAAGTGTGGCCAACTTGTAATCATCAAAAAAATAAATAGTTTTCGAACTTCAATTGAACTTGATTCGGGTAAGGCTAAGGTGTAAGGTGTAAAATATTTTTGTCTTTTTCTGTGTTTAATCAAAAAGAAAATATAGGCTCAGAAGGTATAACTAAGGGTATCTAGCGTAAAATATTAAGGCTAACAAATGGGTTCCAAATACAAGGATAACTAACCGATGTGGTCAGCAAAAAATATTTCTGTAAACGGATGGCCATTTGGTGAAATCCTAAGTTGCCTCTTATTATTTGAATACATTTTATCACTCGAAAGCGATTTTAACCGTAATGCATAACAAGTACAAGTTCTAGAATCAACATAATCACCGGCACACTCATAACGAAATATATAGCATAAGAAATGCTTTATACAAAAAGGCTTAAATCCTCACAATTTAAGGTAGGTTATAACATGTACTAGTAACTGTTATCGATTTCAAAATGAAATAGCTCTCATAACTTGATTAAATACCAAAAAAATTTCAAATATCCTCATTTTTACCATTGATTCAATCTGGTTCTTTAAACTATACAAATTATGTGATAAAACAACTAGAAAATCAAGGGCGAACACGTTCTAGTTACTTGAATCCAACATCATACTAAACCTAAAAATTTAAAAAGTAAACCATTTTTCCTATTTTCTTCCCTCCCCCACACTTAAGTTTTGCATTGTCCTCAATGTAATAAAAATGAACTTCAAAGTAAAGGAAATGGGAAAAATTTAGTTAAAAAGGTACTGCCATGGTAACCTAATCAAGAGTAAACACTTTTTTTTATTGTGCAAAGCACTTCTTTTTCCAAAAAAAAATTAAAAATTTTGGTCAAAACGGGGGTACTAGGGCACTAGAAGGTACACATGTGATCAAATTCGCTAGAATTCCCCCCCCCCCCAACACACTTAGAATTGAATGATGCCCTCAATATTCAAAGTACTGGCTATTATGCCGACACTTATAACGTAAAAAGGTAATACTACTAGCCAAGTGTGGGAAATAAATCTTTTTTTCACAAACAGGATTAATAAGATATCCCTAGATAATCGTTAGCAAAAAGATCGGATATTGGGCGGCTGGATTGAAAATAGGCGCTTCAATCATCACGATCTAAGGGAAACCTGAAAATAAGAGCAAACACATAAAAGCAAAGCACAGTAGAGGAATTCCCCCACACTTAGTGTTAGAAAATAGAAAGAAGACATAAACATGGGTTGTCACCCATGTAGTGCTAATGTTTTTGTTAACCGAGTCACTAGCTTGACTCGACCCCGAATTCATTGGTCCATGGGGAAGCAAGTGGAAGAGAAAATCTTCATCGGACTTTCATTCAAGATGTTTGGATAATCATTGAATTTTAATGAAAGTTCCACACCGATGAGATACACCCGGCTCAAAAGAATGATAAATGGAGATGCCGGGGTCAAAAATGGTGTCTTCACTCCCAAAGGAGAGAAGGAAAGGACAAGTCACCGTATAGGTGAAGAAAGGTAGAAAAATTCGAACGACATATGTGAAGTCAATATAATGGCGATCCTCAAAGGGAAATGTCACATATGCCGGAGAAAGAATGTCCTTTTGAATCTCGGGATTAAGAATTAAGGTCATATCATCAAGTTTAGAAATAATAGAGTCCTTGACCTCATTGTTCTCTAACACTTCATCAAAAAGAGGATTTACGTTGCTAGAAAAGTACTCGCCATCAAATTCAAAAAGAGAGTTCGAATAGACTTTGATACTTTCATTTGCAATGTCCTCATCCGAAAGTGATTCGTCATCACTAGAGGAAAAATTATCGTTGGAATTGAAAAGAGGGTTAGAGAAAATCCCGGGAGAATCCTCTGAAGTGTCAAGAGGATAATCACCACAAAAAGACCAATCACATTCACTGTCGGATATATCCTCAGACTCACTTGGGATTGGGAAAAGGTTCTCAACACTAGACTTTATGAATTCGTCCGATTCCTTTTCAGGAATAGTGCTAAGATGCTCATCCCCCATAATGAGAGAGTCCTCGGAGTCCATAGTTGGTAAGATGGATGTGATTACTATAGACTGAGGGAGTTGAGAAATGATATCGTTCAAAGGAATAGCACTCTCCTCGTCGTCCTCCTCATCAATGTTGCTAGCTTAAATTGCTTTTATACGTTCCATTTGCTCTTCTGCTAGCAATTCTGCAATACTCTTGTCTTCCTACTTTTTCTGGACGTGTGTGATTGCAGCTGATGAATTCTCATAATATTCCCTCATTTGAATAGTATCCTCATCATCGTCATCGAGAATGGAAGCCTTGAGAAATTTGGAACGCCTTTCCGCTGCTCGTTCTTTGGCTAGTAATTCTCCCATAGATTTTTCATGAGGATGAATGATGGAATACTGTGGGGGTTTGAAATTGTCAAAACCGGAAGTATTATACCAAGGATTAGGTTCTTGATTCCACGGTTGACATTGATAATCGTCATGAGGACCCCCACAATTTGCACAAGGAACATTTGGTGCATTTTGAAATGATGTATCATTGAAATTTTGATAGCACGGTTCTTGCACAAATGAATTCTGAGGAGGGTGGTTGAAATCGTTTTGAAAATTTGGATAAGTAAATGTATTTCTGATTTCAGAAGTGCAACATATACAAAGTCCATGAGTAAACCCACATTCCTTGCAAAAACAACGTTCACAAAGTGAATCATCTCCCAACGGATCTCTACAATTAAAGCAATTTTGTTGATCGAATGAAGATAGCTGGGATTGTGGAGGGTAGTCGGAAAAACCTTGAGAATTATTGAAAGAATTTGGATTTGGATTAATGAATGATTTGCACCAATTACAAAATTCGTCTCTACAATTACTTCCACACCGCTCACACAAACACTTGTAACAACGATGATCATCACCCACTGGACTTTTACAATGAAAACAGTGATAGTCGAGTGACGACATAAGAATTAAACATTAATGAGGGATAAGAAGATAGAATTAAACGGTTTAAGAGGATAAAGAAGAAAAATAAAAGAAAATATTTTTGGGTTTTTTTTTTTTTTTTTTAAACACTTTAGGAAAAGTGTTTGTGATTTTTCAAAATTTTTGGGTTTTATAAGAAAATATATACAAAATAAAAACGATAACTTCACGAGGAAGGATCTTCAAGTCACTAATCGTTTAAACCTCAACGATATTGTCGCAACACAACCTCCCCGGCAGCGGCGCCAAAAATTGATCCGTGTGGAAGTATATATCAAAATATCAGATATGCGTAAGGCGCGGGAACTGACAAGACAACCCTTTGGGAAAAAAGGCCAACTTGCAAAACCCGTGAATACGATATAAGAATCCGGGCAAGTGATACCCGGGTCGTTTTCCGACTGTGAATCGAGGATTTCGTGTATGGTTTGGAATTAAAGTGCTTGAAGGATGGAATTTGGATTTTTGTGTTTTTAATTCTAATTAAGTTATGGAAAGTAAAGAAACAAAGCAAAATAAAGCACGAACGAAATTAAACTAAAAACGTTAACCGGGAATTCAAAACGAAAATGGAAATTATGCAATTTACAACTACGGAAAGCATACATAAGCTAAATACAACTTAAAGCATAAGAAATAAGTCTACAAAGCATAATTGAGCAAAAACGTAAAGAAAATAAAAAACGAGCTTAAACCGGGAAATCCCGAGCCCTAGAAAAGTGAAATGATGAAATATTAACTCTACGGGTGCAAATCTAATTTTCCTAAGTCCTAAATGATAAAAGAAAATTTGAGAAATAATAATTATATTTTTTTGACTTTTATATTTTTTATTATGAATTAAAAACTAATTTGAAAAGAAATATATATAAAAAATACTAAATAAAAGAGAAAAATTATAAAACTTTGCAGGAAATTACTTAAAGCTATGTTAATCCTAGGAAAAATAAAAAGGTGCCAACTGCTTATTCAGATAAGCAGTTAATAAGCTAAAGTTAAAATAAGCTATAAACTAAAAAATTGGTTAAAAGAAATAAGGGATAATTATTAAAATGCCCCAGTTGCCCAAGTGCTAAGACTATCCGCCCCGGTTTTACAAAATTCTCCCCTTAGACCAGGGCAACTGATCCGACGATCCACATGATGCCACGTCACCGACCAAAATACGTAGTGTATTTTGGGCAAACTTTTGATTTTTGGGCAACCGTATATTGTACAAGTGGTTTTTTGGTCATTTTACATATTATGTATACACCTTTTACACTACCAATCTATAAACTTCTATCTATAATCTATAAACAGATCCATAAACTTTTGATTTATGTATACACCTCTATCTATAATCTATAAACAGATCCAACACATTTAACACTACCATCACCAATTTCACAGAACTATAACTCCCTCCACACCATCGAAACCCCATCACCACCAAATCCCCACCATCGTCGTAACCCTGTTTGTGGTCACTAATTTTGTTATCTAAAAATCTGGAAAAACAATGTAAAGGGTGTGATGGTTTCTGAAAGTTAAATGGTTGTGTTCATGCTGGTTTTAGTAACAAGGTTCAAATCCGGACACCAAATCAGAAACAAATCAAAATCCACCGCCGCCGTTCATGCCGTTTATGATGGGATTATTCATAAACGGCTCTTCCTCTACACACTTCATAAATAAAATCAATCAAAATTAGGTTTATGAATTTAATTTCAATCACACTAATTAATTAATTAAAGAGGCAGCAGAACCAATTGAAGAACTTGAGCCTTTGTTTGATTACACTCGTATTCAGCCTATTAATATCATCTCCCTTGATGACGGCTAGTTTTTTTCTTTTTATTATATTTATTTATTATTTATGTATAATTAATTTATTCAGTTGTTGATGATTATTATTTGCATCTTTATTATCAATCATTCATTGTCACAATGAGCAGCAGCAGCATCCTGTTACACCTATCAATCGCGATCTATATCGTTCTAGGTATATTTATTTTTAATTGATGTGTTTTCTAACTGTTAATGAGTGATTTTTAAGTGACTTTAATGGGTTTTCATAATTGGTTATTTACTTATTTATATATGAAGTTATTGTAATTTGTCTATAGATCTTATCCAGTTATCCATAGTACGTAGTATATTTAGTCACGAGTTTGGAGATACTATTGTGCCACAAATTTCAAACTTTGATCTAGTATTGGTTTTTTTAGAGACATTGGTATTTGTTTACTTTCACGTAGATCGTCAACTCTTTCCGGAGAGATGGCGATCTTTGAGTATAGCATAACGCTGATATTTGTTTGAACGTTGTTATAGCTGCTTTCGATTGCTATTTTTCTTAGACACATGCTCAATTCAACCATTTGAAAGGAAAAAAGAACTATTAACCCTTTATTAAATTGTTCGTTTTTGTTGCCATTTTTTATCTAGTGATGCTTTGATGGAAGAGATAGAAGCATTGGTTAACCGACACAAAGATAGACTCCATGTGAGTGTTCTCTCGCACTTTCTTGCTATGTCCAGTTTGTGATATTTGCTCATCTGATTTGGTAATCTTTTAACAGATGGAGACATTTCAAAGTTCAAATAAGGGATATTGTGCTGAACTAAATGTAGTTACATATTGCCGGAATAGGACAGCTATTGATGACAAATCTAAGTTCCGAATACTTCTTGTAAGTACTGTTACTATAGTACTTTTAATTGCATCACATGGAAGGCAGATTGAATTCCAATTTTGCCTTCGTATTCTTGTATATAAACAAAGTGAAGATCTGAAGAAAGCAACGATTTTATTGTATTTGACATGTATTGTCTCATTATTGCGTTTTTAAGTCACATATATGTTTAGTATGTTGTTTAATATATGTCATTTCGTTCACTTACCCCGTGTGACTGATTTTTTAGCTGCAAACTACACACTCACAATCACTTCACACACCCTTAACCGAATTGGAACTTGAACTCGAACAAGCACTTGGTTTGTTGCACAGATGCACCTTAATTTTTATATATATTTGAAAACAAAGAATGGTCTCTTGATCTCGCGTATCACATACTTATTCAATTAAACCCTTAAACTCATCGACTGTCACACAAATTAGACTAGTGACCCACAATGAAAACAATCTATGCTCTTGCAAAAAAATGTGTTGGTCATACTCACCTACAAAGCATCCCCAAAGTCATGCTTCAAAACTTCCTGCATGCATTTACAGATAATAGAGTTTGAACTTGATTTTTTATGTTATGCTTAACAGTGGTATTCACTAAGCAAGATTGGGAAAGGAAATGCAATGATATCCGCAACAAAGTTTTCATATGAAAACCGTATGTCACATAAGTGGAGATGTATTCTTATATAAAGGTTCATGCTTACTTTGCTTGAACTCTTGATTTGAGTTTTATGATAACTCTTGATTTGAGTTTTGTGATAACTCTTTATTACTAATTGGTTATTCTTTCCCTTTTTAAATACAGATCTTCGTCAGACTTGTTGGATCTGATGATCATATGTATGCTGATTCCGCGAATGTGATGCAGTGGGTAATAGATAGCAACCTGTTGGAGATGATTGTAGATAAATTGAGCCCATCTGTGAGTACAACTTCATGTTACATGTTATTTATGTGTATAAATACATACATACATACATTGGCAGCTCATATGTGACTTTAGATGCTTTCACATGTGCCATCTACTGGTTCAATATTTAGACAGCTCTCAGGGTAAAATTGTAGTTGTCATGTATAGTATACCTCTGATTGCTTCTAATACGTCCATTAAAATCCTTTCACATAAATGGAGATGTATTCTTATATAAAGGTTCATGCTTACTTTGCTTGAACTCTTGATTTGAGTTTTATGATAATAGAGTTTGAACTTGATTTTTTATGTTATGCTTAACAGTGGTATTCACTAAGCAAGATTGGGAAAGGAAATGCAATGATATCCGCAACAAAGTTTTCATATGAAAACCGTATGTCACATAAGTGGAGATTTATTCTTAATTTCTTATATAAAGGTTCATGCTTACTTTGCTTGAACTCTTGATTTGAGTTTTATGATAACTCTTGATTTGAGTTTTATGATAACTCTTGATTACTAATTGGTTATTCTTTCCCTTTTTAAATACAGATCTTCGTCAGACTTGTTGGATCTGATGATCATATGTATGCTGATTCCGCGAATGTAATGCAGTGGGTAACAGATAGCAACCTGTTGGAGATGATTGTAGATAAATTGAGCCCATCTGTGAGTACAACTTCATGTTACATGTTATTTATGTGTATAAATACATACATACATACATTGGCAGCTCATATGTGACTTTAGATGCTTTCACATGTGCCATCTACTGGTTCAATATTTAGACAGCTCTCAGGGTAAAATTGTAGTTGTCATGTATAGTATACCTCTGATTGCTTCTAATACGTCCATTAAAATCCTTTCACATAAGTGGAGATGTATTCATATATAAAGGTTCATGCTTACTTTGCTTGAACTCTTGATTTGAGTTTTATGATAATAGAGTTTGAACTTGATTTTTTATGTTATGCTTAACAGTGGTATTCACTAAGCAAGATTGGGAAAGGAAATGCAATGATATCCGCAACAAAGTTTTCATATGAAAACCGTATGTCACATAAGTGGAGATGTATTCTTAATTTCTTATATAAAGGTTCATGCTTACTTTGCTTGAACTCTTGATTTGAGTTTTATGATAACTCTTGATTTGAGTTTTATGATAACTCTTGATTACTAATTGGTTATTCTTTCCCTTTTTAAATACAGATCTTCGTCAGACTTGTTGGATCTGATGATCATATGTATGCTGATTCTGCGAATGTGATGCAGTGGGTAACAGATAGCAACCTGTTGGAGATGATTGTAGATAAATTGAGCCCATCTGTGAGTACAACTTCATGTTACATGTTATTTATGTGTATACATACATATGTGACTTTAGATGCTTTCACATGTGCCATCTACTGGTTCAATATTTAGACAGCTCTCAGGGTAAAATTGTAGTTGTCATGTATAGTATACCTCTGATTGCTTCTAATACGTCCATTAAAATCCTTTCACTGATGACCTGAACCAGCGCAGATGCATTTTACGCAAACACATAAATTCAAAGTGTACCAAAATTGGATACGTATCTCATCTGGGAATGTCAATACATTTATATATACTCTTATAGTAACTCTGATCTTCTCCAAATTGCTACAGAGTTCCCCTGAAGTACATGCCAATGCAGCAGAAACATTATGTTCTATAACTAGAAATGTGTCATCTCCTCTTGCTATTAAACTCTCTACCCCAAGGTTTGTTGACCTTTTATACTGACATTTCTGTTTATTTACTCCTTTAGGTACATGATAATATTAATGATTTTTTTTTCTCTCCACATGTTCCCCAGGAAATTCTGAACCAACTTGAAGCATTAACTTGAGAGAATGAGAAGCTGAAGTTGGAAAATAAGAAGCTGAAATTGGAGAATGAGAAGCTGAAGTTGGATGATAAGTGAAATCAATTTTAAGTCATTTAAAACTTTCTTTTAACAAACAAGATGATAGTGGAGTCGGTAAATATTTTGGTCTATCTAGTGTATTAAGTGGATATTGAAGAGTTGGTTTTGATTCAATGTGATTTGAGTAGCTTTTTTACCAATTTGTTGATTCCATACATCAGTACCCATAAGTGCATCAGTTTTGAGTAGCTTCCTTCTAACTGTTATGCCCTCTTTCATGGCCAATATATTTTTTCTTGATTCCAGCCGTCATAGTAATCCATGATATTGTTGTTCAGATTGTATCTGTTGGGATTTAAGATGCTGCTGCTCAGAATGGATACTACTTCTCATGGTACTAATTGGAAAATATTGTGTCATTCTACTTCTAGGCTTAATTATACTACTGCTGGTGTATGTCATTCTATTGCTAGGTTTAATCATACTACTGCTGGTGAAAGAATGACACTTTTCTGCAACTGATTATTTTTTGGGCAACTTTTTTTTTTTTGGGCAACTTTTGTATTTTGGGCAACTAATTGTATTTTTTGTGCAACTTGTGTATTTCTTGGGCAACTTGTATATTTTTGGGCAACTAATTGTATTTTTTGGGCACCTTGTATATTTTTTGAGCAACTTTTGTATTTTTTTGGGCAACTTTTGTATATTTGGGCAACAAATGTCATTCTCTCAACAAACACTTCAATACATTAAAGAATGTATTAGTTGAACAGCAGAAGAAGGAACACGAGGCTGCTAAGAGACAAGCTGAATACATTAAAGAATGTGTCATAAGAGAGGCTGCTTTGTGATTTTCCTGCCGCTCATACTGTTGCTATACGTTTTTAATACTGCTCGTTGTAAGACACTACTGCTGCCCTTTGTGTCCCTAACACCGTCCTTTACCGATGAAGAACTCACATTATAAAGGAGTAACATCCTCAGAGTGTAGCAAGAAAGCAAAACTTGGAGTACGCAATATTTATTTGTTTTGTATTTTTTGGGCAACTTTTCCAAAAAATACAAAAGTTGCCCAACTATACCAGCAGGAACTACATAGCTGCCAGCAGGAACCAACTATACTAACAGCAGAAATGAAATAACTTCTATTTTAATAATTCCTGTGGGTATAGTTGGGCAACTTTTGTATTTTTTGGGCAACTTTTCCCAAAAATACAAAAGTTGCCCAAAAAATACAAAAGTTATTTGGCAACTTTTGTATTTTTTGGGCAACTTTTCCAACAAATACAAAAGTTGCCCAACTATACCAGCAGGAACCATACCAGCAGGAACTACATACCTGCCAGCAGGAACCAACTATACTAACAGCAGAAATGAAATAATTTCTATTTTTATAGGGTATACTTGGGCAACTTTTGTATTCAAAGATCGTCACACGCATATTATTGCTACGCAATCCCACAAATTGCACACAAAATAGCACTACATTAAACAAAGTTTGAATATAAACAATCCATAGGATTCTATTTTTCTGTTTCATTGACATCCTAATATGACCATTCAAACAGGCATGATTAAGTAGTTAAAAAGCAACAAAAACAGCACCAATCCCGCCAGTGCGATTAAACAGTTAAACTACATAGTGATATTCTATTGGAAGAGAAGAACAACAAATGTCACAAGTCTTGATATATTAGATCAACATACATGCATGATACACCATTCTGATATGCAACTTTAACACAATTGAAAATCCAAGAATATCAGTTGATAAGGCACCACAGGTTTCAGTAAAAAAACTACAAAAGAATAACAAGAATTAAATGTATAAGACTTTGCCTTCTGAAGGGTGCTCAAATCCAGAATCTACAATGGCTCGAAGAAGCTCTGGTTTCAGCAAGAAGTCTCGGAATCCAGAGCTGTGAATTCCAACGTAGCCCCTGCAACATTGATTCAAGTAACAAGTTAATATCTTGGATTATCAACGTCATGATTAATAATGAATTACAAGCCACAATAACATCAATGAACTTCCACATGCAATCATTTACAGCCAAGTGAAGTATTTCATTTAGAAAATATGCAAGTGAGTTAATAGCTACAATAGTTACATGGTCATGTAGTTGTGTTATCTCTAATATCCAAATGGTAAAACAAAATAACAACAAGCTAAAAAGAAACATGAAAAATGGTTTGAACAAGTCTAAAGTTGTCCATAGCGTAATATAAGTGCATACACACGTATACAACCCTTCAAGATTATATAACTAAAAATAGTAAATAATGCACAAGTTGTAATCAGCATTTGAAACACTAATTAAATGTTGAAGTATTCAAATTTATGTGATAGAAAGTACTTGAGGTCAATTCAAACCATTTTCATAAGGTTCAAAAAGACCCATTTTGGCACCTTCAAGTAATGAAATTATTTGACTGGTCTAAAGTCGAAGCATACCTCAATTTAAGTGCTGTTTCTGAATCAGTGTTATCAGATCCATAGTAGCAGACAGTATCCGGGCTGAGCCTGTCCTGCTTCAAGAGACCTGCACTGCTACTTGGCACATCAGCCACTGGATTGTACTCTAGGAAACCCGGTTGAGTAGGCTGCTCACTTTGAGGGATAAAGCACTTCAATCTTTCAATCTGTAACACATGGTTAATGTTTGAGTATGCTTAAAAAATCCAATAAAAACTTCATTGAGTCTGATGTTGTAACAGGGCTATCAGAATTACTTCTCCACGAAGAACATTATTTTCAGAACCAAGCTCTCGCTCCTGGACATTGCAACACATTATAAATCAACATGTAAGAAAAAGGATAGCCTAAACCATCATATAATTGCAATATTTGATTAATGATTTATCAAGAGTTTATTACCTTGGGATTTGAACGATCAATTTCCTCAAACAGCATAGCATCCTGATATAAAAATATACACTACGCCAGAATGTGGATTTAGTCACACATGCTGTTTTTCGAACAGCCACACAGTCGCTTTTTTATGTGACTAAATGTACCAGAATAAAATAAACAGCCACACTTGATCCGACTTGTGTGACCATTTCGGAATTACATCCGAGGGTACAGCCACACATTTGAATATTTTCGTGACTATACGTATCTGGTAAATTTTTTTTTGATTTTTGGTCACTTATAATTTGGGACGTGTGACGGATACAAATAAGGTTGAAACATTAGTCACACTATATATATACATATGTGACAAATATATGTCACGCAATTGAAAAGTGTGACCAAAATCCATATATGGTCACACGAAGTAATTGTGTATGTGGCTAAATCATATGCTCAAGTTTGTCACACATTATTTAAGCGTGACTCCTAGTTTTTGTTGAAAATTTAGCCACATATGAATTTGAAATGTGTGACAACTGAAAAGTAAGTTTGAAGCATAGTCACGATATGCATTTAAAAGTGACAAATATATGTCACACACTTGAGATGTGTGACCAAATGTCATATATGGTCACACTAAACCATAGGCATACATGATTAAGTGTGACCAAAATTCGATAAAAATAGTCACGTAAGTTAATATGTGTGTCTAAAGTTAAGTGTGTGTTTGCCTGCCAATTCCTAATGTGTATGGTCACACTTAATTGTAGCACAATCATGTGACTATAGGCTATACAATAGTAACACCATACCACAAATGTGCATCTAAATTATGTTTATGGCCACATTATAAGGGTATTATATGTGACCAACACATTGAAAATAGTCACACTGTGAAATATTCATGTGACTAATATGTATAGCAAAATGTGAACTCAGTTATCATTAACCTTGATATTAGTCACATTGAGTGTTTGTGTGACTAAATTCAAGATGTTACATATGGTCACATGAAGTATTTATTTAAGTGTCTAAATCATAGAGTCATATTTTGAGTTCAGACTGTTAGTCATGACTCTTCATTTAATTTGCCCCATTACAATGCTGGGATTTTATAGTCTATCTAGTTTAATGCAGTAGTATGTAAGTATGTTACTTGCCCCTAGCTGGAACCAGATTACTTGACTTTCTAAAGTCAATTTTCAACTTTATAATGAAGTAACATGTTACTAAAGTGCCTGCAAGTGCATATACATGATAAATGGAAACTACAAATACAATAAATTAAAGCTTGACTGCAAGTGGACATATAACAGTGAAAACCGCAAAATTTTTCATTGCCATTGAAAAGCTTGACTTTTTTGAGTCAAAATCCATTACAACAGGCTAAATTACAGGAACAACTATTTAATACTAAAACAGCTATTCATCTAACATTACTAACTTTACAATACCAGCAGTAACCTTGCACTTAGCCTTGAGCAGCAGTCTTAACTTCAACCAGCAGGGTTAACTATTACACTAGCAGTCTTAATGCAGCATGACATGCTTCACTTGGATTTTCGTATAACAATACCTTCAATGTCGGTTCGATAGTAGTCACTTCGTGATTCCTTGCCCAAGTCTTCTTTATATACACGTGGCAATATTTTTTCATTTTGCTCGTGAATGACTGTACTAAACTCCTCATCGACTTCGTCATATGTATCTTTGTAATTCTTGGTAGGTGTTTTAAAGACAATGGACAAATTTTTCTGTACCTGGTCTTTCACATAAAACACTTGTGTTGCTTGTGACGCTAATATGAACGGATCATCCTTGTGGCCGAAAGTATTCATGTTTGACCAACGTATAACCAAGAGTTTTGCGATTAGCCCAATCACATTTGAAAAGAGGAATTTGCCTGAAACGGTAATCTAGTACCCATATCTCTTGTAAAACCCCATAATAAGATGTTTTTTTTATGGTTGCAACTTCTTTTTTGGATATGTGCACATCTACTGACTCAACACTAACCCCACTGTTCTGGTAAACTATGCCATCATTACTTTTCGTACGAAATGTATACCCATTGATGTTATACGCCTCGTATTTCACTACGCTGGCGCGTGGTCCAAATGATATCCACCTCACAGTTTCTGATACACTGTCATTGGATATCGCTAACTCTCTCTCAACCTGAATTTCATTACAAGTATATATATTACCTTTAAATTGCAGGAACAACAAACAAACAATTAAAGAATAGGAGTGTTTGGGATAATGAAATGGTGTGCTGGTCGACCTCTATCTAATGTCATATACAGGAGGGACAATTATGATGATAGCAACAAACAAACAATTATAAACAACATACAAGTAATTACCTCTTCGAGTAACCACTTAGCAAAAGATTTACTGTGCTCATTCTCCAGCAATGCAAGTTTTTTACCCGGGTTTTTTCTTTCAAAACTTCCTTGTGTCACCTGAAACAAATAAATGTCTTTGATTATTATATTTGATAGAACATTTTAAGCAACGAAATCGACATGTGTTAGTAATATATACTTACTCGATATACGGTTGAATTTCATCTGTATTTTGTATTACATACAAATGTGCTTTCTGAAAGGATTCTACGGAAACTTCACTTGGTTTGCCGGCCGACAATGGCTTTCCGTCCTCAACTTCATTGGTTACATGTTTATCAGCTGGGATACCAATAGTTTTCATGGTTTTATGATATTCGCTAAAAAACTCTATTGTTTCTTCCGCGATAGTCTCCTCGGCAATGCATCCCTCTGGTCTATTTCTGTTTCGCACATGTCCTTTAATAACCTTCATACATCTTTCGAAGGGATACATCCACCGAAAGCATATGGGACCACATAATTTTACCTCCCTAGTTAGGTGCACAGTCAAGTGTATCATAATATCAAAAAATGACGGAGGAAAGAACTTCTCGAGTAGGCACAGTGTAACAACAAGTTCTTCTTGCATCTTATCTAGTTCTTGCAAGCTGATTTCTTTCCTACATATAGATTTAAAGAAAAAGCAAAACCTGATAATAGCATATCGTGTGGGCGGGTGCATGACTGAACGTATAGCAATGGGTAAAAACTCTTGCATTAGCATGTGATAGTCATGCGATTTAAGGCCAATGAGCTTCCTATCATTTAGGCTGACCAAACTAGAGAAATTTGAACAATAGCCTTGTGGTACCCTGATGTTGCTTAACGTTTCACAAAAGATGTCTTTTTCAGCATTCGTTAATGTGTAACCTGCTGGAGGTAGTGTTGTTTTGTCTGCTTCTTGCCTAGCAAACAACTCTTCTTTTATCCCCAACTCTTCCAGATCCAGTCGAGCATTCATTCCATCTTTTGTCTTTCCAGGAACATTCAGCAAAGTTCCGAGTAGACTCTCACCAACATTCTTTTCTACATGCATGAAGTCAATACAATGCGGAACAGAATGATGCCTCCAATACCTTAGCTTTCGATACCAAATGTTGAATTTCTTCCAATATGCTTCATTTGCTTGGCTTGAACTACCCTCTTCTTCTGTTGTTTTCCTTTTCTGCTTTTTAATCTTCCCACCTCTGCCTCTGGTATCTTGATCTTGGTTTTTCGAGGTTTTTCCTTTTCCCCACTTATTTTCAATATGTTGTACCTCGTTGTATATTTGTTCCCCGGTCAATGGATTTGGAGCATGACGTGGTTCTTCTTGTCCATTAAACGCCTTCCTTTGCGTTCTGAACGGATGGTTGTATGGTAGATATCGTCTGTGTCCAGCATAACTTTGCTTGGATGAGGCGGAAAGTCTAACACAGTGTGTATCTTTCCCACATACTACACAACCTTTGAATCCACTGTATGGGCAGCCACATAATGTACCAAGTGCAGGGTAATCATTTATCGTCCATAACACAACGGCGCGCAGATTAAAGTTTTCTTTTTTAGAAGCATTGTATGTATCAACCCCTTCCTCGAATAAGGTTTGCAGATCATCAACCAACGGTTCTAAAAATACATCGATATCATTTCCCGGGTATCCCGATATCAATACCGAAAGCATGATAAACTTTCTTTTCATACACAACCATGGAGGAAGGTTGTATATGACAGATAAAACTGGCCATACACTGTGATGCCTATTTCCTGAGTTGACGTCAACCCCATCAGCCGATATTCCTAGCCGTAGATTTCTCGGATCTTCAGCAATTTCGAGGAATTTTTCATCTATGGTACGCCATGCCTGTGAATCTGCGGGGTGACGTAAAACACCATCTGTTATCCTCCTTGTTGCGTGCCATGTTAGATCTTCTGAAATACTTTCTAACTTAAAGAGGCGTTGCAGTCTTGGTATAATTGGAAAGTACCACATTACCTTTGCCAGAATGTTTTCGTACACTTTATGTGTCTTACTATCCACCTTCCATCTTGATGTCCCACAAGTTGGACAAACAGTCAACTCCTTGTTAACCTTCCAGTAAAGAATGCAGTTGTTGCTACATACATGTATCTTTTTGTATCCTGATCCCATCATTCTCACTAGTTTTTTTGCCTCATAAGTTTTTTCAACCATTTCGTTACCAGCAGGTAGCATCTTTTTCAACAATCCTAGTAATTCAGTAAAGAACTTATCAGAAGCTCCATACTTACCCTTCAAGTTGAGTAGTTTAACTATTGCGGACAACTTTGTGAAGTCAGGACATCCTTCGTAAAGTGACTTCTCCGCGTCTAATAATAGTTGTTGAAACTTGGCAAGGTTATCCTCATCAAAACATTCTTTTGCACCATTAACCATGTTCACTGTTGCTGGGCCATCTGTTGGAATTTCTGGAACAAAATCCATGTCGAAATCCGTGTCGTCAACAAACTCCTCTATTGTAGCATTAACAGGTATTTGGGCAGTTGTTGCTTGCTCATCATTTTCTCCATGTTTATCCCATTTTGTGTAGCTTTGATTAATCCCGTGGCAGAATAAATGGAACTGCACATCCTCCACTTTATGCTCTATGCGGTTTAAACATGAGATACACGGACATGGCATCTTAAGCTGTTGTTTATTACCTCGTGGGTCGATGTTCATCATCTTCTGCAAGTTGTGTTCTGCATACTTAATAAACGCGTGTACTCCAGCAATATATTGTTTCTTGGTCCTACTAGTTTTCATCCAAGACTTGTCCATGCTATTGTTGAGGTCAAATGGTAACGTATGTATCCTACAAGTCACAAATTAAACCAATATAAGCATCAAATCATTTGTGCATAAGTAAACCAAGTATTTACCACTACTAGTACAAAAGGTACTGCTGCTAGTGAAATTTAGTACGGCTAGTATAAATTTAGTACTGCTAGTACCCGTCACAAATTAAACCAATATAAAATTGTAAATGTTTGATACGTTTGGGCCTAACTCTAATGTGGGATAAAATGTTTATTTTGAAAATATTACAACCATACATTAGTAAAATCTAGTATTAATGGTTTTTGTTGCAAAGTGAAAATTAAAATAATACTACTCTGTTAGTATAGTATTAATGGTTTTTGTTGCAACTTGCAAGTAATTATGGGGAAGGCTATTTCATCATTACACACTATTCACATTGCTAGGCTCGATACATCTTTCTTCCTCTAGGTGTTTCTTGATTGTTGTTGTATATAAAGCAACATACCTCTCATAATTTTCATCTCTTCTTAACAAACCAAAATAAAATTTAAAAATTACAAAAAATCTCAAAATTTTTTGTTATCAAAATCATATATGGAAACTAAACTAGTGATTTGTTCTGAATTGGCAACAGTTGCAAACTCAAAGCTTGTGAAAGACATGATGCTAGTTTACTATGAGCGACAGGTTGAAGCTACTTCCAAGGAAGTTCATGATTTGAGGCACAAGGTTTCTGAGAAAAGAATGCTGATAAACAATAGGGATAAGATGATCAAGGAGTTAGAGCTTTTATATGGTTTTGATTCTGCTCTTGAAAGCATTGCTGATTTAAGGAGGATGCAAGAGGAGGACATGATGGCATCTGATAGGTTGCTTGTTGATATTGCCCAAAAGCATAAGCGTCTAGGTAATTTGGGCAACTTTATCACGAAGCTTGGATCAATGAACTACTGATGTGGTTGATATGTTAGTTGACTATGTTTATGTCTTTTGTGTTTTGTGGTGTCATGGTTGATGTTGTTGGTAGTCTTTCTGATGTTGTTGTGTTTTGTGCTGTCATCGAATGGTAACGATAGATGTATGGTATGATGTTAAATATTAATGCAACTATGTTAGTGTCAATATTATTTTCTAACAGCCTTTTGATTTGTAAAGTTACAATGTCAAGTGTTTAGCACTGCCTAGTTCCAAAAATGCATATACTTAAGAAAGTCAAACTTTGTTTATTACACCTAAATGCAGGAAGTTACCTACACATACCAACCAAGCCTTTAATGGCATTTACTTATACATTGAACTATGTGATCCTCTTTACTTTAAATGGCCATTACATAAACACAACATTACACACAACATTACACCATCAAAAACCTGTCAAACACTAAACCTCATCCACAATGACTTCCAAGCCAAATGTTATTGAAATATCCTCTGATTCATCAGGACTAATGTCTCCTAAACCTGATTGGAATTTCCCCTACCCTCCTACAGGTAGCTTTCATAAGAGAATACCACCTAAGGGAAAGGTTGTTGACTCGAGCTTTGACGATTTTAGCTCCTTTAACAGTAGCTTTTTTAATGATAGCTTGGTTTCTAGCTATCATTCAACATCTGAAGATGAAGCTGTCTCAAAAAAAGCCACAATGTCCAAAAACCCTCCAGTTCACACTCTGTCAATCCCAGGAAAAAGGGAACAAGTTCTATGCCTACCAAATCAGGCAACTAGGGAAGAAATCCAAGCAAAGAAGAGAAAGGGAAAAGGCCCAATTGAACTCACTAAGGGTAAAGGGAAAAGGACAATTAGCTGAGCTTTACTAGTCTTGATGTTATGATGCTACTGTAATAAGTACTATGTTTTCTCCTTGTATGTAATCAACTATGCAATCAACAATGCATCTATGTATACAGAATTTTGTTATGTAATAACAGTTGGTTTTTCAAGTTGAAGATGCTATTTTTCATTCATGTTAAACCCAAAATACAACTTTAAAAAACTATATATCCTACAAGTTACAAATTAAACCAATATAAGCATCAAATCATTTGTGTATAATTACAATAGATAGTGGGCAGAATTTGCTATCTTTATAATTGTAAAAAACAATTTCGAGAATAATATAATTTCACCATTATTGCATAAAAAAAATGATTTCCTAATTAAAAAAATTACCTAATTTAGATCTAAATGAACCTCCCTCCGTTGTTGATGGCCGGACCGGCGAGTGGTGGCTGTGATTGGTTACTGGTGAACGGTGGATGGTGAGTGGTGGCTGTGATTGGTGAGAAATGTGCGAAATTTGAAATTTGCTGAAAAAAATATGGGGGTCTTTAATTTTGAAATTTGCTGAAAAAAATATATATGGGTGGGATTTTAAAAAATATATATATGGGTGGGTTTTTTAAAAAAATATGGGGGGCTTTAATTTTGAAATTTGCTGAAAAAAAAATGGGGCTTTTTAAAAATTTTGGGGAGGGAAATACCAAAAAGGAAGCAACAGGTATCGAACCTGTGACCTCCCCTTCACAACACCAACAACTCAACCATCTCCGCCCTTGGTCTTTTTCGATTATACCTTCTTTTGTATTCCTCTTATAGACTATCTACTTTATTAAAGAAAATTGTTACAAAATCCAAATATCTTCTATACAAAGTTAAACCTGTTAGTACAACGTTAAACCTAGCAACACTAATAGAGACACAAGCAGTAATAACATTATTTCCTTTTTGCTTGTCTGAAGATCTTTCTCAGTAACTCTCTTGCCATTACTGAGTCTTCATCAGTAACTGTCAGCTTAGCATCTAACATAACAAATAAGCTAGCTGCCCTTAATGGATAATCTTTTTCTATCAGCATGTAGACATCCACTCCATTCTTTATAGATACATGGTGAACACCACATGTGTCATACAGTCTCCATTTTGTACTCAACTCATGAGCTCGAAAATTCCATAAGTTATCTTTTGGATCAGGTTCATACAACCTCTTCAATTCCACCCATAGCTCCTTCTCTTTGTCTTGTATACGATATGTAGATCTGAACATTTCTTTAACCAGACTCCATAGATTGTCCAAGTCTTCTCTATAAAAAATCTTCAGCATATCTTCAAAATACTTATAAATTTCTGAGTGTCCTCCTAGCCTGATTATCTTCCAAGCTTTCCCAAATGTATCTTTGTGTATCTCCAAATCAATAATTGGATGTTTAGCTTGAATAGGATGATGAACATCCAATGCTTCTGGGATTATAACAATCATATGCTGCTTGAGTCTTTCGTCAGTTAATTCCTCTGCTGTTTCTTCTTCATCTGCTGTAGGTACTTCTTCACCAAACTTCTGTTTCTTTGAAGATTCAGACTCCAATATTATACCATGTCTTCTTGTAGTTCTACATGGTTTTTCTGTTCCCATGGGAGTAAATGTGTTCACTCTTGTGTAAACCCTTTCAAACTCACTCTTGATCTCCTCAAAACTTCTACCTTGGAACTGCTTCCTTTGTATCCAGCCATGTTCAACATGTAAACACACATGGTGTGTCTTTGCTGAGCTTTACTAGGTGGTTTACTCCTCTTTTCTTTGGCTTTTTGTTCTGCAGCAGACTTTCTTCTGGAATTTATTAGTTCAACAAGTTGTCTTGACTTCTCATCAATGGACAACACTTCATCTCCTCTGAGTTTACCTAACTTTTCCTTTAAAACTTCATCAGCATCAATCATATACTGAACTTCTTGAGCGTGATCAAACATTGCTTCAGTTGCTTGATTTGCAAGTCTTGTTTGATCAAGGAAATATGCAATATCAACAATTTCTGATGTTTCATCTTCCTGTGCTTTATTAGCTACCTCTGCATCAAAACTAATCTGAGCAAGAACACTCTTCTTGTCCTTCTTTGGTGGCTCTTCTTCAATCATAATGCCCTTTGCTTTATCTGCCCTTTGCCTTCTATCATACACATCCATATCTTGTTGATGAGAAGTACCAATATTTTCAGCATCCAAATCTTCTTCACCCATATCTTGCCTCCCCTGAAACTCAACATTCTGTTCAACCAAAGAAATATTGGGGTCTTGATCAATATCAGCTGTCTTCCTCCCCCGTTTGGAAGAAACATCCATGTCATCATCATCTGAGCTTGTAGACTCCACAATATTTGCCTTTCTATTTGCTTCAAGTGACTTAACTTTAGACTGCAATTTCTTCACTTTTTCAATGACCTTCTTGTAAGCAGTACTATACAACTGCTTTGTCTCCTTGAGTGCTTGCTTTGTCTCCTTGAGTTCTTGCTCTGTCTCCTTGAATTCTTGCTTTGTCTCCTTGAGTTCTTTCTCCAACCCAGTCACCCTTTGAGTCAATTTGGTACAAATATCCATCAATTCCATTAGTGACACTCTGCCCTCATCACTTCCAGGTGTGTTACCTCCCGATCGAGGTGAATCGTGGGGCATTTCCCCCATATTTGGTTGTGAGGCTGATTGAGAACCAGATGAACCTGTGGGTGTGTGATTGGACTCAACTGGGCTTGTTGATCCTTCTCCCTGAATGTTTTGATTTTGAACCAACATTGTTTCAAAAAGTGGAACTACTATCCCATTAAACCCCCTAGAAGCCATGCTCATGTTACAGAACAGTTTTTGAGTAAGGCAAGGAGTTGGATAAACAATTTTATGAGATAGAACCAAACTTTTCCGTATATTCAAAACCGTTTGTATAAACCTTGGATACATTAAAAACTTGTATTTGTTATCCACATTTTTCACCATACCATCAAAAATTAATTTTGAAAAGTTAAAAGTCCTGTTTGTTGCTAAACAAATGAGAGCAGTTGCAATATTGCTGCTGAATTACTCCCATGCGGTTTTCTTTGGACTTAAACAATGAAGGATGGTATGTATGAAGAATCTCCATTGGGGGTCAAAACATCCTTTTTGAAAAGTCAGAATTTGAGAAGATGTGTCATACCCCATTCTGGAAAGGTTATGAAAAATTTCAGTATTAGGCAAAGAACTAATACCATTTTCATCTGCTAAATGGAGATGCCTCCTAACAGATGCCTCAGTAATAGTTATTTTTCTGCCATCAACTGTTGCAATTAACTCTTTGTCTCCATTCTCAAATGTATTGGTAGTAACAGACCGCCAAAACTGTTTGATTTGAGAGACATAGATAGTAGGATCGACTGTAAGAGCGTACCTGATGTGGGTATTGTTTAGAAAATCTATTATCTGGTGGAAGCGTTGACTCCCTTCTGGTTTCTCCAAGAATGCAACCTGGTTATGCGTATCACAAAACTCTAAATTTGCCATGAAAATTGAGTAAATGCTTGATTAGAGTGCTGGGTTATGATTGGACCTACTTCAATTAATTGTTTCTCAAGTTTGAAGAAATGGTATAAATTGTATAAAGAAAGAGAGTTATCCAATTTATGAAACCCTACTCTGTTATAGAGTTTTTTTTAAGAGGTAAGTAAAGTAAAGTAATGTAATGTAAAGAAATAGGGAAGAGCGGAAGTAAAGTTTATAGATTTTTGCATGTTTGTAAAGTAAATGAAAGTAGGTGGCCTCATTTTAAACTTTTTATATTTGTGGAATTATTATTATAACCTTGCTCGATAATAAATACACACTAAAGACAAAGGTTGTTTTCGACATTAACTCATTTGATTTTTGTCTTTATTCACTTTACTTCACTATGAAAGTTGGGACAAAGAAAACCAAGAACACACATAAAATTTCACTCCATTTCATTCCCTTCATCTAAAAAAACTTGAGAACATAGTGTAAATAAAGCGAAGTAATTGACAATAGTTACCCCAACGGTTAGAAATAAACCACGGTTAAAACCCAGAAACGGCTACCCAGTACCCAGCAGTACAACGTTTTACTCTAGCAGAACAAACGTTTGCCTAGCAGTAATAACTTTGTGCATCCACTCCATTCTCAGACAATTAATTAAACATCAAATATTTCATTGATTTTTTAAGGCTACAAGTATATACATCTAATTATCCAACCTAAATACTAAACATACTAAAAACAAAAAAAAAAAAAAAAAAAAAAAAAAAAAAAAAAAAAAAAAAAAAAAAAAAAAAAAAAAATCATCCTAAACTGCTTCACTCCATTTCACCCCAACTTGTTAGAACCAGAGCTCTCTTCCCTGCTTCCCATCAATTTCTGGCTTTCCTTGAGTCGTTTAAACACAATTTCAAGATCGCTAACCCTCTTTTCTAGATTATAAGGGTCCTGAAACCCATCTTGTTGCTCTCCCCTGGTTTTGCAGCACAAACCCATTTTGCTGCTCCACCACAATTTGCTGCTGATCCTCTTCTTTTTGCTGCACCACCTCCTCCTCTTCACCTTCCTCCTCCTCTTCCTCTTCATCTTCTTCCTCCTCCTCCCCGTAGTCACACAATCCCCAAACCTCATCCCAGTAAAAGTCTTGCGCATGCAGCCAGTTCAAAATTTGACCCCTCATCCACGTATGTACCTTCCTATACGACCCATATTCTGCAATGGGTTCATCCCCGAAAGCAATTAACACTGCGTCAAACAGCAAATTGTTGTTTAACACCCACTCGTACTCTTCAGCATCATTTTGAAAGGTAACATTATTTGCTGCCATTGTTGAAGTTTTCTTTGAATTGAAAGGGATATATGTGTTTGTGTGTGTGTTCTTTGGTATATATATAGTCGATAGGTATAAATAGGCTGGAGAGGTAGATGCCAAGACTTTAGGCGGGAAAATGGATCGACGGCGCGCGCGCCAAAAGTAAAGTGTCAATTGAAGTTTTACGATTTCCTTTTACCAAGTATTGACTTTCCATTTACAATGAGTTGATGCAACAACAAGTTGTATATCATGCTTTGTGAATAATAAACTTCCAAACTCAATATTTCCAACTATTGATCAAGTGGTGGTTTGGTTTAATTAAGAGTGGCAAGATGTGTAGAAAAAAAAAGAATAGTAGTTAAAAAAAAAAAAAAAAAAAAATCTAATGTTGTTGACGTGGCGGTGAAAACCAACTATAGCCGACGGTTCGGGTTCGTGGCGGGTTTTAGTGTACCCGTACCCGAACCCGTTTATAATATACCCGTACCCGCCCCATATCCCACCGGATACCCGTTATCCATCGGTTTTTCGGGTTTCCCCGCGGGTATCGAGGTTATCCGTAATATAATTAAAAGTTAAAGAAAATGAATATCGTATCAAACGATTTAACGCAACATATCGCAACGCAATGTACTCGGCACGATATTCACCAAAAAAATCAAATGCGCAAGAGGTTTCAAAAGTTAATCATTCTCATTTCAAAAGATAATCTCGTTTTAGCCTTTTAAAAGGGTTTGGTATCCTCATTCGTGTGACGGTAGAGAACACGGACTCACGAGTACTCACTCCAAAAAAATGAATAACCGAATTAATAGTCGAGAAGAGTATTGACAATAAATCGAGAAGAGACGAGATGACGAAAACAAGTCGAAGAGATAACTAACAACAAACATATCAAATAAGATGAGTCGATTGGTAATCGTCTGTATTTTCCCATAATCCCGTTTATTAGTACAAGGTATACTCGTTTTATGATTTAAAACAAGTTTGGACTTACGACAAAATTAATCTTTGGAAATAACAAAATTTCGCCAAGACCCTTTCATTTATCGAACGTTTCCAATTCAAAAGACTTTATTGAAAATCAATTTCCCGAGTAATTTATAATATAACGAGTATTTATATAAACCCTAAACCCTAAACCCTAAACCCTAAACTCTAAACCCTAAACGCTAAACCAATCCGTAACTCAAACAATAACCAAACGAGTAGTCCAATAAATCCAAATATGTTAGTGTACGGGTAGCATGTCTCGAATAGTCCAATATCCCTCGTGTGTTCCGTTTTTATCCCAAATGTCACACGAAAGGTTTTCAAAATCGAGATCCTACTTAAGATCCTATGGTAAAGATCCCGATCTTTACCATAGGATCTTAAGTAGGATCTCGATTTTGAAAACCTTTCGTTTGACATTTGGGATAAAAATGGAACACACGAGGGATATTGGACTATTCGAGACATGCTACCCGTACACTAACATATTTGGATTTATTGGACTATTCGTTTGGTTATTGTTTGAGTTACGGATTGGTTTAGCGTTTAGGGTTTAGAGTTTAGGGTTTAGGGTTTAGGTTTTAGGGTTTAGGGTTTATATAAATACTCGTTATATTATAAATTACTCGGGAAATTGATTTTCAATAAAGTCTTTTGAATTGGAAACGTTCGATAAATGAAAGGGTCTTGGCGAAATTTTGTTATTTCCAAAGATTAATTTTGTCGTAAGTCCAAACTTGTTTTAAATCATAAAACGAGTATACCTTGTACTAATAAACGGGATTATGGGAAAATACAGACGATTACCAATCGACTCATCTTATTTGATATGTTTGTTGTTAGTTATCTCTTCGACTTGTTTTCGTCATCTCGTCTCTTCTCGAGTTATTGTCAATACTCTTCTCGACTATTAATTCGGTTATTCGTTTTTTTGGAGTGAGTACTCGTGAGTCCGTGTTCTCTACCGTCACACGAATGAGGATACCAAACCCTTTTAAAAGGCTAAAACGAGATTATCTTTTGAAATGAGAATGATTAACTTTTGAAACCTCTTGCGCATTTGATTTTTTTGGTGAATATTGTGCCGAGTACGTTGCGTTGCGATATGTTGCGTTAAATCGTTTGATACGATATTCAATTTCTTTAACTTTTAATTATATTACGGATAACCTCGATACCCGCGGGGAAACCCGAAAAACCGATGGATAACGGGTATCCGGTGGGATATGGGGCGGGTACGGGTATATTATAAACGGGTTCGGGTACGGGTACACTAAAACCCGCCACGAACCCGAACCGTCGGCTATAGTTGGTTTTCACCGCCACGTCAACACCATTAGATTTTTTTATTTTTTTATTTTTATTTATTTATTTATTTATTATTATTATTTTTTTAACTATTATTTTTTTTTCTACACATCTTGCCACTCATCAAACCACCACTTGATCAATAGTAAAGGGGCAATTAATCCCTTTACCGATCAATTGTAAACAGACAAAAAAGTGAGTAAACCCTAATCAAAACACACATTCTTCTTACTCCCACGGCGGATTCCCACGGGTAACAGTAGGATCCTGGGGCAATTAAACCAAACCACCACTACTTGATCAATAGTAAAGGGCCAATTAATCCCTTTACCGATCAATTGTAAACCGACACAAAAATCAATAAACCCTAATCAAAACACACATTCTTGATTCTTCTTATTCCCACGGCGGATTCCCACGGGTAACAGTAGGATCCTGGGCCACCTTTCATTTCATCTTTGTCTTTTAATTTAGCTAATGGTAATAGTTTGAAAAACAGACGTGGCAAACAAAAACACGCAAACAATGAATCCAAATGACAACAAAGGTATGTTTTTTAATGTTTTCACATATCAGTTGATGATTCATTGTACAATAATTAGTAACAGGCTTTTGATCTATAAATGGTGATGTTTGGGGTTGTTGTTACCGATTCTAATGTAAAGCTGTGTGAATTTATTGTTGAATGTAAACTTGTGTGAAGTTTTAATTTATTCAAGTTTATGCTTTAACAGGTTCAAAGACAAAAATCCCTTCCAACAAGGTATATACTAAAGTTGTTATGTGTTTGTGGCTAAAGTTGTATATACCTTAATTATATCATTAATTAAATTTTTTGAAACAAATGGTATGTTGAACTATTAGGAGGTATGGGAAAACACAGATTGGAAGAGAAAGAGCCCTTTCTATTTCTCTAGCGATGAAGAATCTGGTGATGCTGACATAAAAGGTGTGAATTTATTGTTGAATGTAAAGCTGCTGTGTGAATTTTTAATTTATTCAAGTTTATGCTTTAACAGGTTCAAAGGCAAAAATCCAAACAACAACAAACCCAATCCCGCCGGGGCAGGGTATGGGGGAGGTAGGCTGTAGACAGACCCTACCCCTACCCCAAGGTAAACCCGGAAGTAGAGAGGCTGCTTCCAAAGAGACCTCCGGCACTAGGTCCAAATTCAAAATCATTTCCAACAAGGTATACTAAAGTTGTTATGTGTTTGTGGCTAAAGTTGTATACCTTAATTATACCATTAATTAAATTTTTTGAAACACATATGGTATGTTGAACTATTAGGAGGTATGGGAAAACACAGATTGGAAGAGACAGAGCCCTTTCTATTTCTCTAGCGATGAAGAATCTGCTGATGCTGACACAAAAGGGGTAATAATGGTCCATTTAATAAGTGTTGTTTCGCTACCTTTATCACATTCTCAAGACTTAATCCATTATATATACTCGTTCAACTTGTAGGTAAATGACAAAGATGAATCCTCTTAAGCTACTCCCAAACTTGGGACTACCGTATAATTAAGAAGATGTACCAACCGATGGCCGTGAAGAAGACTTCTCGTACATTAAATGTGTTGAGAATTATGTAAAGGTGGTGATCATCTCGACTATTATGAACTAGAGGATAATTAGTTTAATATGGTACGTAGTAGCAGTTATGAGTAAGAAGATGTACGTTGTATCAACCGATGGCCGTGAAGAAGACTTCTCGTACATTAAATGTTGGGCCGTGAAGAAGACTTCTCGTACATTAAATGTTGTGTTGAGAATTATGTAAAGGTGGTGATCATCTCGACTATTATGAACTAGAGGATAATTAGTTTAATATGGTACGTAGTAGCAGTTACGAGTAAGAAGATGTTGTATCAACCGATGGCCGTGAAGAAGACTTCTCGTACATTAAATGTGTTGAGAATTATGTAAAGGTGGTGATCATCTCGACTATTATGAACTAGAGGATAATTACTTTAATATGGTACGTAGTAGCAGTTCTGATATTTTATTTGGATAAATGTAATTATTAATGGTGCAGTAACTGGTAACTAGTGTAGTTTAACTCTGTATCTATTTTATAACTGTAATGATAGTATTTTGGTTTGTTAAATGGTAGCAATTTGTGTTCTTGATGTGATGATTGCACAGTTAGATTTTATGGTAGCAGTTTCTGTTGTTGATTTGATGATTGCACATATTTATTTAATGGTAGCAGTTTGTGTTCTTCATTTTTCATGTTGGTTTATGATTTAATGGTAGCAGTTTGTGTTAAATGGTGTGCAAGTTGTGTTCATGATTTTGGTGTAATTGTGTAAATTTGAGTTCTTGATTTGATATGCAGTTTGTGTTCATGATCTTTGTTCTAGATCTTGGTTCATGATTTGCGATTAAGATAATGAAACTATAACATTTGGAGCCAAAATTTTGATAATGGTAGCAGTTTGTGTTCTTCATTTTTCATGTTGGTTTATGATTTAATGGTAGCAGTTTGTGTTAAATGGTGTCAAGTTGTGTTCATGATAATTTTGGTGTAATTGTGTAAATTTGAGTTCTTGATTTGATATGCAGTTTGTGTTCATGATCTTTGTTCTAGATCTTGGTTCATGATTTGCGATTAAGATAATGATATATATAACATTTGGAGCCAAAATTTTGATTTTTTCAAGTTTATGCTTTACTAAACAGGTTCAAATTTAAGGAAAATTTTTAAAATAATTCAATTGTTATTTTGAAATTAGAATTTGGAGCCAAAATTTTGATCCAAAATTTTGAAATCGCCTAATTAATTAGAAGCGGGTACCAAGAATAAGGTACGATTCATCTTCTTCCTATACCCTCTTTTCTCTCCTAAAAAAAAATACTGCCAAGAAAACACAATAATCAATTCTTATATCACCATTACTCTCAAAGCCAGAATCATTTTCTTGTACCCATTGTTACTCAAGAGTCATGGGAATTCAACCCATTGTTGATAATCATCTTTTGCTTCCTGCTGATAATGAACATGATGATAACAACATAGACTATGAATCCGAAAAGTATTCTGATGAGGAAGATCTAGATGCGCCTGGAACCAACCAATCAGATCGGATACTAGCTAAGAGAGGCATGACCAGGCTATTTAAGTTTCGCATGAAATATGGCAACCCTGGTGGAATAAAGCTCAAGGTAACCTTCGATGCATTGAATAGGGTATCAGGGTTACACAGAGCACTGTTTACGAGTTTTTTAGGAGATCTGGTTCGTGAGCATATAGGTTTGAAGAATCTTTCCTGGAGGAATGTGAATAAAGAAGAAAGAGATAAACTATGGACTGACATCACTGTACATATATACTACTGTATTTTTTAACCCAGTACTACATAATTTTATCTATGCAGTTACATTATGTGCAACTAATTAACAACATTGTTGTTAATCTTTGCAGCGATATTTTGATGTTGACGTGACATTCAGAAAATTGGTAATGACTCGTCTTGGTAAACTGCTAAGGACTTTCAGAACGAAGCTCAGAGAAGAATACATTTTGCCCCACCTAAATACACCTTCCAAACTGAATGAAGTCCCGGCCAAGTATAGTCGATTTGTGAAATCAGAAGACTGGGTCGAGTTTGTAAACAACACGACCACCGATGAATACAAGGTTTTAATTAGTCATCTTTATTTAAGTCTATATGTCATTTCATAATTTTCAGTTTGCAGCATTACCACATGTAAACGCCTTATGATTTTGTGTTTTTAGAAGATAGCTGATAAAGCTAAAATGTCGCGTTCCAAAAATATTTATCAGCATAAAATGGGACGAGGTGGATATGTTTATTTGAAAGAGAAAATGGTAAGATCACATGTGTATGCACCTTCATATTTTCGTTTATCTTGTTTTAATTAACTTTACATGTGTATGCATTTGATGTTTATTAGATAAAAAATAAAGAGATTGAAGCAGATGAAGAACCCCCGCGTGGTATAATGTGGTTGAAAGGAAGGGTAAACAACGATGGCGAATTTCCAGATGATGAGATCACATCAGTGGGAGATACACTTGTAAGTTTGACTGCAAATTCTATTATTATGCTTATATACCAACAGGATTAAATGTGTACTAGCAGTAGTAAATTGTGTACTAGCAGTGGTAAACACTAGCCATATTTGTAATTGAAGTTCATGAGCATCACTAACTCCATCTGAGTAGCATTGACACAAATAAGAGCATCAGTTACTCTAACAGCATCCAGAAGACTTTTAATCCCAACATTTCCTATATTTTTTTTTGCAGAAAGAATCTGATGACCAGATCAAGAAATTGTCCAATGAGATTACAGAAACAAAAAGAATACTTACTCAACTGATGGCACAGTTGAGTCAACAAGGGGTGCAGTTAAATTTGTCATCTCAATTGCCAGTAGCCTCAAATGCAAGCCAACAAGGGTCTACAGATTCCCAATCGCAAGGAAATGTGTCTCCAACAAAAGGAGTACTAACAGTATGTATTTCAACATGTATCTTGTTATTCTTTTGTTTATATAATGTAACGTGTTTTATATATACATATAGGAACCTGCTAAAACTGTCGGACCTGAGAAAAAGCCTCAGTCACGACAAAACGGGCCTCCAGATTCCCAATCAGAACAAAATGTGTCTCCAACACAAGCACTGCCAACAGTATGTATTTCAACATGTTTCTTGTTATTCTTTTGTTTAAATAATTTCTGATATATGTACATGCAAAAATTCTTTTTTTAAGCCATTTAACTGCAAACTGTGGCACTTAAAGAAATCAAATATCGTTGCTTTGGGTACATACATGTGTTTTTTCAACGTACATATATATAATTCTTGATATATAATTCAATGTTTGATACAAGCGTCGTCTTTTGTTACTACAGGTTACACTGCCAACTACAATGCAAAAGAAAAGTGACAACAACTGTGGACCAACAGCACCATCGAAGCGCAAAAGTAATATCTCTATTGAAGCCCTAAAGCAAGCTATGCCGGCGAAGAGTCAAAAGTCTTTAAATTATGGTACTTGAGAATTTGATTATGTACGACATTACAATTGTATATTCTGTTCAGTTATATACATTCGAGTTTTATTCAATTTCAAATTTCTTTTTGTTTATGATTCTGTTTTATATATATATAATATACTCATTCCAGCAGCACTAGCATAGTACTAGCAGTAGCAACTCTGCTCCAACAGTACTAACTTAAAAATACCAGTAATAACCCTGTGACTAAAAGATGCAGTCATGTATTATGGTCACGCTTATCAACATTATTGGTCACTCTTTGTTTAATTCGATGTGTGACTAAATATTACAAAAGGCCACACAAACATAAAATTCAAGTGGCCATTGGATGATCAATAGTCACACAAAATACAAATTTCTTCACTTTAAACAGCATATGGTCACACTTATTAACACTTTTGGCCACTTTATGCTTAAGTGTATGTGACTAAATACCCAAAACAAACATGCTTTGTGTGACTGAATATTACAAAAGGCCACACAAACTAAAAATTCATGTGACCATTGGATGATCAATAGTCACACAAAATACACATTTTTTCACTTAAAACAGCACATGGTCACACTTATAAACACTTTTGGCCACTTTATGCTTAATTGTATGTGACTAAATACCCAAAACAAACATGCTTTGTGTGACTAAATATTACAAAAGGCCACACAAACTAAATATTCATGTGACCATTGGATGATTAATAGTCACACAAAATACACATTTCTTCACTTAAAACAGCATATGGTCACACTTATTAACACTTTTGGCCACTTTATGCTTAATTGTATGTGACTAAATACCCAAAACAAACATGCTTTGTGTGACTAAATATTACAAAAGGCCACACAAACTAAGAATTCATGTGACTATTGGATGATCAATAGTCACACAAAATACACATTTTTTCACTTAAAACAGCATATGGTCACACTTATCAACACTTTTGGCCACTTTATGCTTAATTGTATGTGACTAAATAACCAAAACAAAGATGCTTTGTGTGACTAAATATTACAAAAGGCCACGCAAACATAAAATTCATGTGGCCATTGGATGATCAATAGTCACACAAAATACACATTTCTTCACTTAAAACAGCATATGGTCACACTTATTAACACTTTTGGCCACTTTATGCTTAATTGTATGTGACTATATACCGAAAACAAACATGCTTTGTGTGACTAAATATTACAAAAGGCCACACAAACTAAGAATTCATGTGACCATTGGATGATCAATAGTCACACAAAATACACATTTTTTCACTTAAAACAGCATATGGTCACACTTATTAACACTTTTGGCCACTTTATGCTTAATTGTATGTGACTATATACCGAAAACAAACATGCTTTGTGTGACTAAATATTACAAAAGGCCACACAAACTAAGAATTCATGTGACCATTGGATGATCAATAGTCACACAAAATACACATTTCTTCACTTAAAACAGCATATGGTCACACTTATTAACACTTTTGGCCACTTTATGCTTAATTGTATGTGACTAAATACCCAAAGCAAACATGCTTTGTGTGACTAAATATTACAAAAGGCCACACAAACTAAGAATTCATGTGACCATTGGATGATCAATAGTCACACAAAATACACATTTTTTCACTTAAAACAGCATATGGTCACACTTATTAACACTTTTGGCCACTTTATGCTTAATTGTATGTGACTATATACCGAAAACAAACATGCTTTGTGTGACTAAATATTACAAAAGGCCACACAAACTAAGAATTCATGTGACCATTGGATGATCAATAGTCACACAAAATACACATTTCTTCACTTAAAACAGCATATGGTCACACTTATTAACACTTTTGGCCACTTTATGCTTAATTGTATGTGACTAAATACCCAAAGCAAACATGCTTTGTGTGACTAAATATTACAAAAGGCCACACAAACAAGAATTCATGTGACCATTGGATGATCAATAGTACACATTTCTTCATTTTAAATAGCATATGGTCACACTTATTAACACTTTTGGCCACTGTTTTTTAAATTGTATGTGACTAACTTGAAAAAAACAACACACGATGTGTGACTAAATCATCACAAACGTCACATTTATTATATTTTCGTGTGGCCATAGGATGGGAAATAGTCACACATACTGATGAATCCAACAAAACTTGTGCCTAATTAGTCACACATATTCGGGTTTTGGTCACTCTTTTTCGATGAAAACGGCCACAAACTAAACAATGTGACTATATGATACCTACGGTGGCGCGACTTTTTGTCACACACACCCAAAAAAACGTGTGTGACTATATGCATATAGTCACGCATTTCCAGTGTGACGATAGGCAGAATCTGTACCAGTGATATTTACGATATCAGTTAAAGCTTTACAAGATTCCCATATGTTGCTCGTGGTGGTGGTGAAGAAATAAATCAAACCTTCTTTTCTTTGACTGAAATTAGACCATCATTCAGTTGTTGCTCTAATTCATGCAATTCCTGCACAGTCGCTGCATTAAGGTTACTGCTCGTTAACCGCCTACACCACATCAAGAAGATAATTAAGTGCTTTACAAGATGATTAGGGGTTCAAGTCACTAAAGCCAATGAAACTTGGTGCAGCAAGAGAGGAATTTACCAAGTAACAAGTAAACCATGAGAAATCACTTCATGAAATAATCATAGTGTGTCCTATTCTAGATGATTTTAACAGCACTAACATATATTCATAATGGTATAAACTGAGCGTTAGATGAGTACGTACGCATTTTCAGTTCTGAGCCTTGACACTTCACTTCTCAAATGTTCTAGCTCAGCTTGTTCTTGCCTCTGAACAAATGAAGTATATACATGAAATCAACATTGCATACATACAAACATAGGATAACACCTCATATAAACTTGATTCTATATAATATGGCTAGAAAAATACAAGACATAAAAACGCAATCTTGTAAATCTGTTATGAATTGTAACTGGGACACCTAGCAGGGTGTGTATAAGAAGTTAATTTAGGTACGCATGTGCATACACGAAAACTTTTTTTATGGTGTAATTAAAAAAAAAGGTATACTAGTAATACATATCCAAGATATGTTTTCATGAAAAAGTGTGCAGATCCTCAATCTTCTAAATCTGCAACAAATTCATGGTATAAAAGCAAATAAATTAGATTGTGTACCATCTCAGCTTGCAATTGTGATGTAGATGGTTCTGTCGCCACTTTTTCCTTCCCAATGGCACATTTTCTTTTTTTCGTTACCCCAATGTAAAAGTAGGAAACTGAATTCGGTCTCCTAGATGTGATTATTGATAAATGACAATATTATAAGATTTATCTTAACCTTCCCCTCATTGGTTAATTCAGGCTCGTTACAGCAGCTAGAACATAAAACTCTTATTCAGAGAACTCGTGTCTCGGTATTTTACTTGTTTTTATTAATATTACAAACCTTTCCAGAGCATAGAACTAGACGTCTGATGCCTTCTTCACGATCCGAGTGTCCACTCTGGTCCTTAATGAGGCGCTTGAATCTGGTCCCTTGTTTGTCAAAACCAGGGTGACCTTGAACATCATCAAATTCAGATTTTACTTGCAGTCTTTGTGACGAAGCAAGTTCTTTGGGCCATCACAATAAGTGGTACGATTACAATCCAATAAACAGAATCTGTCAGCATCGCCGCCCCAGCACTCATCTGTGTTCAGCAAACAAGTGAACCATCATAAGCAACACAAACATTCAAGATAAAATAAGCACAGCAAACAAGTGACCATGAGTTACCAAAGGGAAATAATACCTGAAAAATAATTTGAAACACGTAACTACAAAATGCAGCTGTTAGCACAAAATGACTTTTTGCCCGTTGACTCGTTGTATTCTCCTCATGACTGAGAGGCAATAAAAATTCTTGATCTTTACCAACATTAAATGTCTTGTGGTGTCTGAAACATCCATAAACCGAGAGTAGAGATCCAAACTGCAAACAAAATTTGGGACAGTGATAAGAACAAGTGTATCAAAATCATGTAAGTTCAAACAATTGATCTAAAATACAGAAACTTGGATAAAAAGAAGCACATACCGCGAAATAGAAAGTAACCAAAGACAAAGTCCACCTATAACAACGAAAAATAGCAATCGAAAGCAGCTATAACAACGTTCAAACAAATATCAGCGTTATGCTATACTCAAAGATCGCCATCTCTACGGAAAGAGTTGACGATCTACGTGAAAGTAAACAAATACCAATGTCTCTAAAAAACCAATACTAGATCAAAGTTTGAAATTTGTGGCACAATAGTATCTCCAAACTCGTGACTAAATATACTACGTACTATGGATAACTGGATAAGATCTATAGACAAATTACAATAACTTCATATATAAATAAGTAAATAACCAATTATGAAAACCCATTAAAGTCACTTAAAAATCACTCATTAACAGTTAGAAAACACATCAATTAAAAATAAATATACCTAGAACGATATAGAATCGCGATTGATGGGTGTAACAGGATGCTGCTGCTGCTCATTGTGACAATGAATGATTGATAATAAAGATGCAAATAATAACAGAAGAATAATATAATGAAGATAATTAATCTTCACAAATTACCTTAGTAAAGATCCCAACACCACATTCAATACCAACTTTAGTCAAGAAAAGATCATCAGCAAGCAACCTTTCCTTAAAGCCACTAAACTGAAGCAGCCATCTAATCAAAGCAGCCATCATACCTTACGGCGGCGGTGGAGGGTTCGGTGGTGATGGGGGTTCGATGGTGTGGAGGGAGTTATAATTGTGTGAAATTGGTGATGGTAGTGTTAAATGTGTTGGATCTGTGTATACATAAACAGTTAATAAGATGTAAAATGACCAAAAAACCACTTGTACAATATACGGTTGCCCAAAAATCAAAAGTTGCCCAAAATACACTACGGACACGTGGCATCCTGTGGTTGGTCGGACAAGTTGCCCTGGTCTAAGGGGAGAATTTTGTGAGATCGGGGCGGATAGTCTTAGCACTTGGGCAACCGGGACATTTTAATAATTATCCCTAAAAGAAATAAAGAAGAAAAGAAGGACAGAAAAGTCCCAAGGGCACGTTTGGTTAGGAGGTGTGTGTGTGAGGTTCTGAGTGTGCAGACCAGGGTTCGAACCCTGGTTTTGCACTTTTTCTTTTTATTTATTTTTTTGATTTTTCTTAGAAAAACTTAATAAGCACAAGAAAATAGGCTATTTTTATAAAAACAACTATTTTTGAAAACTTGAATTAAGCACAGAAAAAGCAGATTGAAGGAATTGACTTATTTAGAAGAAAAGCAACTAAGGTAATTTGGAAATAAGCAAATAAGCTAACGCACACTAAAGGGGACTGAATTAAGCTAAGTTACATGAAAACAATCTAAATTAAGCCAAATAAATCAGAATAAGCAGAACACATAAGGCAATAAGCAGTTAAGAAGAAACTGAGCTTTAGGTTCTGTGGTGCAGGCTTAAATCAGTCCGGAGGGTACTTTTTGAGCTTGAATTTAAGCACTAAGAAGATTAGCAATAACCACAAAAGCTGAGAAATCCTAAAGTACACCGACCAAAGTGCTTATAGACAAAAAAGCGGACTCTAGAAAACCAATTAAGAGCTTTTAATTGTCTTAAAAAAACTGAGCAGAACTGATGCACAGGGCAGATCAGGTCTGATCTACCACTTTTTGACACTTAAATAAGCAATAAAAAAGCTGAGAACTAGGGGGATGAACAACTTATAAACTAAATTTAAGACCCTAATGACAACAAATAAGCTCTAATATGGACTTATAAAGATGGATGATCATGAATGTTCACAATTGAGTGTTCTTTAACAGATTTAGTACCAATTTGGATCCAAAGCTACACAAAACCAAATGAATTCTTCCTAACTTTCATAAAGCAACTTATATCACTAGATTGAACATTAATATAGCAATAAAAAGGAAAAAATCTACTTATCTCAATGATAAGCTAATCCTAACAGTAAAGAACCACAATTCAAGAAAAATCTTCTTAAATCTATAAAACCCTTTAAAACAGCTTAACACAAGCTACAAACAGCTTATCTAAGCTTATTTAAGCCAAATCAAAGTTCCCCTAATGGCAATTGAACAGTACAGTTCAAATTTGACCCATTTTAGGCTTATGCCAAACACTCCCTTATGTGGGACTGTTTTGGATTTTAAGGTAATAAGACCAAATTAAGCTCAAACTTGAAAATACAAAAGTTCAAATAAGTAAATTAAGACTAGAAAAGCAGTTTTCTTTAGAAATTAAGCACTAGAAATAAGCTGGACATTATTAAGCAAATTTTTTTTTTGGTTTTTGATTTTAAGTACAAAACATTGACAACTAAATAAGAGCTATCAAATAAGCATCATAAGCAACAAAAAGCATAAATAAGCTATATGATTCGCGAAAATCAATGCATAAATATATCCAAGGAATACAAGGCAAGTTGTAATCCCGGTTCGTTTTCCCCAACGAAGGATGAATGGAATTTGTGATCTCGATTCGTGATACGTGTCGTGAATAAGGAAAATAATGGGAATTTGGGTTTTTACTCTAAAATAAGTGAACATTAACTAAAAACAACTTAAAAGGTAAGGAAAACGATAATCTAAAGTACGCGTGGCTAAAAACGTAAAGGAAAACTGAAAATACGTTTAAACTAGGAAATCCCGAGCCTAAACGTCAAAACGATGAAATATTACATCTACGGCATCAAACTAATTTTCCTAAGTCCTAAATGATAAAAGAAAATTTTGAAAAAAAGAATTATATTTTTTTGACTTATATTTAATTTAATATGATTTAAAAACTATTTATTTATTTATTTTTTTTTTCTTAAAAGCTTAATTAGCACAAGAAAATAAGCAACTTTTACAAAAACAACTATTTATGAAAACTTGAAATAAGCACAGAAAGAGCCGATTAAGGTGACCGCATATAAGAGACTTGATTGAATTTTTTTATTTTATATTATTAATTTTTTTTCTTTGAATAAGCACATGGAAATAAGCATTTTCTACAACTACGACTTTTTATGAAAAGTGATAATAAGCTCAGCAATAAGCTCAAAATCAGAACAGTCAATATGAAAAAAAGAATAAGCTAAGGCTTAAGGGATTTGCTAAATAAGCTGATGAAAAGCTATGCTAAGGCTGAAATAAGCTAAGTAATAAGCAATAGGAAAAAATGAAAACTGAAATAAACGAAAATAAGGCAAATAAGCACTTAAGGAATAACAAAATAAGCTAAAAAGGGGCTGCTGAGGCTGCTGCTAGCAGCCTTGGTGCAGGGCAAATAAAGGCATTTTTCAAGCCATAAAAAGCACTTATAAGCTAATTCTAAAAATATAAAAAAAAATACGAACAACTAGACAAGCTAGCCAAGTCTAACTGTGCCAAATTATAGCTTATTATCACTTAAATTAAACAAATTAAAAATAAAAGAAAAAGGGTGCAACAATGAAAAATCAAAAAGTGCAGACTGAGTATATGCCTACAGAGGTGATATTCTAGCTTATTTAAAAGCACTAAGACTAGACTGATAATCCACAAAAGCTTATTATACTAAAATATCATCCACCAAATATTAACCAGGCCAAAATTCAGAGCTTAATTAGTTCAATAAGAGCTTATTTATGAGCTGAAAAAAGGGGGGCTACTTAAACCAAGTGCATACTGTTGGCTAAGTATTCACTAGGCTAAATAGACACTTTTGAGCTAATTAAAAAGCTTTAATAAGCTAAAGTTAAGGTCTGAGTTTGGGAACCAGTAAAGATTAGATAGCAACCAATCTATAACTAGAGAATTAAAGCACTAACGATCAACATAAAGCCCTTAAAATTACCTTGGAAAACAAGAACAGGTCGGAACAATGGAGCAGGCTGCTGATGCACCACAAGGATGGATTTAGGTCTTAATTGCTACAAATAAAAATGGAACACAACCAACTCTTGATTAAAAGCTTAATTAACTATAAGAAACACAAAAATATCAAAAACAAGAACATATCAACTAATCTTAATAATAAGCAAAAGATGATCAGATTATAAACTTAATGCAAGGCAAAGACACCTAGACCTATGAAACCTTAAAAGCAGCTTAAAATAAACTACAAACTACTTACCTAAGTTATTTTAAGCTGGACCAAACTTCTCCTAAGTGCATATGAATAGTGATTATCTCACTTTTACCCATTTAACCCATTTGACCCAAACAGTCCTTAAGGGACTGTTTTGGCTATTTTAAACTGCTAAGGACCTAATTAAGCCATGAACCTAACTTACTAAGTGTAAACTAACTTAATGGAACCTTACTTATCAGCTTTCAAAGGGGAATAAGCAGTTAAATAAGCTGAGCTTATTTGGCTGTTTATAAGCTTTTGGAGAAACAAAGGCATAAGATAGTTCAAACTATAACCACCTATCTAATTAACATGAATTAACTTACACTGGAGCAAATAAGTAATAAAAATGAGAATAAGCACTTATTAAGCTCAAAACAAATTTAAATGTTGACCAAATTGACTTGTGGAAAATGTTGAATATTAACACTAATGGAGATTTAAACTAGGAATTCAATAAAACCAAAAAAGTACAAGCTATAAAAAAGGGTTTAAATAATACTGAATTGTAGATTTACATAATTTTAGAAACATATTTACACTACGAATTTTGGGCTAAAAGCGGGCAACATCTGTGTTTTTTTTTCTTCATTTCCTTAAAATTTTTCCAAAAAAGCATCTCCCGATCATTCCCAGCAAATCCCACCATTGGATTAGTGATTTCATTCACAGTTCCATTTAGCTTTTTGGCGCCAAAATGGGTATTGGCGGGTTTGGGATCACGTGAAGCTGTACTGCATAGGAGGGGGAAATACCGTGTGCAGAGAAAAGGAAAGGGGAGTGGTTATTTTGTCATTTGGGATTGGTAGGGGGTAATGGTTTCGGTTTTGGCGGTTTAGGAGAAGTTGGGTTTCCCAGTCAACTGGTTTATAAAGGATAAAATTTGATTTTAACCCTATGCTATTATTTAAACTTAACGCTAAATCCGTAACTAAGATAACAAGAATAGTCATAAATCCAAATGTTAGTTTTACGGGTGATGTCTCGAATAGTCAAAATCTCGTGTGTTCGTTTTTAATTGGGTTTTCAAATCGGATTTTAGATCTTTGGTAATGGATTTAGTAGATCTCGATTTTGAAAACCTTTGTGGACATTTGGATAAAAAACGGATAAAAAGGGATATTAGGACTATTCGAGACATGTCCCGTCCATTTTTTTCCATCGGGTATCCAGTTTTATTGTTTGAGTTTGGTCGTTTACATTGATTGGGGTTAGGTGTATGCAAAAGTCCTTTTGTGTTTTATCCAATCCAAGCTGTTTTTTCGGAATTTTGATTTTCTTTAAGTCTTTTGATTAACGTTGAATAAATGAAACCTAACGAAATTATCAAAATATTTGTAGTATCATATTGTTTTTTGCGATTCTTTATTAAAAAATGATGGGATAATACAGACATTACAATACTACATTTATAGGGTTTTAAATTTCCTTTTTTGTTTTTTTCAAATTT